>BPLQ01015723.1:397500-715690 GCA_021605075.1 Caerostris darwini | reverse complement strand
CTCTTGAAGAAGTCAATAAAAAACCGAGAAGCTCTTGAAGAAGTCAATAAAAAAACCGAGAAGCTCTTGAAGAAGTCGATAAAAAACCCAGGGAACTCTTGAAGGTATTACTGGTCATGTAGAGTTTATTCAGGTACAGCATGAAGTAGGAGACGGTGCCATAAATTGTCACCTCAATATAAACCGAACACTAATAGGAGTAGCATCTAGCGGCTTCTTTGCGGCGTACGGATTTATTTTGCCCATCTCCGGGAAAAGCAGGCGAACCTTAGGTTCAATATCGCCTATTAGGTGTTGAGCCCTTTTTTCCTATTTCGAAAGCTTAACGCTCTATCCACCATGCCACTTACAAATCTAGTGTGAAAAATTGGCGAATGAGTATAAACTTTTTAAAAATATATTGAAATTTAAAAGCAATAAAAATGTTGTATTCTTTATGTCTGCAAATTAAAATTTCATATTTTAAGGCAACAGGACTATAGTTTTACCATGTATTAATTTAGAATGAGAGTACCTCATATCTTGAATGCATTATTTTGTTTATTACAATAACCCACTTCTGGGAAATGCTTAACTCTGAAACTCTTCCAGCTAGGAGCGATCGTGCCTGATAGCCCAGCGCCGGATGTCACGCTAGCTGCCGGACACTTACAGAAAATTGCTTTTCCACTGCACGCTTTGCTATCATGCTCGGGACAAGTGGTACGTACAAAGAATATTTTCGCTACAAATAAGTACAATGCATAATGCTATCGATTCCAACACAAAGCAATCACTTGTTGTTCATAAAAATATTTTTTTTATGTTTGTTTTTAGAGAAGTGTATTTTTAAAATTTTTATTTATTTATTTATTTTGAAATAATTTTTTTCTCATTGTATCGATTTTGTGGGAAGCAAGAAAAACATTTATTGAACCGAAACTGGTCTGTAGTCAATTATTTGATTTTGATTAGATTAATGAAATTCTTAGTTAAATTTTTAACATTGTATTCAGCATTATGGGAATTAAAAACTTAGACATAAGATTATGTTAAAGTAAGTAAATGTTACTTTGAAGTTACTCAGTAAGATATTGTTACTTTGAAAATATAATTGCAATAATGCGATTTTGACAATCTAATAACAATAATGTTGCTTCTATTATCTGTAAATTTTCCATTAAAATAATATTAATATAACTTCGACTATATAATAGTAATGCTGTAAGTTTTACAATGTAGTAGCAATAGTTTAAATTTTACAGTATAGTTATAATGTAAATCAAACACATAATACAATACAATAGTGTAGCTTTGACAATATAATAATGATATTTACCGTGGAACCCAGGGTTGCATTTTGCTGTGGTTGTCATTGTAGTGTCGTCCGACAATCACAGGTCGTCTTATTGGAAAAATAATCATCCATCTCCGACAAGGATTTGCAAAGTTCTGGTGGAAAGATGACGATGTATGCGGATGAGCTTCTGTGAGCGAAGGATTTGATATCCATTTGTTGAAAATTCTATAAAGTGGAAGTGTAGAAGTATGTTGTTGTTATCGTATCCCTAATGGAAGGAGGGGTGCAGCTTCTGTTCTGATGGAGCACCCGTAGGTAGAAGTCTGACTTCTGCTCTCCGTGATGCTTTTACAGTCGTAGGAGACCGGGATCTACGGCTCAAGGTGGATACCGAACCACTACAAATATCCATAGCACCGCCGGGTCTCGAACCCGAAACCTGTTGTACCGAACGCCAGAGCGCTAGACACTCGGCCGTTCAGGCCCCATACGAGTATGTATATAAATTGAATACATAGACTGCTCAACTGTAAACTATTTGTTATTATAAATGATAACAGATGGCGCCACGAACCTCGATGGCCATCCTCCTCCTGTAACTCCATATAAGGCTGTTGTCTTATACGGGGATTCGAATGTAAAAGCAAGGGCAGAAAAAGGAACGCAAAGTAAATAAGGTTTGTGTTGATGGGTACTTCATCTTATTCTGACCAAACAAATTTTTACAAATACCCTGAATATGAAAAACCACAAGGAAATACGTATAAATATAGATAAATAACATGTTCTGAAAAAAAAAGGTTGAATTCATTCGTTTCTTTAACTCTTGAAACAATAAAAAGGAATGCCCGACTTGTTGCTCAGTGGTAACAAGCACCGTTGGTGGCAATAAGAGCTGAGGTTCAATCTGCTGGTGGCATTGTTGTAGGCATTATTTCAAAAAACGAGAAGATTCGACGGCGTTTGTTATGTTCAGCTTCTTGCCCCGTGAGTCAGACTACCTGGTTGGAGTTTTATGGGTTTTCTCCCATACAATTACCAAATGCTGGGTAGTTTCCCTTAAAAGTCCTCCCGGAAGGCACTGGCCTCCTTCTTCGGTGACTCGGAGCCAAATCAGACTTCTATCTACGGATGCTCCATCACAACAGAAGTTGCCCCTTTTCCATTTGCCAGTAGACAACTCATGGTGTGAATAGTCTATTATGAGTAGACTTCTCTGTCTATCTTTGCCTATCTATCAGTAGACTACTCATGGGATGTCCTTTCCGCTCTGCAGGACACTGAGGATGAATCACACACATAAATATGAATGGTTAATTGTCTGAAGGACAAAAAAAAATTGAATAATTCATATTTTTATTTAAAAAATTTATTTAAGGAACATTTTTTATATTTTTAATTTCATAAATTTGTCAGTATCCAATTTTTTATGAAATGCACGGAAGCTAATTTCTTAAAACTGCAATGGAATAAAATAATTTTTTATGAATCATCCAAAATTGGGGTTTTACTAAGTGAGAACAATATTTAGATTCGCTTAAATAAACAAGTAATATAAAAAAAAAAAAAAAAATTTAAAGTCAATTCCTACTTTTTAAGTTGAAATTTTCCTATTACATCCAGCGCCATCTATTGGTAGATACATGCAACTTAAATCTAAAAAAAACTAAAATGAATTAATTAAATTGAATGAATGAATGAGTATTTGAAAAAACTGCATTAACATCCAGTGTCATCCACTACACGTTCAAAAAAATGCATTTGAACTCGAGTGGATGAATAGAAAGTATTTTATTAAGGATTGAAAATTTGAACAAGATATATATAGGGAGAGTGTGAGTTAATAGAAGGAATTGAAAAAAAATGACAAGTTTTGTAAAATACTAAATATTTTGAGATAATTCACCAACAGTATTTTCAAAATCTTGTTATCTGATGACAGAGTCTTTTAAAAAAGAAATTTCTTTCTTTTCGTTTAGCAGGTTGTGTCGATAGATGAGCAGGGTGGAAGGCAGTTCCTCGTTCCGGCAGAGGGGAGGCACCATGGGCGACTTCGGGGTGGCCGCCCGCGACAAGTGGGTCTGCCCCAACGACAGGGAGCTCTCGCTCAGGGCCAAGTGAGTTTTTTCTCTATTTTTTTTTTTTATTCACATTTTTAAAGTTAGCCATACACACTTACTGTTCTCTATTTACATTTCCCTTAACTTAAAGGATTTCTTCTGCTTAATTCATAATTCGAGACACTTTCTCTTTCCAGAGAATTTTCTGTAATTCGAGAAATTTTCTCCTGATACGTAATATTTTCTAGTAGTTCAAGAAATTCTGAAAAATATTTCTTTAACTTGGAAAATTTTCTTCTTCTAAATTTTTCCCTAATTCGAGACATTTTTTTAAATTAAAAATTTTTTTCCCCTAATTAGAGAAATTTTTCTGAATTCTAAAGGTTTTTCCTTAATTTGAGGCACTTTTTCCTTAATACCTTATCAATGAGAGACTGGGTTAAACTCACCCACTCCTGTAGAAGAGAGCTTTGCAACTGCTTAATTGTTTCTGGGGGTGATAAGCGACAAGCAACCCTTTTCCCTAGAATGTCTCGTCTATCTGTCTGGGTATGTTCTGTTCAATGCATTCGAGGGATTCTTTCGTCGAAAAGGAGATTGTCAACTAGCTAAACACGGTGTGGCCTGGCGATATCATCCATGAGAATGAATTCATCCCTGATTGTTGCAATGTATAGAACTGCAGTATGTCTGAGGATCTCATCACTGTATCGCTGAGCCGTTTATGCTCCATTTTTGATTTTCATCTTTCTGATCTGTCTCTCCATTTCTGACAAATCGGCCACTTTCATGCACAAATGTAGTAGAATTTCGTCTATCAGGTTCTTTCTAGATGAGAAAGCGCCTATTGATAGGTTGTACACTAGAGCTGGACTCGTCCACGAAGAGCTTGTTGCTCCACTCATCTCGTTCCCATCTGAGATGCTGCTGTGCCCACCTCTTGCTCCTCCAGAACAGTGGCGTGAACAGGCAGAACGAAACACAAACCATAGGTCTGTGAGCATACAACCCCACACGGTGGAGTTAGTTTTGAATAGTTTGAGTCGAAATTCTGGTATCAATATCACTCTGAAGGTGCTGTTTCAAGAAAGTAGCTTTCATAGTGGGGTTCTGCTGGGCGTTAGTGTTAAACACCAATCGTTATTTTGTGTTGTTGGACGCATACGACCTTGTCCCGATCTTTGGCGAATATTTACAGTTTCCATAACCTGGAAATGACACTTTGAGAGACTCCTAACGCTTTCAGTACAAAAATTGCGGTTGTCCCGTCTCCGACCAATGTCTCCCCAGGCTACGGATTCGGCCAAGTCATCTTGCTTAGACATCTTCGTCACTGTTACAAAACATTCAACGACTGTCAATTGTTTTTAATTTCCTCCTACAGGAATGCACACCTTACATAAAACGCATAGTTTTCGACACCACAGATAAAATATGCACATTCCCAACTTTGTAAACTTTGTAACTTTCCTCTTTAATCTCTTCTATTTCATTTTTATTAAAAAGGTGTCGATTATATGCTATTTCATACCTAACTCACAATATCTCCCAATGTATATTTGAAGATTTGAAGCATACTGTAATACAGTAAACATTCTTTCATCTGATTAATAAACGACCGAATCTACAAGAAAAAATCCTAAAGTAAACGTCTCGATCGGTGCCGAACCATCAAATGCCGGATTAAAGAACTCCTACTGTGTATGGACAGATTCTATAAAATTTTCAGATCATTATTAATCTACCTTCAACTTTTTAAGTAACATTAGAATTAATTTTGCGTCTACTCCTTTCGTATATCTAGCAACACCTACAGCAGCACCAGCAGCGCCCTCTTTATACTGGCTGAACTTCTTCAGACTTGCCAAAGACTGTTCTTGTGAAATTGAATGTCACACTTTTCTTTTCATTTTGTAATTGACTTTTGACGTCTGTCCGTACGTAACCTAAACACAATAAATAATTTTTACGTAACTTGAGTCAATTCTAATTAACCTTATGTCCCCCTTTTACTCATTTATATAAAAATATATAAACTATATTGAGGTGAATTGGCTAGAAATGTCTGGAATATTTAACGAAAAATAAAACAAAGGAAATACAAAGGGAATAATGCAAAATTTACAACCTAGTTTTCCTTTTACCAAAAAAATATAATTAGATCTCTTACTGTATGCAATTCACGACAGAGGTAAATAATTGCAGTGGGTTATTGATTTACAATGTTTCCGCATATGTCAAACATGTTGTGAAATTACATTATTGTATTCCGCTTTTTGTTCGAAAAGAGCTTATCGTTGATAAATAAAGCTAATGGTAAGTGAAGTTAATTTGAAAGCTTGGAAATGAGAAAATGTTCTGCGGATTTATATTCCGTTTATTCTTGTTTCAGACTTTATGGCAAGTATGACGTATAGCAGAATGTTATTCGTAGTAAATACCATTTGCAATCCTACACTACGTAAGCTTAAGTTAATTTATGCCACTGGAAAACTCTAAACTTCGATAAAAATAAATAGAACGGAGAACATGATTTACCTTTTGTTGTTGAATGTTCTGTTGTTTTAAGATAATAATACCTAAGAGACCTTCTTTTTTCATTTTACTACTGTGTACTAAAAGTACAATTCAATTTTCAATTCAATTCAAAGTAGTTCAATTTTCAATTTTAAAATCCCGGAGGATATGGAATTTCAATTTTTCTTCTTTTGTAGGTTGTTGGCACTGTCCTTGACATCTGTGTGAAATTTCACGTCAAAAATATTCACGAGTGTTTGAATTATGCTTGGTTTTTGTGAGATGCTAGAACTGATTCCGGCGATTTTTGAAATGTCTCAATTCATTGAGCAAAGAACTTGCATTCAATTTTGTTTGCGGAAACGTGTAGAATGTTGCAGAAGGCATTTGGTCAGCATTCTTATATCAGAAATAAACGTTTACAAGGGGTATAAACAGTTCAAAGAAGGCAGAGAACGCGCTGAAGACGAAGGGCCCTCTGCTCGACCCACCACGTCAACCGACGAGCTCACGTCCAGCAACCATCTTTCAAACAGTCGATTTGCAATTACAGACTTTATTGATGATGTTAGATTTTCAAAAGGATCGGTCCATTCCGATTTGGGCCTCAGACGCGTCAAATCTCAAAAATACCGAAAACACTGAATGTGCCAGCTCACACTGCATTGATTCTTCGTGATTGTTTCGCCAAAAATGAAACCCATATCTTTCCACAACCACCGTATTCACACTGTGCGACTTCTGGCTATTCCCTTAACTCAAAAGACCACTCCGGGGACACCGTTTTAAGTCGATTGAAGAGATTGAACGTGTATCGGCGAGCGCTTTGGAGGCCATCCCTGCCGATGACTTTTTAGCATGCATTGAGAATTGGAAAAAAAGTTACCTAAAGTGCATTGTGCCCGGAGGGGATTACTTTGAGGGCGATGAAATAAATTTGGAAGAATAAATAAAGATTTTTTAAAAAAATGCAAAATTGCTTTGTGGGCGTCGTAGTTTTTGCACAATAGTAAGTGTACTAAAAACAATCGAGTAAAGAAGGCATGGTCTTCCTGGATGACTTTTTAGGGGAAACATTTTCATGCTCTAAGTGAGTATATCTAGAATACTCTGAACAGGCAGTTTGACGTTTCCTGTGAGACGCTTTACTCACGTTGTCTCCAGGTTTCATAAAACAGTGACAACGGATGCCGCTAAAAAATTCGAACCTTATACTTTCTGCGCGCTATCTGTATATTGTTCTGTTAGGTACTTTTGTTCTAAAAGAAAAGTTAGTTAAGAATTATTGGAAAAGTGTTGGATTCATTATTTTTAAATTTATTACAAAGCAACAAATATCATTTGACTCGCCTTTGATAAATCTATCTGTATATAAATAAATGAATGCTTGTATGTACGGTATTTCAATTTAAAGTAAAAAATACAGCCCTTAGGATTTTAATTCCTTTCTTTTAAATTATTATTCCTTAACCTTGTACAAAAAATATAAATAAATTCTAATTAGTTTTTTTCTAATTAAACAAAAGCCATTTTTAGCTACAAGCATATTAAAATACCTGGTGGTAATCTGGCACCATCTGGTGGCGAGATTTAGAAATTTCCTGTACCCTGGAAACGCCGGGTCACCGGTCAACTAATTTAGAAAGAATAGTTGAAAGGTCAGAATGAATCACTAGTTAAAATAGGAGAGAAAACTAATTTAAATCGGACTAGGATTAACTGAGCCCGCAATATTCCCCATTTAGACAGCGGGATTGTAGTTATGAAGTGTCAGTGAAATGGAGGCCGGTGAAAAATAACAAGATCTTAGTTCTGTTCGAATCCGTGAAGGTGAGAGTTTCATTTAATTTTTTTTTTGTTCGATTTTATAACTATTCCCTACCTTACCTTTTTACTTCTTTTTCTTTTCTCATTAATAAACACAACTTTCAGTTGATGTATATAAAATATTTATTCACATTCCAAAATATTTATTCGAGCAACCGCCCGCCATCAGCAACTCTTGCTCTTACATTCGAATCCCCGTATAAGACAACAGCCTTATATGGAGTTACAGGAGCAGGAGTTATGTAAGAATTTCTTGTTCGTGGCGCCATCTGTTGTCATTTATAATGACAAATAGTTTACACTTAATACTCAGCAATGCCTCCCAAGGCGAGTGGTCAAGTACAATTTTTCCCTACGCTTCTATCTCTAACGAAATAGAGGGAAAATAAACGGACAACGCCGAGTAATCTGCTAGTAATATTATATACAGAATTTTTTTTAAAAATGCATATAATTATTTTATTGGGATGTTTTGATGTAATCTATGAAATCGTGCTCTTGCAGGTTGAAGACGGGGTGGTCCGTGAAGACGAATTCCATCAACTCCTTCAACAAGCCCGAGCAGCTGAACGACGCGGAGCAGGAGACCATCATGTCCGTCATCAAGAGAGCAGAGAACTTGGACAAAATTGAACAGGAACGCGTAGGGTGAGAATAATTTATGAATTAAATTTAGTAATCACTTCCACGTGCTTTAACAGATATATCAGGACAGTAACTTATTCAAAAAAATTATTCACTGGAGTTCTGTTTATTTTAATCCTGTCTGAACATGATGATGTCCCGGTATGAGGTTTGTGACATCGTCAAAAACGTGTGGCTAAGAATAAAACAAAGATTTGTATAACGTCTGCAAAGATCACAGTTTTAGATTTTACAATCCTTGAAATGAATGGAAAATTGTATGAATTTTTAAAAAAAATTCCTTTTACCAAACCGAAGTTGTAATTGGAAGTTGCAATGGAACATTGTAACTTCTAAGATCTAAACATAAATAACTTCTAATACCAAGATCCAAACATGGATCTTTATTTTCAATGCACACTTTCTTCATTGTGTAAATTATTTATATTAAAAAGTAATTAGCCATCGAAATTCTGAAAAAATGCTTCATCATAATAAAAAATAAGGCTTAATAATAGATCTTTGCCATGAATATAGTTATAGAAGTTTATGGTGATGTAACATAATTTATACCATCTATTGTAAATCCCTCAAAATGAGTTATCAGACCTAGTAACATACAAATAGTTTTCTTTAACTATTAGTTTATCTTTTGAGTGGATACATCTTGTGGGCTGCGTTTCCGAATCCAGAGTCAGTGGTTCGAAACTGGATAAAGCTATGTCAAACTGAAAGCTTTCGGGTTCGTACCAGGGATAATCGCTATAAATCTATGTTCCATAAAGTAGGCTTCAGAAGGAGGGAGAGAAATGCGTGAATCACTCATAGGAAGTTGTTTATTCAAATGTGTTGTGTCACAATGTGGCCAAGCTTGGTTCGGTTTTTCTCTCTACGGTCATCTTGTGCACACGAGGGCTAAACAGACCGGGACCTACAGTTCCGAACCACTCACAGACATCCATGCCACCGCCAGGATTCGAACCGTGGATGCAGAGCAGTAGTATTGCGACTTGTAACTGCTACACCTCTGCTGTTCTAGTGGCAAATAACCTGCAATCAAAGGGCCAAACAAGCACAAGTTCCAGGCACGTCCAGAATTTTTTCCCTTTTAGGCAACAGAGAGGAGGTTAATTATTCGAAATGAGTACTGTTGTTCTAATACATTTCCCTTCACATCCTTTTTCTTTTGGGTAGGGGGGGGGGGGGGGGCCATCTTTGGCCTTTTTTTTTTTAATTTAATTTTTTAAGCAACATAAATATTCCATCTATTATGTTCTCTGAAAATAATCGCAAAGTATAGCAATATTTTTGAAAGTCCATAATCACGTAATTTCAAATTGCTCTCTCAGGAATTTCATCTGATCTGTCGAGTCTATCATTGCTGCGAGACCAATTCTAGTTAGAGTTCCTCTCATGGGTCTGCTTTACTCCATCTCGCTTTTCCTGCTTTGTTGATTGGTGTCTTACTTCATCACTAACAGCACGAAACCATCTTAGTTTTGAAAATGTCTCTCCCTTCTGGCTAACAGCATTCGCGATTCTCGTTTGTTTTCAATTTCTATGAGTCTTCTGTTTTTTCTTCATCTTTCTGTCTGAATTATTGCAAGCCGTAAAAAAATGTTTCAAAAAACGTTTACTAGTCGGAGAAAAAAATGTACTGCAGTATTTGTGCGAACGTTCACCGTTTACGAATGCAGTTCAGAAAGTAAAATTACCCCATAGACAAACTTACGAGCAGATATATGATGAATATAAAAGTAAAGGTAATGATAAATATTACTTTTTTTTTATCATAGTCACCATGCTTGCCAAACATGTGTTTCGACTGTGCACCAAAATGTCGGTTCTTATCTAAGGAAATCAGCCTCAAACTTTTGAAACCACGTCCACGTTTGAAACTTACTGGACTTCCTTGTGACTTGCGGCTCATCTACTTTCTAGTTGCTTCTGTAAAAAATTCAAAGAGATAAAAATTTCTAGATACTAGGTCTAAGTTGGACGCTGGATACCTAATCCTAACTGGAATCTGGAAACAAGGATCCTTAGATATCAAGATAATTAGCTGGATCTTTGTTCTAGAAAGTATATTTTGGTCCGGCCTGGACACTGTATTCTTTGATATCAAGATACCTACCTAGATCCTTGGACTAAAATCTAGATCTTGGTCAAAATTAAAACATGTATCTAGACACTTGATCTAGACTGGATTCATGGATACTAAGTCACCTTATCCGATCTGGACACTGTATCCTTGTATATCAAGGTACCTCCTATATCTTTGGGCTAAAACCTGGATCTTGGTCTGTATTAAAAGATATATTCCTGGATACCAGGACACTTGATCTAGTCTGGATTCCTGGACTAGAAGCTCTATTCTGCTCCGGCCTGGGCATTGTATACCAAGGTATCTAGATTTTTAGACTAAAAGCTAGATCTTGGTCTAGACCTGAAGTTGTTTCCCTGGATATTAGGACACTTGGCCAAGAATGGACTCATGGATACTAGGACTCCTGGTCCGTACTGAAAACTGGATTAGTGGATACCAGGACATCTGATATAGACTGGAAGCTGGATACCAGGTCAGGTGAAAGATTCTGCTCTGGATATCAGTACATCTGGTCAGAACTTGCAGTTGGATCCCTGTATGCTAAGATTAGACTGGATGCTAGATACCAGACCACCTGGTCCATACTGGAAACTGCATCTATGGAAATAAGTACATCTGGACCAAACTGGAATTTGTAATCTCTAGTCAAGTCCGCGATTAGAAGATATTCCATTTGTTCTAATTGAAAGTGCCTTAAAAATTTGGCAAATGTCTTTGGTTGGAGTGTACTCAACCTAACCTGTTTATGTGATATCGTATTAACAACGACATTGATAATAAATTTTTTTCTGATGAGGTACTCTTAAAGAGTAGAAACTTTATCATACTTAAACATCTTACAACTGACATTCCGTCATGATAATGCCATGCTAATTTATAATTAAAAAATAAGTAAATGACATGCTAATTTATAAGTAAAAAAATAAGTCAATGGCATGCTAATTTATAAGAAAAAAGTAAGTAAAGGCCATGCTAATTTATAAGTAAAAAAAATAAGTAAATGCCATGCTAATTTATAAGTAAAAAATAAGTAAATGACATGCTAATTTATAAATAAAAAACTTACTGAAAGCCCTTTCCTTTTTCTGACAAATCTTTTTACATAATAACATTTATTAAAAATTAGTTTTGTAAGAATTAAATGAGCTTTTAATGAATGATATTTATATAAGGATGGAACGTTTCTCTTTCTCTCTCCAGTCGCAAGATATCCCGTTTACATGCCATATTGAAAACATTCAATAACTGCTTTTAACATATTCATCTGTTTTTTAAAATATTTTAATTAATAATTTCCATTGAAGAAAATTATAAAAAAAAATGAATAAAAATTTTTTTATTAGATTTTAAAAAGCATTGCAGAAAGAACCATATGTAGTTATGAAAAGATAATTTAAAAAATCCTTCTATCGAATTTAACATTAATTTATTGAGAGAAATAATGACATAATATATTGCAATTGGTATCATTACATAAAGATTTGTAATTAGTCATTATCTATTTAAAACTTTTTTACCATTTTCTCGTAGCTATTTAATACTAGATAATGGCGTTCATCTACTTAAAATTTTAATAATACCTGATTTATTTGACATAAACAAAAAATTTCAAAAAAAAAAAAAAATGTTTTTTTCCAAGTTTTTTTGTATTTCTGTTTCAAACGATGTTTCTTTTTTTTTCCCTTTCTTTTTCTCTCTCTTTCAAACTATTTTTTTTATTTGAATCGAATTCTTCCGAATTGTTTAAGATCAAATGAGGAAAAAAAATCTCTCATGTTCTCTTTCATAAGAACATTTTTTTTTGTTTAATTTTTTTTTCTTGAATCATATTACTTACTCCATATTTTTCATTTTAATTTTGATGGAATCAATATGCTTTGTGAAAAAAAAAAAACAATTTACGAGATGAATAAAATTTCAATTTATCAATTCAGTAATGGAGAATTCTATTTTTAAAGTTAAGGGATCTTTTATCAAAATATTTCAGTAAAAGTGGTGTTGATTTCCAAATTGCATTTTCAACGTCTTAATTTCTTAAATCAAAATAAAGAATTTTTTTTTTTAAAATTTGGTACTAAAAATTGATTTCATGAGACGTTAGCTATAGTAGGGCTACTTTACTAGTATGGTTGTTGCTTTTACAATACCGGATAATTTAAAATTGATGTATTTGTAACTGATACGATGCACACTCATGTCCATAAATTAAGGATAATGAAGTTCAGGCAAAGAAAGAGACAGAAGCAAAACAAATTTGACATATTTGTAAAGTCTATTTATTAAACAAAAGGTAAAGAGCAAAAAAGATGCTATATGTTTGACATAATTAATAAAAATTGCGATTTTTACTCCCTGGAGCAAATTTCAAAAAAAGAACCTATTTACAAAAAACAGTATAACAGGGTTAGTATGAGGGTTAATATGGAGTATGTCTCCCGGACGATGCAATACAGGCCTTACAACGCCTAGGCATGCTGAGTATCAAATTATCAATCTGATCTTGGGGAATATTACACCACTCATCAAGCAATGCCCTCCGAAGTTCCGGTTGACAGGTGGGAGGGGGTTGACGGGCTACAATTCGTCGGCCAAGCATATCCCACACATGCTCTATTGGATTCAAGTCCGGTGAGTATGCTGGTCAATCCATACGGGTGATATCCTCCAATTGAAGGCATTCGTCTACAATGTTTGCACGGTGAGGACGGGCGTTGTCCTCCATAAACAGAAATTCAGCACCCATGGCACCCCGAAACAAACGTACATGTTGTTCTAGAATGACATCCCGATAGATGTCGCCTGTCATCGTTACACTCTGAACATGCAGGTCAGTTCTGGAACCAAGAATAATTCCTCCCCAAACGAGCCATCCTGCACCACCGTAACGGTGTCGTTCAATGGTGTTCTCTTGGTGGTAACGGGTACCTGGCGCTCTCCATATGAAAGTCCGGCGAGAATCAGACTGCAAACTAAGCCTGGACTCGTCGGAAAACATCACACAAGACCACTGTTGCGGTGTCCACAATGCATGTAATCTACTCCAGGTTAATCACAGGCGACAGTGAGTTGTGGTAAGTGGAACACATCTGACAAGCCTACGAGCATATAGACCAATGTGCCCTAGGCGTCTGTACACGGTCTGCCTGGAAACTGTCGTACCGGTAGCTGAAGAGAGCTGACGAGACAGGTCTGATTCTGTGCTCCGTCTGTTTCTGTTGGCAGTAACTGCTAAATACCGGTCCTCATTCGGCGTTGTAACTCGGGGGCGACCTGTGCTGTAACATCTACTCACATTACCATCATCTTGGAATCGTTGCCAAAGCCTGGAGATGACACTCTGGGCGATTCCAAGTGGGTACTGGTTCCAGCTGGGTACGTCCACATTCCAGTCGTCCGATAATTCTACCACGTAAAAAATCATCCAAATGGTTCCTTTGTGCCATAACTATGCGGTTATTGCACTAAAAGGCTTTTAAAGCGCTTGTGAATAATTTTACTTCTTTGCCACCATTCCTTATATACCCCTCTCTTACACTCCCGTCATTGTGACGTACTATCCGCGCCATCTGGTGGTTTCCTGTAATTTGCATATTCTTCTTCAAGATGTGTGTGATAATTCTACAGGTGAAATTTTTATTTTAGAGTTCAATTTCTGTGTGATTCTGAATTATCCTTAATTTATGGGCATGAGTGTATATCGATGTTTGGAATATATATATCCTGAATCAAACATGATTTTTATCCTGAAAATCCCTCAGCGAAAATACGCCATTAAAAAGAATAGGCTATCCTTATTTAATTTATGTATCAAAATTCTTATTGTAGTGTGCAAGTTGCGCAACTAGATTGTTACTGGGTGTGGTTGAGTTGTGATACTTGTGGTACAGGTTGGAGAACTCACAGCTTTATGGACACACGCACAAACACCACACACATACCATTAGTGTCATACAGTGTTTAACATACAATATTTAAAACTTGCATAGAGGCACATTATTATAGTTTCGTGGAAGGACTCCACTTGTAGGCCAAAAACCCTAAACTCAAGTACGAGAGAGGTGCGCAGAAGATACTTCCTCTCCGGGTAAGAGTCTGTAGGCTAACTAATGCGCAGAGTTGCGTTAAATATATTTCCTCTCGGAGGAGAGACTGTAAACTAAACGTTTCTTAGCTGGAGCGCATTGCTTAAGTTGTATTTCTACCTCTCGGGGGAGAGTCTAGAGGCTTACTGTCTATTTCTCCTGAACGCCAAAGGGCTCTTGTCAGTAGTGTAGGAGGAAGCACAGTTACACTATCAAATTATGGACTAATTTCCTATTAACTTATGTTTCAAACGCCTGTTTAATTTATATATCAAAATACCTATTAATTTGTATCACCTTCCTATTTAACTTATATTTTAAATTATGTATAAATTCCTGTTAAATTATGTGTCAAACGCCTATTTCTTTTTTTTTTTGAAATTATCTATTAATTTATGTAGTAAATTGACTATTAATTTTTGCAACCAAGTCTTATTTAATTTATGTAATAAATTCCTGTTAAATTATGTAACAAACTCCTAATTTATGTACCAAAATGTCTATTAATTTTTGTACCTAATTTCTATTTAATCTATGCGTCAAAATGGCTTATTAAATTATGTTTCAAATTCCAATTTAATTTATTTACTAAATTCCTATTAACTTATCTATTAAATGCTTATTTAATTTTTGTTTCAAATGCCTATTAATTTATAAAAATCCTATTTAATTTATGTATCAAAATGCCTATTAATTTATGTATCAATTGCTTATTTGTATGTATTAAATGCCTACTTAATTTATGCCTACTAATATATTTATCAAATGCGTATTTAATTTATTTGTCAAAATGCCTATTCAATTTATGTATTAAATGCCTATTTAATTTGTGTATCAAATGCCTATTTAATTTTTGTATCAAGATACCTATTAAATTATGATTGAAATTCTTATTTAATTGATGCATCACTTGCCTATTAATTTAGGTATCAAATGCTTATTTGTATTAAATGCCTATTTAATTATAATGTTTCCTGTCTCTATAATCTCTTTAATGCCTCCTATAATCTTTTCGTCACCACATAACTTTATGTATCAAATGCCTATTAATTTATAAAATTTCTATTTAATCCATGTATCAAATGTTTATTTATATTAAATGCCTGTTTAATTTATGTATCAAATGCCTGTTAATTTATAAAATTGCTATTTAGTTTATGCATCAAAATGGCTATTAAATTATGTATCAGATTCCTATTTAATTTATGTATCAGAATACCTATTTAATTTATGTATTAAATGCCTATTTAATTTATGTATCAAATGCCTATTCATTTTGTGTACTACATTTACGATTGTCATTTACAGGCGTCTGGTGGAGCGACTGGAGAACATGAAGAGACATGCGATGGGAAACGGAAACAACCAGTGCGTCCTGTGCGCGGAGGAGTTCGGCATTCTGAGCGGATCCCCCCTGTTTTGCTACGATTGCAAAAAGGCGAGTGCGCATCCAATGATTTTCATATCACAGTGACGGATCACAACTGGTAGAAATTTGATAAATGTCCTGATGGATTAGATAACTACTGTTTTTCTTTAAATACTGATTATTTTTTTCCTGCATGAGAAGTTTCAGTACGCCTCGTAGAAGAATAAGAGCGTTAATCGAATACAAATAGAGGTAGTATTGTGACTTATACTTCCGAGAAATTAGTGCTCTTGTCGGACATGCCCAAATAGCAGCGATGCTGGTATGCAAGAGAGATGGCTCGATATACAAAATGGATTGTATCAGCCTCGTCACATCACAGCACTTGATAGGACAGGCATATTGTGCTCATGGCTCTGATGGATAGCACTACAACATCAGGAAGCACAATGGTAGAAATACGGTCTGCGTCATTCAGAACCATTCGACCTTGTTTTCAGCACAAGGGAATTTCAGCAAGGCTGAAATTTGTTGCGATTACCTTTGACTCCAGGCGTTTACATATACAATGGTGCGATGAACCACGTCGGACATGGATAAATGAATGGCACCCTGCAATCTTTCCTTCACCGCGCAATTCTGCCATACAATCTTACGAGGGTCGTATTCGAGACTGGCGACACCATGATGAAAAGTTGTTTAACTGTTGCATTAAGCATCGCTGCACCAATCCTTCACTGGGTATTATTAGATTTCAATTCCCGTTCCTCTAATACGCATGACCGATATAATAAACAACCAGCGCTATATCTCTGAGGTGTGAGAACTTGTTGTCTTACCTTACCTTCAAGGCTTATTAAGGCAACCATATTTCGACAAGACACCGCGTATGGCAAGCAATGTTCAGTAAATTTGTTTCGCACACCAGCTTGTATTGCTTCCTTGCCCATCGAACACGTGTGATCGATGATTGGCTTAACATTTACCACCTATTGCAACGCCGGATAACTTTGGTGTATATGTGGTAACAGTATGGACAGGCATACCCCCAAAACACATCAAAAGCCTCTTTCATTCCATGCCGATGCGTATAGGGATAGTTTTATTTGCCAGCCGAGCCGATTAAGCAAAACAATTTTTGTCGTGTTCCTCAATTAGAAAGGAGGTCATTTCCTTATAACTTAACGTTATTTATATAAGAAATTTCGCTTTGCTATCTGCTTGTCCTTCTCGGCGTTGCATTTTAGATTGTCAACATTGTATTTATACAAAAACATATACACTATTATAATTCACCTGCTTATCGCAATATACGTAGCACAATTTTCAATTGCAATGCATTTGAACGTGTGGATTTACTTCGTTTCAGGCTGTTTGCAGTAAATGCGGCGTCGACACCGTAAGTGCCCAGAGAGAACCCATTAATCTCTGCAAAATATGTGCTGAAACCAGAGAGGTAAGCTTATAGTACATTATAGCCTCTAGTAAAAAATTTTCACATATTCCTTCTTTAAAAATTAATAACCATAAGATTACTCATTCAGTCAACTTAAAATACCTTGGTGTACTGATTGACAATAAACTCACTTGGAATGACCATCTTAATTACATAAAAGACAAAATAAATAAAGTTCAAAACAAACTAAATAGATTTTGTAGAGCCACCTGGGGCCTTGAGCCAAAAGTTAAAAAAGACATATATGAAAAAGTAATGGAAAAGATAATAACGTATGGCCATGAAATATGGTACAGAAAGACAGTAAAGCAAGACATAAAAATCAATCAGTTGCAAAGAATCGCCTTGATAAATGTCACTAAAGTGTACAAAACCGTCTCTTCGGAAGCAATAAATATTCTAGCGGGTGTTCCACCCCTTAACATCAAACTACAAAACCTTCAAAAATTTTACGATCTTAAGACTCACGGTGAGAGTCTCGAATTGGAAGACACAATCATTAATAAAGAAGATTTGGAAAAAATTCCACAAATTAGACCTCCATGGGAAACTTTCCAAATTGATTTTAAGGCTTTCTCAAATAACTACAACAATACAATATTCACTGATGGTTCGAAAAGAAATAATAGAACTGGATTCGCTTTTGTATATTACACTAACGGTATAGAAAAATACAGTGAAAAGAACAGGATAAGTAACCATGCATCTATTTTTAGGGCGGAAATGTATGCCATCAATAATGCAATTGAATGTGTAAAATGCAATAACTTATCAGATATAATCATAGTGTCGGACTCAAAATCAACTTTAATGGCATTGAATAGTATAAATAATAAAGATGATAGTATATATGAAATAAAAAAGAAGATCAAGAATTTGGAAAGTAACATTACATTAGAATGGATCAAAGCTCACGAGGGCTTTGAGGGTAATGAACGCGCAGATGCGTATGCTAAAGATGCAACAGAAAAAGAAGTCATAGACTTAAATGTTAAATTTGAAACATCCCAAATAAAAAAGTTACTACACAAAAATATAACAAAAATATGGCAAAACAATTGGAATCAAAGCTCAAAAGCAAGAGCTCTTTTTGAAGTCTTCCCTAATGTAAATAGAGACAGAGTCTGTGTAGACTTTTTTATTAACCAGATCTACACCTCACATGGAGTGTTCGCGGCTCATCAATCAAGGTTCTTTTCTAAGACTAGCACTTGTCAATGTGGAGAAGAAGATGAAACCAGGTACCATCTTCTTTATAAATGTCAACTTTTTGAAGAAGAAAGAAAAATTCTTTTCCTCCTGACTTCAACCTTTTGTCAATTAGACGATTGCTGAACTTTAACAAGGTTAGAAGAATCATGAAGAAAAGATTACATCAAAATATGTTAAATATATATAAAAAAAAAAAAAGGTTTCTTTGTTAAACAAATAATTGTATTATTTTTTCTTTTATTTTTTCTTGTGAAGTTTCACAAGTTTTTTTCTTTTCTTTTAGAGGTAAATCCCTCTACTTTGTAAAAAAAAAAAAAAAAAAAATTAAAATATATATATATATATATATATATATATATAAAAAAGAAAGAAAAAGAAAAAAAAATAATAATAATAATAATAATAAAAAGGAAAAAAAAAAAAAAAAAGAGAGTTGGCTATTAATTGCACGATAAATCTTCCAGTCAAATAATTTTGCGCTATAGTTATTTTTGATTTTACGGATAGTTTCCGTTTTTTGCTTTGGTCCTGTTGACCCTATTAGAAATTTACCCAGATTTTAGTTTATCCTCTTTATTTGAAAGTACAGTTCGGGATTACGAGCGCAACCCCGATCTGAAGTCCCGCGTGCCTTAGGGCGGTTCGGGTGTAACAAATTCTAATTATAGTACATTACATCAGTTGAATTTCACGATTAGTATACTGTGTTATGATTAGTGTATTTACCATGAGGTTCCAACACTGGAACTGTCCCCACAGTGCTGTGGTTTCGTTATAGGAACAGGCTAATTTTGGGGAGATCCATTTCGATTAGGGAGAATCCAGCTATAGTTTTGGCTCTATTTTATTTTTGGCGCTGGTTTGTGACTAAAAACAGCAGTTGATCAGCCGTCTTGTTTCTGTTGTGCAATTGCATATATCTCACTTCCAAATGTTTCTGTTCAATTTCGTTAACATTTTTAAATAATGTAAAATTCCACACAATTTTCTACAAATTACTTGTTTGATATAAGATGCCCCAGTAGCGAACAGCAAATTTCCTCATTTTGAAAATTTCCATCCATTTACTTTCTCAATGACCCTATTGCATTATCTTTTACATAGTTATGGGGTTTCCAGCAATATGCAAAGCTTCCTTCCTCCTCCTCTTCCTACTAATATTACTACCACACCACACCACAGTGCTTAGAGCTGAGTTGCCCTTTTACAGTTTGGGAATGATGTGGGTGAGAAGAAGTCTGATTGGGCTCTGTGGTGCTATACGGTCATATGAGACAGGGACCTACGGCTTAAAATGGATTTCGAACCAATACAAACATCCATGGCACCGCCGAGATTCGAACCCGATACCTGTAGGACCGAGCGCCAAAGCGCTAGCCACTCGGTCATCAGACCCCCGCTTCCTTCTTACTGTATTTCTTACAAAAACCAACAATCACGTGCTCTCCTCAAAATACGAAAGCTGGCTGCTGAAATATCATAGATCAAGCTAAGTGGGCCAATGTGACAAACCCTACCCACTCTATATGGATTTCCCTTATGGTAACCTGTTCCTATAGCAACCGACATTTTCCAGACAACATTGCTGGTATAGTTCATGTAAAGGACAGACAGTTGTCAGTCATGTTGTCTTTATTATCTTTGCGAACGACTTGATAATGCTGTTGGAATGATAATAGTTGTATATATTAACAAACATAAGCATTTGTAGTAAACACATTTGCAGAGCAAACAGTTTTCTATAGCAGCTGGCAAATATGATTCGTTGTTGTCCGACTACAAAAAATAAAACTTTTTTAGTTTTTGTAAAAATTTTTTAGAAAAAGACTTTAAACATTAAATCACATAATTTGACTGAATAAAACAATTTTTCTTGTCCAAGAATTTTTTTCTCACTTTTCATTTTTCAGCAGTTATTTTAATGAAAATAATATTTATTTGCAAAATAAATAAATAAAAACATCAATGAAGTTGGAACAGTAAGAGTATCTGCCTTATTATTTTGCAATATCTTAACAATCACCAGATTGTGGCAGCCATTTTTTTAATGACCAATGACATCTCGTGGCAATAAAAATTGAAGTTTTCATTTATTTGAAAATAACTAATAAGAATTTTTTGCTTTGAATCAGCTAAGTAATTAATAAATTCAAAAAAAAATTGTTTCTGAATGTTATAGTTTTTAAGTTTAGGACATACAAAATGTGTTTGCTTCTTTAATATATCAAGGTAATAATTCTCAAGTAAATTACAGATAAATTAAATTTCACATAAATTAAATAAGATATACATACACTTCTTTATTTTCAATCCGAAATTAATGATATATTTTTACAGTGATTGTTGAAACCGTTTGTAGAACGATTTAGCCGTGTCTGTTAATTATTCGACTGGATATCAGGATTTTATTCATCTATGCATAAGAAGTCATTTTAGTATTCTGTCATTCAAGTATTACTAGTATAAAATAACTGAATAAAACGTCAAAGTTTCTATGAAGGCATCGAATCATCACAGTTACACAGCATCATGACAGCTACGATATATCAGCTATATAATAGCTACATTTTTAATGTCATCTATTATAAATAAAACTACATTATAATTACATCATATCATCTGCTATGAAAGCTACACCACAGCTACATAGCATCATATCATTTAGTATGAAAACTACATCATAGCTACATGATATCATATCATCAACAATGAAAGTTGCCTCATAACTACATGGCAATATCATCTACTAAGATAGCTACATCATAGTTACATGTCACGTACTATGAAAGCTACATCATAGCTGCATATCATCTACTATGATAGCTACATCATAGCTAACAGGTGGGCTGAAATGTTCGTAGGCTGACACATAGATGGCGCTACTAGTATTAAATCCATATGATTTTTAGTTAGCCCTAACCTTCAAAAGACACGTGTATAAATTTGACAGCTGTTGCACTATTAGTATGTGAGTTATAGTATTTTTAGTGTTCATCACGTGTAGTCCACTCGGCTGACCGTCGATTGGACTCCGGTGTGAAATGATGTGAGCTTGCGCGGCACCCTCTTTGAACAGAGCTTTCGCATATCCAAATATTCATTCACGATATGTCCAACACGTTCCTTTGATATCTTTAGGGTCTCAGCTATCTCAATCAACTTCACTTTACGGTTATCAGAAATTATTTTGTGGACTTTTTTGATGTTTTCGTCGATAACAGCCTCTTTGGGGCGTCCACTGCGTGCATCGTCCTCGGTGCTCATTTCGCCTCGTTTAAATTTAGCAAACCACTTCTCTACGGTTGATTTTCCTGATGCAAAGTCCGAATAATGTTTATCAAGCCAAGCTTTGGTTTCAATAGTATTTTTTTTGCCAAAAAGCAATGCTTTATTAAGACACGAAATTTTTTATCAATTTTTTCAAACTAACAAAAGTTGCTTCCCTAAAATTGTTATACCTCACATACTAATAGTGCAACAGCTGTCAAATTTATACACGTGTCTTTTGAAGGTTAGGGCTAACTAAAAATCATATGGATTTAATACTAGTAGCGTTATCTATGCGTCAGCCTACGAACTTTTCAACTCACCTAGTACATGTCATCTACTAGGATAGCCACATCACAGCTGCATGTCATCTACTATAAAACCAACATCATAGCTTCATGTCACGTACCATGAAAGCTACATCCTAGTTACCATAGTTACATGCCGTCTACTATGGAAACTGCATCATAACTGTATAAAAGCTACAATTACTTTAATTAGATAAATGTTTATTAAAATCAATTTCTGAAAAGGTATGATATCTCCATTACTTTTTTTATATACATTTTCTTGTTATATGCAACAGTTTATCTAAGAAAGTATAGAAGTTTTTTTTTTTTAAATAAGTTACTTTTTTAAAGAATTATTTGTCCGACCCTAGTTCGATAATGTAAGATGAAAGGAACTGCATCAAATGACATTATGTAAACAACATCAACAGAGCAATATTAAGTATGATAAATGTATCAAAACTTAATTTCTATTTACAAAAAAAACAAACATAGTGCACTGTCCACGGTAAGAACCATTGCCTTAATACGTAAACATTTTGTCCATTGTCAAATCGAGAGCACATCAGATGCATCTGCAATCGATCCGTTCAACAAAAGCTTATTGAATGAATTCATTCGATTCATCTCGCATTGTAGACACGATCCGTTCCCCCCATTGATACACGAATCAATACGGGAGCTTCTTTCAAATGCCACGGTTAACGGATAAGGGAAACATAAACTGGAAATCAATACCCCTGACTGAAGGGAAATCTAATAAACTGATGTATCTCTCTCGCCCTGGGGACTTGAGGGCATTTTACCTTAAAAGGGCTCTTGATGGCACTAATAGCTTTCTTATTTACATGGGATCATCATGGCCATCTATTATGGAGGGTTAAGACTTAAAGATAAAGTTCAAAAGATGTGTAATTTCGTAATTGATGTGTTTAATGCATTGTTTCTTTAATTTTATTGAGGGCGTATTAAATGGTTTGCATAACAATGTTTCCCTATTTATTACTATTACTATCATCATGTGTGAACATGATGTTGTACTGGTTAGAGGTCCGTGGCGTCCCCGAAACAATGGAGATAAGAAATAAAAATTAAGTATAAGTAATTATTTCAAACAGGTTAATCTCCTCGTTCAACATGACAAACTTTTATTTAAAAATAAACGCTGATTTTCACGTGATTTTATTCATGTGTATTTTAAAACAGACATAAATATAACGATTGACCTATATCAACTGCCCAGTATGCTCTGTGGTTCGTTTTGAATTGTTTGGCTTTCAAAATATGAACAGATTATCGTTTCAATGCCCTCAAAACAGTATAGAAGTTGATAGAAGGATCAATTGATGTTTATAAAAGTTAATTTAACCATCCCTTAATAGACTTCTCTGTGTGAATTGGGTAGTACTTATTGCAGTATTTCGAACAATTGCTTCTTATTTAAGTTCTAGAGTTATCCAATGTTATATTCTTGCCGCTATTAAATTTGGTAGATCTTGTTGGGGTTCAGCACTTTAGGGTTCCGATTTCCCCTAGTCTTTTTTCTACGCCAAACAGAATCGTCAAAACCGCAGTATTTTGTAACGGCAGCGGGCATTTCGTTAATTTAGGAAGGGACTTGGCGAAAACCGAAAAAAAAAATTCGTCAAATAAACAAGCGGAACCCTAAAGTGCACGATTCCCATTCTTGCAGTATTCTGATCCATTGCTTTAAAAACTTTCTCGAGATTATTGAGCATTGGTATACTACCATGGGTATTCGTAAAGCAAAGAATGTTCACTCATGATTAATAGAAATTCGTCAAAGAATTTCAGATTTCATAATTTTTACTACTATTGTTTCTTGTAACTTGTCTTCTCCTTCGTAAATTATCAAGGTGATTATTAAAACAAAAACAAAATGGCAACACTCGGACGATTGTTAAATAATTTATCAAATTCAAACTAGGCGTAGAAAACACTCCTCCCCGTGTGAAGATTTCTTCCACTATCGACTTTTGCGTCAAAGCGGTCGACAGGTGTCAAAGCGGCAAGTCTAAAGTGAATGTAGGTGATGAGAAGCGCTTGCTCCAATCTCTAAAAAATCATTGAGAAAATATTATATGGACAAGTTGGAGTTTCTTTCTGAACATTTCAACGTATTTTGAGGAAATTGAAATTTCATGCGAGAATTGAAGGATTTGGTGCCACATCTAATCCACGTAAACGGCTCACCCTTTAAGCCTTTACTGTGATTCCATTTGTGGAACTTGAATTGAACTACTACCGTGTCCAATGCCTCACCGGATGCCTTCTGCAACATTCTATACGTTTCCGCAAACAAAATTGAATGCAAGTTCTTTGCTCAATGAATTCAGACATTTGAAAAATCGCGCTTAGCGTCTCACAAAGCCAAGCGTGACTCAAGCACTCATGAATAGATTGACGTCAAATTTCACGCAGATGTCAAGAACAGTGCCAGCAACCTAAAAAATAAAAAAAAAATTTGAAATTCCATAAGCCCCTTGAATTTTTTAAATTGAAAATTGGTCTTACTTTTTGGACACAATAATATTCACACCCATAAATACAAGTATGTGCTTTTAAATATTATTAACTAATTCAAAAGCATATCGACTTTTTGAATCACAATGTATTAATTATTGCACACATAAAGTTGTATCCATTTTACAGACCTGGAAGAAATCCGGTGCCTGGTTTTACAAAGGCCTTCCCAAGTACATCTTGCCAGTTCGGCAGCACGAACCCAACAAGTACAGCACCACAGCGTCCCCATCCAAGTCAGGGGAGCAGACTCAATCCCCCCAGAGGTCCTACAACTCGTGGCTGCAATCCAAAGGTAAGGACTCCTGTCTCCTAATCCGCCATCTGCTAAAAAAACTGGAGGTTGTGATGGGTTTCATAATGAGAAAAATTAAATCTCCTCAAGTAAATGATATGTTTTAGAAAAAGCAATTTGAACAAAAATATTATTAATTATTTTTAAAGTGTGTATTTATAGAAGTGTAATTTTTTAAAAGCACCTTATTCAATTTTATTACATTGATAAGGAAACCACGATTTTATGTTTAAAATGTTGAATATTAAGTAACCATGATTATAACTTCGAATTTTTGCTACAAGTATGTGTTTGATCGACTATTATCGAATAGAGTTAAAATAAAACATTTCAAAGTGTGAATTAGCCTTGCTTATTTTGTAATAATCTATGTAAGGTTCTGAACAAAAGTCCTTAAAATCAAACCCGTTCGTTGATGATACACGACACTTCAATTCTTGTTTGATTACTTTTTCCGTTAGAAATTCAATATTTATTTATTACTATTACATTTCAAAACACACACTGAATAACTGCATTCAATATTGATTTTTGGCACATTAACATATGTTCTAACTTTAATATATATTTAAAGTTAGAATATTTAACTGAAAGAAAGTTAAGTTTAGTACAAAGTTTTTTTTTTATTTCCAATGGCAAGGCAAGTACAAGAAGAATAAAAATAGTAATAATAACAGAAAAAAAACAAGTGAAAAAATACAAAAGAATAAACGTCCAAAAAATGCAAAGATGACCGAAGTCATTGCCTTAAGAGTTCTCTCACACGCCAGTCAAGCGCTGTCGCCGTCAAGTACCGCACATCGTTGGGGGTGGTCTCTGTTGAACCACATAGGCGGCAGCCAGGATTCGAAAAGATTTTAATGCGATGGAGATGTTCTGCTGGACAGCCATGGTCAGTCAGAAGTCGGAACTGGGCGACAGCATGCCATCGCGGATTGCTGAGTATTGCTAAAAGATCTTCAGCTCTCCAACGCTTTGACTTAATCCCATCTTGAATTTGTAACTTGTGGTTTTTAGTCATTAGTTGTTTGATATAAAGTTTTATAGAATGGAGTGGCAGTGACGAAGATCTCATTTGAAGTAGTTTTTGCTAGACAATCGGCTTGTTCGTTTCCAAAAATGCCACAGTGGCCAGGTATCCACTGAAGTACCACCCGTTTCATTTTTAAAGTCAGTTCCCGCAAATGATTTTGTTTAGTACAAAGTAATGGCTGGTGTATTTGGACACACAAGTAAAGTAAAGTAAAGGATAGTGTATTTGGAGTGTCAAGGGTAAAACCCTGTACCTTCGTGTAATTTTAAATTTACAGAATTATTATAATTACCAAAAGTTTAATTTTAAAAAGGAATTGAGTTAAAAAGCACAGGCTCTGTGTGAAAACTAAACAGAGAAATTAAGGAATTAAGGATTAGATTTTATATCTAAATTAAAAAATTTTAAATATAAAATCTATTGTAGTATATATTAAATAAGGGCCTGAATGGCCGAGTGGTTAGCGCTCTGGCGCTCGGTACCACAGGTTTCGGGTTCTACTCCCGGCGGTGCCATGGATGTTTGTAGTGGTTCGGAATCCACTTTAAACCGTAGGTCCCGGTCTCATAGTATCGTAGAGAGTTGCGGGGGCATTGTTACTCCGCGTCCGTGGCTTATCAAGTTACACGCGCCCCCTGGTCAACACGCGCACCCCCTGCTGCTGGGTAATGCAAAGTGAGTAACGTCTGTGTAGCGCTTGCCTTAAGGCATCCAAGACCAAGCTGTCTAAGTGTTTGCCAGCTGCATTAGAACAAATATATATATTAAATAAAAATTTAAATATTTGAAGTAAATTAAAGTGTAGCCTATACTTGTACCATACCTTGCTTAAAAAGAGGAGAGAGAAGTCTTGTTGACAACAACGTGCAGGTCCTTTAACTACACAAAGTTAGAATATTTAACTGAATATTCTAACTTTGTGTAAAAACTCAATATTATTTCCTTAAAATTAATATAAAATAAACTGAATAAAACATGAAAATATAATGTAAAATATTCTGAATGAAGCAGGTAAATAAAATATTCTGATTGAAGCTTGAAAATATAATACAAAATATTCTGAATGAAGCTTGAAAATGTAATATAAAATATTAGTAATGAAACATAAAAAGATAATATAAAATATTCTGATTGAAGCTTGAAAATATAATATAAAATAAATTGAATAAAATATTAAAATGTAACACAAAATAAATTGATCGAAACAAGAAAATATATCAAATAAGCTGAAAATATAATTTAAAATAAACTGAAAATGCATAAAACCATAATATAAAAATGAACTGAATCAAACATGAAAATAAAATATTAAAAATAAACATTTAGTAATAAACTGTATAAAAAATGAAAATATAATATAAAATAAACTATTATATAGTTTATAAAATGAAAATGTTATATAAAATAAGCTGAATGATACATGAAAATATAACTGAATAAAACATGAGAGTATAATGTAAAACAATCTAATTGAAGCTTAATTCTGGTAGAAATTGTTTGTTTATGTGTGTTCAAAATTATAAAAACAAAAATCTTAAATGTACATAAATAATATAATCGAGAGAAAGTTTCTCATAAAATGCTTTTCTTAGACAATTCAATTAAATTATAAAATTATTAAATACGATTGTTCTAAAACAGAGTTCGAAGTTTTATCATTCAGATAATGGCGATTTTGAGAGGAGAAATGCATTTATAATTTGTTAAAATAAAAATAAAGATGAATACTTGGACAAAAGTAAATCTTCATTTCTTTAAGTTTGTGGGGTTTTTTTTCAGAATTATGTATTCAAAATTTACATAATTTAGGAGAAGTAAAATTAACTGTGATTAAAAATATGATTGGGCGAATTACTTTCTCGAATCTAAGTATTTAACAAGTAATATAAAAAAAAAAAATTTCCTACTTTTTTTTCACTCTATTGCAGAAAGTCCTTTATAAATAATTTTCATTCATTTTTTAAAGTTTATCTAGCGCCCTCTATGGGTAGAGACATGCAACTTAAATCTAAAAAAACTAAAATAAATTAATTAAATTTAATTACTGAATTAATATTTGAAAAAAACTGTATTCACATCCAGTGTTATCCACTACAAGTTCAAAAAAAAATATATTTAAACTCGAGTGGAACAAGTATTTTATGAACGATTGAAAATGTGAACAAGATATATATAGGGAGAGTGTGAGCTAATAGAAGTAATTGAATAACTAAACTTGCAGATTAATCGATAACTATATTAAATTAATTAACATGTAACTATTTTTTAAATTTTACTTTAATTAATTTTTATTATTGTTTAATCTTTTATGATACAAAGGACGAAAAAATCCTCACTGCAATTATCTTTTAAGCTAGATTAATGATTATAATTTAATGAGCATTTAAACCTTAAAAATAAAGTGAAACTACTTCAATGAGAAAAAAAAACTCAATATCTATTCAACAAAAGTCATCGTTAAAGTGATTCTCTCTCAAAATTGGGAATTAGCGGAAGTCTTTTCAGCATCCTTTGATTCATCTTTTTTTTTTTCTCTCTCTTACGAAAAAAAGGAGTCAAAGCTGACAATTTAAGAAATTTTTAAGAAATTCCATTTTGAAAGAATAGAAGAAAGATTTTGAGAAAGAAGAAATTCCATTTTGAAAGAATAGAAGAAAGATTTTGAGAAAGAAGAAATTCCATTTTGAAGAAAGAATCATATATATATAGTATATGTATAGTTTGTATTTAAATTCAATCTGTTCAAGATAGCATCTACTAATTTTCTTCATCTGTAGTATTGATTATTTTCCACCTATTAGATTCATTGATTCATTCTAATCTTCTTATGTCTCCTCATTTTCTATAGATATGTGCTTCTCTTCGTCTAGAATCAGTTTTAATTTGATTGAAATGCTTTTATTTCTTAGCTGGCATTGCAAATTTAACAATGTAAGCAAATGTTAAGTTCAACTAATCAATTATTAATTAGTTCAATTTAATCCCAACTTCCCGCTGAGGCAGGCTAAGAACTTCAATGGCTATCAAAATTTGAACATCCGAAGACGGGTGAGTGAAAAATTCAGATCAGAAGAAAAGATCGAAAACTCAGTACAACGGCAATATCAACATCCCAAAAATAACTTCAACCATGAAAACTTGAACCATGAAAAACACAAAAATTCACCAAATTGGCGTAAAATATAATTGGGCAATTTTTTTAACGAATATTGATCCAATTTCGAAAACACTTTTCCTGTTTATCAAGGCTTTATATTAGAAGTATTGCTACCAATTTTTATTAAATTTGGATGGGAATTGAGACCGTGCATTAGAGGACACACACATATAAAATATAAAAAGAGGACACACACATATGAAGTATATATAAAGATGTAAGACGTATAAAATCTGCACATAAATTTCAGAAAGAACTTTAAAACTTTGTAAAATTAATTAATTTTGTATAGCTTTCATTAAGTGAATTGAAAATAACTTCAGTTTCAATTTTTAATAAAATATGATTTCATATTTTTTTTTCTATACTTATTCATTTTAGAAATATTTACGCATTGGTTTAATTTTTATTTATTATTATTATTATTATTATTGTATTAAAAATGAAAACAATAAAAAATTATTTTGTAATTTTATTCTTGAATTGAAACTGAGTAGAATCTTGAGTATTGCTTTTTCTCGAATAAAAAAAAAATAATACGAATAAAATGCGATGACTATTTTATTTTTTCCTGTAAAACAAAATTTATTCGTAATGAAAAAATTCAAATATTCATGCCTGATATATTAAAATTTGCCAAGCGAATTTTTATTTTATTTTTCATTATTATTATTTTCCTTTTTTTTTTTCTTCTTTTGTCTGGTGAGATTTTGTAACAAAAAAAATTAATCTGACTACAAATATTACTTGGTGAAAAGGTTCTGTTTCTTTCGTAAGATCCAATAAGTCATAAAACAAATTCTTTTTTGTGTTTTCTTTTTTCTCCCGGAAGAAAATCACACCTGCTACTGCGGTTGCCACAACCTTTCACGTAAAGCCTACATTTAATTTACAGTCGCCCGTGGTTGTTTCACCTGCCGCTAGGAATGATCGTTCTTTATGACTGGGAAAATTGTAACGAAAATTTAATTTCGTTTTTCGTGTGGCATCAACCTGGTTACTAGCCTCCATATTTCAAACTAGAATTTCTATTTCTTTTTTTTTTTTTTTTCATATTTCCTGAATTCTAAATCATTTCTTTGTGACTAAAATAACTGTAATATATTTATCGTTTTCAAAAAAGAATATTTTTCGTAGTAATTGATATTGTAAATTGTAAGAAAAATGAATCAGTATCATTAATAAATTAATTAATAATATCTAAAATTGATTAATAGTAATTAATTAATTATATCTAAAATAACTGTAATATATTTATCACTTTGAAAAAATGTTTCTTCACAGTAATTGATATTGTAAATTGGAAGAAAAATGAATTAGTATCATTAATAAATTAATTAATAATATCTTAATTGATTAATAATCATTAATTAATAATGTCTAAAATAACTGTAATATATTTATCGTTTTCAAAAGAATATTTTTCGCAGTAATTCATATTATAAATTAGGCGGAAAATGAATTTATCATTATTAAATAAATTAATAATATCTAAAATTGATTAATAATCATTAATTATTAATATGTAAAATAACTGTAATATATTTATCGCTTTCAAAAGAATGTTTCTTCACAGTAATTGATATTATAAAATGGAAAAAAATGAATTAATATCTGCAGTATTTCGTAATACACTCATGTCCATAAATTAAGGATAATGAAGTTCAGGCAAAGAAAGAGACAGAAGCAAAACAAATTTGACTTATTTGTAAAGTCTGTTTATTAAACAAAAGGTAAAGGTAAAAAAAGATGCTATATGTTTGACATAATTAATAAAAATTGCGATTTTTACTCCCTGTAACAAATTTCAAACAAGAACCTATTTACAAAAAAAAGTATAACATGGTTAGTATGATGGTTAATATGGAGTATGTCTCCCGGACGATGCAATACAGGCCTTACAACGCCTAGGCATGCTGAGTATCAAATAATTGATCTGATCTTGGGGAATATTACACCACTCATCAAGCAATGCCCTCCGAAGTTCCGGTTGACAGGTGGGAGGGGGTAGACGCGCTGCAATTCGTCGGCCAAGCATATCCCACACATGCTCTATTGGATTCAAGTCCGTGAGTATGCTGGCCAATCCATGCGGGTGATATCCTCCAATTGAAGGCATTCGTCTACAATGTTTGCACGGTGGGGACGGGCGTTGTCATCCATAAACAGAAATTCAGCACCCATGGCGCCCCGAAACAAACGTACATGTTGTTCCAGAATGACATCCCGATAGATGTGGCCTGTCATCGATCGCTACACTCTGAACATGCAGGTCAGTTCTGGAACCAAGAATAATTCCTCCCCAAACGAGCCATCCTGCACCACCGTAACGGTGTCGTTCAATGGTGTCTCTTGGTGGTAACGGGTACCTGGCGCTCTCCATATGAAAGTCCGGCGAGAATCAGACTGCAAACAAAACCTGGACTCGTCGGAAAACATCACACCAGACCTCTGTTGCGGTGTGCGCAATGCATGCTCTCTACTCCAGGTTAATCGCAGGCGACAGTAAGTTGCGGTAAGTGGAACACATCTGACAGGCCTACGAGCATATAGACCAATGTGCCCTAGGCGTCTGTACACGGTCTGCCTTGAAACTGTCGTACCGGTAGCTGAAGAGAGCTGACGAGACAGGTCTGATGCTGTGCTCCGTCTGTTTCTTTTGGCAGTAACTGCTAAATACCGGTCCTCATTCGGCGTTGTAACTCGGGGGCGACCTGTGCTATAACATCTACTCACATTACCATCATCATGGAATCGTTGCCAAAGCCTGGAGATGACACTCTGAGCGATTCCAAGTTCCTTGGATACTTCCAGCTGGGTACGTCCACATTCCAGTCGTCCGATAATTCTACCACGTAAAAAATCATCCAAATGCTTCCTTTGTGCCATAACTATGCGGTTATTGCACAGAAAGGCTTTTAAAGAGCTTGTGAACAATTTTACTTCTTTGCCACCATTCCTTATATACCCCTCTCTTACACTCTCGTCATTGTGACGTACTATCCGCGCCATCTGGTGGTTTCCTGTAATTTGCATATTCTTCTTCAAGATGTGTGTGATAATTCTACAGGTGAAATTTTTATTGTAGAGTTCAATTTCTGTGTGATTCTGAATTATCCTTAATTTATGGACATGAGTGTATTATAATTATTCTTATAACTCAATGGCAATGAACAGGCTAAGTTGGTTCCAGGATAATTGTAAATAATTATTTTTATTTTTAATAGTTAAAAAGGAAGAATTAACGTTCAATATATCAGTTTAGGCTTACACGAGGGCTATATCACCTATCTACACTCATTCTTTAAACCTTTGGCTGTGTTGGTAACAGGAGACACATGATTGGTTGTGAGGAACGTCTTCTGTCAGTTTGTGGCAGATGGTTGGATCATAAGAAGCTCTTCTGCCATCCCATGATCTCTTGTTGAAAAGGCGCGTTTTCAACGTAGCAGTTTGTTACATACTTTATTTTTAAAAAAAACTATTTTACAAAAAAAAAGTGAAAATATGAATGAAATTTTAACTAAATAAATATATAACGAAATTTAAATAAGTTGTATAAAAATAATTATTGAAATACCACAGAATATTTCAGAAAAATAAAATAATAAATATTAAAGCCATAAAGAATAATTAGTTAGCAAGTTGAACCAACATATTCTACACTGACACAATGTATTCTGGAAAAGTTCGGTTTAGGCTTACACGAGGGCTATACATTGTCTTTCTTTAAAACTCTGGCTGTATTGACAACAGGAGACACATGATTGGTTGTGAGGAACGTCTTGTGCCGGTTTGTGGCAGATGGTTGGATCATAGAACGCTCTTCTGCCTTCCCATGATCTCTTGTTGAAATGTCACTGTTGGCGCATTTTCAAATTAACAGTTTGTTGCATGCTTTATTTAAAAATTATTTTATTAAAAAAATGAGAAAATAGAAATGAAATTCTAACTAAATAAATATTTAACTCAAAAAGTTTTCAAATTTAACTTCCACCAAGCAGAAAATATTTAATAAAATCGTTTTAGACATTTCATTATCCTGAATAATGAAATGGAATGTTGGATAATAATCTGTTAAATGTTATTACCGAAAAAAATGTTTTTTTCTCAATATTTTAGTGCTAATTATCATTATGAAGTAAATTGAATACGTCTATTTAAAACATACTACTTGTGTTTTAATGGATATTTGAATCTAATTTTAGTTTTTATGGTAATTATATTAAACTCATCTATTTAATAGTTTAGATTTCATTTTGAACAAAGAATGAATTCTGCAATTAAATAAATTAATTAAAGCGTGAAAAGTATGTAAAAAGTTAATAACGAAATTTAAATGTATGTAAAAAATCATTAGTGAGGTACCACAAAGTATTTCAGAAAAAATGCAATAATAAATATTAAAGCCATAAAGAATAATTAGCAAGATGATCCAACGTATTCTACGCTGATACAACGTATTCAGAAAAAATACAAAAATATTGTAATCAAAAACAACAAGTCGCAAGATTCGACATATTCTAAAAATTGTAATGACAAATATTTTAACCAGGACGATTAAATAGAAAGACAAACCAACGTATACACAACATTTTTACGGGAAAAAAAGCATTTTTATCTTAATTCTAACTGGAATCATTTACATAATTTTCTCATTAAATTCTAATGTAGGCAAAACTAATGTGGTATTTTGAATAAATTTGCCTAATAATCGCCAGATCATTGTCATAACAATAAAAATCGTAAAATGTGTTGTCTATTCTAAATATGATAGCGCATAAATTTATCCAATTCACAGCTAATTTATAACATATAGCTGATATTTTAATACGAATAAAGAGTTTCTGTTAGCGATGTTAGAATATTAACGACTTTACTGGAAATTGACTACAAATGGTATTAAATATTCGAAGCTGAAACATTGATTACCTGGCTGAACGATTTAGAAACTTCATTTGCAGCTCTTCAGACTGATTGCTAATTAACCTCATTAGAATTTTCATTATCTGACTATCACTTTGTTAATTAGAATGCTGCCCTCGGAAACATTTCATTGTTCTTTGTTCAGATTTCGCTGATTAATTTATCAATGCCAGCAGTTCTAATTCTTCAGTTACTAATTAAAAGCATAGCGATAAATATACATTTGTTATTGTTATGAATAAGTTTATTAGTTCGTCAATGGATTTTTAATTAGCTGTGTATGAAAGCTACACTCATGTCCATAAATTAAGGATAATGAAGTTCAGTCAAAGAAAGAGACAGAAGCAAAACAAATTTGACTTATTTGTAAAGTCTATTTATTAAACAAAAGGTAAAGAGCAAAAAAGATGCTATATGTTTGACATAATTAATAAAAATTGCGATTTTTACTCCCCGGAGGAAATTTTAAAAAAGAACCCATTTATAAAAAACAGTATAACATGGTTAGTATGATGGTAAATATGGAGTATGTCTCCCGGACGATGCAATACAGGCCTTCCAACGCCCATGCATGCTGAGTATCAAATTATCAATCTGATCTTGGGGAATATTACACCACTCATCAAGCAATGCTCTCCGAAGTTTCGGTTGACAGGTGGGAGGGGGTTGACGGGCTGCAATTCGTCGGCCAAGCATATCCCACACATGCTCTATTGGATTCAAGTCCGTGAGTATGCTGGCCAATCCATGCGGGTGATATCCTCCAATTGAAGGCATTCGTCTACAGTGTTTGCACGGTGAGGACGGGCGTTGTCATCCATAAACAGAAATTCAGCACCCATGGCGCCCCGAAACAAACGTACATGTTGTTCCAGAATGACATCCCGATAGATGTGGCCTGTCATCGCTACACTCTGAACATGCAGGTCAGTTCTGGAACCAAGAATAATTCCTCCCCAAACGAGCCATCCTGCACCACCGTAACGGTGTCGTTCAATGGTGTCTCTTGGTGGTAACGGGTACCTGGCGCTCTCCATATGAAAGTCCGGCGAGAATCAGACTGCAAACAAAACCTGGACTCGTCGGAAAACATCACACCAGACCTCTGTTGCGGTGTCCGCAATGCATGCTCTCTACTCCAGGTTAATCGCAGGCGACAGTAAGTTGCGGTAAGTGGAACACATCTGACAGGCCTACGAGCATATAGACCAATGTGCCCTAGGCGTCTGTACACGGTCTGCCTTGAAACTGTCGTACCGGTAGCTGAAGAGAGCTGACGAGACAGGTCTGATGCTGTGCTCCGTCTGTTTCTTTTGGCAGTAACTGCTAAATACCGGTCCTCATTCGGCGTTGTAACTCGGGGGCGACCTGTGCTATAACATCTACTCACATTACCATCATCATGCAATCGTTGCCAAAGCCTGGAGATGACACTCTGAGCGATTCCAAGTTCCTCGGATACTTCCAGCTGGGTACGTCCACATTCCAGTCGTCCGATAATTCTACCACGTAAAAAATCATCCAAATGCTTCCTTTGTGCCATAACTATGCGGTTATTGCACTGAAAGGCTTTTAAAGCACTCGTGAACAATTTTACTTCTTTGCCGCCATTCCTTATATACCCCTCTTTTACACTCTCGTCATTGTGACGTACTATCCGCGCCATCTGGTGGTTTCCTGTAATTTGCATATTCTTCTTCAAGATGTGTGTGATAATTCTACAGGTGAAATTTTTATTTTAGAGTTCAATTTCTGTGTGATTCTGAATTATCTTTAATTTATGGACATGAGTGTATTTATGAAATAAGAGTTTTATTCTAAGAATTTTAATGCAGCAAAATTTCGAATAAAATTTTTATTTTTTTTTACCATTAAAGAAAAAAAAAAGATGTTTTGAAAAGAAGGTTTCCATTTTGTTGTTGATTACGCTAATAGTGTTTTTCAAATAAAGATGCTCATATCCTTGCAAAATGCGAGTTTAATGGAGATGGAGAGACTTTGTTATATATCCAAAAATGCACCGTTGATCCATTTCTTGCTCTCGGTTTCATTATATGTTCATTTTATTTAAAAATACAGGTAGACATTCGATGATTTGGCATATTCTATAATTCGACACCGACCGAACCATTGAAATTATTTCGTGTGGATTTGAGCGTTTATTGACATTGCCAGTCCCATCGCGGCCGTAGTATCATTTTTTTTTTTACCATTAAAGAAAAAAAAAGAAAAGTATCGATGGGTCATTCTCAAAATTAAATTTGATAGATCGCTTTCGTATATATCATAGTAATAATATAATAGATAGCACATCGGGATTGCCAGTTTTAAACTAATATAATCCTCACATGATCATGCGCACATGAATTTAATTTGTAGTTTAACATATGCGAGGATAGCATGTCGATTTTTGCCATCAATCTTTACTGTTGGCCATTACAACTCTATGCTGCTGGCACGAAGGGAGAAAAAGGCATACTAACATTAACTATTTTTAAAAGAAATGGTGCAGAAGAATGGAAAATTGCTTTGACTAACTCGAGTCGTATTCCGAACAAAGGTCGTATACCAACAAAAATGTTTGATATCCAAACAGGACGTATATCAAGTTGGACTTATTCCAAAGTGGATGCATATCGCATTACCACTGTTAAGTCAAATAGTGAGTTGTATTTTAACTGTAGCATATCCGTGTGGACATAATTGGATGATATGATGATACCTAAACCTACTTGACATTTTTAGGCTGATTTCAGAAATAAAATAAAACTGGAAAAATAGCTTAATGACATTTAGGTTAATGCATAAGTAAAAATTTAATTTTTTCGTTTCCGTACTTGGACCTTGTTGGCATCACCAGATTAGACGTTAATTAAAAATGTGTTCCCGAAAATATTTCTCCTCAGAATATTTGGGACATTCAGTTGTAACTCAGGTCCAGCCGATTAGCGAAACGAGGCGTTCTAGACCAGGGGAGGCGAACCCGCGGGCCGTATGCCTTGAATATTTTTCTGCTCTGTGAGATGTGTCACACCTTTACAAAATATATTGATTTTATAATGACCATAGGAGTAAATGTATTAAGCATTGTATTTAATTACATTAAAATGTATTAAGCAAATGTATTAAAAAAATACGTTATGCATGCACCCATGTATTCAAAAATTAATTGTCGAAATGATGAGAAAAAATTAACTTGCGAATATAGGACGGATATTGCCTGTTTTATTGCTGAGTTTACAGTTATGAGTCCGCAGAATAATTAAATTATATTCTGTGAACTGATTATACTCGCGCATCTTGGAACTTCTAATAAGACAGGTATTATGTTTCACTTTAAGTGAGCTCTGTGACCATCCCTAGAGACGCTCCGTTGATTGTAGGTAGCAGAGCAAATCAGACTTTTAGTTCAAAGTTGTTACAGCTTTTGGTTCAACTTACACCTGCGAATCCTTTTTTTTTTTTTTTTTTTTCTATAATGAAATGAACCCAACACAAAACACACTCAAACATAACCGACGCTAACCTGCAACACTAATTACAATGTGCAAATACCCAAATTGAAATCGATTTGCAAAAGCTAAGTGAAAGAGTAGAGAAACAAATATCGCAATAGTAAAATAAATATTTTTTAATGATTTCATTTTTTGTGTTATATGTTTCTTTACAATGTAAGTGCGTTTAGTATCATTATTATTATATTAGCTATGTTTACATCTAAAAATAACAGTGAACACAAAATAATGTTTAATTCTTCACTCCGAAAAAATGTCTATAATGGGTCTCAATCTAATATGGGGATATACAATTTTATAGGCGGCCCGCGGAGGTATGATGGATTTTCGAGGTGGTCCGGAAGATCATTTGGGTTGGCCACCCCTGATCTGATAGTCCTATCAGAGTATTCCTATTTCAAATTTTCGACATCCATCCATTTGACAAAGAATTCAACGCATGCTAATTACATTCCAAGGAAAGGTCGTAAAACAAATTAAAATTTCAGCATTCAAATAAGGCGTATTTGAAGTTGGACGTATTCCAAAACGGTCATATGCCAAGGTGCCACTATATAATTTTATGAAATTAAATCCTGTATTATATCAAATGCAAACGGATACAAAAATTATATTTTGAATACTAAAAATCTAATTAATTAAAATGGGTTTTTTTTCTTTTCTTTAGGTAAAAATGCCAGTGAGAAAGAAAACACAGACAGTTCCGACGACGAACTCAAGTCCAGCCGATTAGCGAAGCGAGCTACTGTCAAGAAATCGTATGGAGAATCAGGTATTAAATACTTCAGTTGTTTTTTTTTTGAAATGAAAAGTATTGTCACACAATGCTGAAAGCATTTAATATCATTATTTTGATTCAATGTATGCATAATGGATATGCGGGGTATCCACATGAAAACTGACTAATTTCAAATGTTAATTGTACGGAAACTATGATTCCTAGAGATTTGCTGTTTGCTGTATCATGAATAGATTAGTTTATTTTGCGGAAGTTCAAATCCTTCAGGACCTACCAAAACACATAAACTTTGCTATCGAGATTCTGGACCGGATCAACAACGCTCACAATCCCCTAGAGAATGTGATATTCAGCGGCAAATCAACATTCCCCACCCACATCTTCCACGATTAATCGTCACAACGTTCTTATCTAAGGTTTAAAACAACCTAACGTTGTCCTGAAACATGTCAGGAACAGTGACAAAGTGAATGCACGGTATAGTCTGATGCGTGACAGAATCGTCGGACTATTTTTCTCCATGGAAAGAACCGTCTAGGACTCGTAGTTTCCGTACAATTAACATTTGAAATCAGGGAGGTTTAATGTAGACACTCTGCATATTCATACATTTATATAAATCAATGTGATATGTTTCACGTATTGTTTTAAAATACTTAGAAGTGTTTCTGTAAATTTAAAAATTAATGAATTTTTGTTAATTTTTTTTCCCACATTCTAACAACAAATAATTATGTGTATATTTTAATTTTCTTGTTTATCAATGTTTTATAACCTAAGTTAACAATAGCATCAAAAAGAATTTCCATAAAAGCATTATTTAAAGACTTTGCCTCTTAACGTGGGTCACCTGACTTAACTTAATGGTTACCTTAATAGTTATGAACATTTTTTTCATCTTTTTTCTTTCCTTATTATGTATTATTTCGTATTTCGTATTTATTTGTTTATTATGTATTTATTTATTATGTGTTATTTCGTATTTAAAATTTTAGTTATTAAGAACTGAAATTATTTTATCGCAATGAAACCCCCTTCCTGAAATTATCTTTCTCCTCCTATGACACCGCTGTGTTTCAAACCATTTGACTTAACCGTTTGACAGTTTTCCACGTTATACCTCGACGGACAGTACTTAAATTTCTTCAGTTAGCTAATTCCTTTTTTGGCAGACTGTTAAGAGATATAATTGTGTTCTTAAAATAAAAATGTATATATTTCACACCGCGAAAAGCAATTTTGAAAGAAAACAATTTAATAGTCATTGCGGAATTTTTTTTTTTTTTTTTTTTCATCTAATTTTTCTTTTGAAATTTGTCTTTAAAATCATTTTTTTTTAATTTTTTTTCCAATTTTTTGCCAGTTTTCTACACAATACTGGTCACATAGCAATGTACTTTTAAATTTTAAAAACCATTGAGAGATTGGGCCTGAATGGCCGAGTGTCTGACACTCGGTACCACAGGTTTCGGGTTCGAGTCCCGCCGGGGTCATGGATGTTTGTAGTGGTTCAGAATCCACTTTAAGACATAGGTCCCGGTCTCCTAAGACTGCAAGAGCGACCCAGTCAGACTTCTACATGCGGGTGCTCCATCAGAACAGAAGCCGCACCTCTCTTCCCTCCTTCCATGAGGGACGCGACAACATTGGAGGTTTATTATTTTATCAGTAAGTTATATCATAAATGAATGCTTTGTTTTCTTTTTCGCAGTGGAGAATCACGACTACGGGGGCGCGATGACCCCTCCCGCCGATTTTACGCAGGGACCCTCCCCCACCCACCTGTACTCGCCCAACATTCCGGACTCCCCGAGGTCACCCCAGCAGAGAGACGACTTCAACCGCTCACCCCAACACGAAGGTACGCATTACTTACATGAAATATAGCATAGAATCTATATAGTTAGATGATAATAAAATAGACATTAATACCTAAGTTATAAACACTAATACACAAATAATAGATATTAATGCCTATATTATAGACACATATCCACTTAATAGATATAATAACATTACACAACAGACATTAATACCTAAATTTTAGACGCCAATATCCAAATAATACACATACAAAAGTAATAGAAATACATAAAGATACTAATACACAGGTAATAGGTAATAATACAGAGTAGTAGACACTAATAGCCAGGTAATAGATAATTGCACAAGTAATAAACGCTAATAACCAGATAATAGATGATATCCAAATAATAGCCAAGTAATACACGAGTAATTGATAGTAATATAAAATGGAAAATGAACAGTCCATTCCTTCTTCCTGTTCCTAGTTCCACGGAAATTTATTTTAGATCTTCAAGATCTGAAGTGTCCATAAATTGCAAAAAACTGCTGGCGAAACTGAAAATTGTTAAAATAACGGGCTGATATCCTGGACTATATATCAGCCTAAATGTACAATATATAGTCCAGGATATCAGCCAAAGATCTATGACTAGGCACATATATTATTTTAAAAACAGTTTTATTAAAGTATACAAATCCTCATAATCCTTATATGTATATGTATACTTTAACTGACAAACTGCAAAAACTACTGAAATGTAATATTTAAAGGGAAAAAGAAGGCGGACAGGGCTCTTTTTCAGGTTTGTATGACAAAGTGTGACGAAAGGTTTGAATCACAAAGTTGCAATAGCATTCACTTCGATACTCACTGGTACAGACACACTGATATATATATATAATCAGTGTGTCTGTACCAGTGAGTATCGAAATGAATGCTATTACAACTAGATACCAGATAGTGTACATATACAATACATGTCCAGATAGTGTATATATATATATATATAAAGAGAGAGAGAGAGATTATATACAAAATATTTATATAGAGGAGTGAGTTTTATTATATGTCTACCGTCAAATCATTTGACCATCTAAAATATTTATTTCTATATGGTTATATTGATTGAAGAGAAATTTCTGACTATATACCTAGCAGAAAAAATGAGGTCAGACACAGCCAGTTTTCTATGCGTCGTTCATTCTTTTCGCTTTCAAGTATGAACAAGTTTTAACGCGTAATTTGAGGTAATTAAATACATGTAGTGAAAAAAAATATGACATATAACTGAGTTCTCGGATAACGCCCCCTCTTATTTTCGTGCAGGCTACCTGCCTTACGCCAAGCAAGAGAAGCGAGTGGCGGAGGGCGAGAGAAGCCAGACGCCCACCGCCACCGCCAGCCACTGGTACAAGCCGAGCACCAGGAGGGACGAGCCGGAGGACTTCCCGGACAGGCAGTACCGAGGACACTCCAGAAAGGTATTATCGACATCCACATTCAAATGTCATAGAAAGAAGATTATATTTAAATTATTGGTATTTTAATTATTATTAGATACCATAAAAGCCCTATAATGATGGAAAATGAAAGTTGCCGTTTGCCAAATTCGCATTTAAAAATATTGTTTACTATGGATTTAATGAAACTAATGAAAAGGGCGTCAGTGAGTTTGCATTCCTGTTATTACTAGATATCGATGGGGATTGCTAGCTATGATTGTTAGATGAAGCTAGATGATGATTCCAACTCTGATTGCGTGATTAACCTGTAATTATGAGATAAAAATGGCGCCAATTGAATTTGCATCACACTGCTTGCTAGATGATGATTGTTAGCTTTGATTGCTGGATAAAAAGGCGCCAATTGAATTTGCATTAATATGATTGCTAATAAAAAAGGCGTCAATTGAAATTGCATCTCTCTGATTGCTAAATGATAATTGCTAGCTCTAATTGCTAGATGAAGCATTAAAATACTACATAACTGGATTGAAGTTAGCATTTCAAACTGGACATGAAAATGCGACGCTAAAATCCTGAGCCCAAACGATTTTATAGAATTTACGCATCAAAATTGAAACTATCAACTGGTAATTTATTTCGAGAATTATACCAAAAAATCACTGTTCTCTTCCAGGATCAACAAGACTCTCCTGTTCGCTATCGCTCCCCTTCTAGCAACAGCAGGGTGGAAGAGTTCTCTCCCAAGAAGGCGCCCTCTCCAGAAGAAACCAGTAAGAAACACAGACGGTTTTACAAGAAGAGAAAGCATAGGAAGCCCACATAGTAAAAGTAGTAGTAGTTGTAGTTGCTGCATGCTTTTAGTGATAAAATTTTGCCAAAAGAATAAAAACAGTCATTGAATTATTGCTTTGTGATATTCATTGAAATGCTTACATAAAATTATTTTATTATTAATCTTTGGTGATTGGTTGGCTTGCTTTGAGAAATGCTTGGCTCCAATTTTTATTTATTTATTTTTTTTTTTTTTTATGTGACAAACACAAACAAGAGCTTTTTAAAAGTCTCCAGTATTGCATTTTCTATGACATTTTTTTTCTCTGCATTCCATTATACGTTTTAAAAAGTATTTTAAAACGTATAATACACGTAGTATACACTTTTTTTTAAATAAAAGAACTGTGGAGTTATAGTTAAACTATTGCTTGCTTTTTAAATATAAAAGAAAACATGTATGACTCGAAATGGCGAAATAATTGGCGAGAAATAAAATGGCTCAAATCTGATTGATTTAAGTGCCAAACTTAACCATATCAATTTGTTATTATATTCTTTTATAGAAGTATTTGTATAAAAGTATTTTCTTAAATAAAATATTTGTGAAAAAAGAAAAATTAAAATACTGCATTTTTTTAAGAACTCGAAAGAAAATTTTTATGTTGTATTATTTTTATAACAAAAAATTCTTATTATTCATTTGCAAACTTTTAAATAAAAATATTCGCCATTTGTAAACAAAAAAAATTTTTTTACTTAAGTGCTGAGTTTGAAGCCTACAAGATTCTCGTTAGAATTCTAAGAAAAGAGATATTGTTGAAATAATTAAAAATTTTAAATTATTGCTACATGGAAAAAAGATTGCATTATTCCAAAGTACAATATTATTTATTTAACGTTTTGAAACATTTATAAAAAATACTTGTACGTGTATATTTTTCCTAAGAATTAAAAACTATAGCACTTAGTTGTTAAATTTTTTCTCTAAATTTATTGTGTTTATAGTTGGTGTATATTCAAAAATCATGAAAAATTCTTTGTTATTTTTTATTAAATACAAACAGTACTTTTTAATTGTAAAATAATGTTTTAAACTTTTTTTCCTTCAAGAATTGTATGTTTTTGTTAGTATGAGCAACAAATATTCGATTGCAATTATTCAACAAATATTATGTTGCTATTATTCTACAAATATGCGATTATTCAATAAATATTCAATTGTAATTACTCCATGAATATTCAATTGCGATTATTCAATAAATATTTTATTGATATTATTCAACAAATATTCAATTGCGATTATTCAACTAACATTCGATTGAAATTATTCAACAAATATTCGATTGCCATTATTCAACTAATATTCGATTGAAATTATTCAATAAATATTAGACTGCCATTATTCAACAAATATTCGATTGTCATTATTCTACAAATATTCGATTGCAATTATTTGACAAATATTTGATTGTGATTATTCAATAAATATTCATTTGCGATTATTCAACAAATATACGATTGCGATTGTTCAACAAATATTCGATTGCGATTATTCAATAAATATTCTATTGCGATTATTCAATAAATATTCTATTGCGACTATTCAACTAAATATTCAATTACAAATATTCTATTATTTGACAACTATAAAAAAAGTCATTAAAATGCCTCCTTGGTTATCAGATTTGGAATCAATAGAACATATTTTGCTAGAAATTGGAAAAATTCGAATATAACAGTTTCTCAAAGTAATGGCTGAAATCTGTAATATAAAATGTGCCCCGAATTTACTTAAAAAAATATTAAAAATTATTTAATAAATAATTCAAAGACTTTTATTGGACTAAATGGTTCTTCGGCAAAAAATTGATTGAGTTAATTCTTCATTTATATAATTATATAATATTATATAATATTACACACATTTATATAATAATATTATATAATTACATTTATATAATATTGTTGCATTGACAACAACGATTATTGTTGTTCAAAATAATTGATGTAATTAATTAATGTAATGTTAATTAATGTTGTTCAAATAATTGATTAATTAGAAAATTTAAAAAATATATTTATAATACATTTTTATCTCAATAGTTTGCTTAAATGGCATGTCTTTGCGAAAACTTCTTGGACAGTGTGTATTTATGGGTGTGTGTGTTAAAGTCTAATTTAAAATTATACATTCATTTGAAATAGAATAAAATTAGTATTCAAATTTTTGTTGTATAAACATATAAATCAAATTTTGTTTTGTTCATTTTTCAAGTTAAATTTTTATTGTTTTATTTCGTTTTTATGAATTCCTCAAAATTATAAACCTTGCATTAGAATTCGCAACAAATTTGTTTGCATTTCAAAATAAATAATATTTAACTTTTTTAATTCTAAAAACATTTTATCATCTGTACTTAGGATTTAAAAACATTAATTTATGTGAATATTTTCAAAATCATTCTTTTTCTATTTAACAGAAAAATTTGCTCATCCATAAACTTGATTAAAATGTTTTGCCATCGTTAAATTTGCTCACTTTGCAATGAAAAAAAACAACGTTGATCATTAAATGTTTGAAATAATGAAGCTCCAAATACCTGAGAGAAAAAAAAGAAAGTAAATGTCATTAATGATGACCATTTTCTTGAAGGGGGGAAAGATTTCTTAAAATAAAAATTGCTTTTATCGCAAGTTGAGAATACCTTGTTAATTTCTTCATTAAATTTTATGGTATTCTATTTATTCATTCAATTTTACGCTGTTGTTTGAGAGAATTATTCTTTTAATTATCATTTTCTGAAATAAATACAGAAATTCTTTTTCTTTAATCTTCTGGTCATTAATTTTGTGAAATATTTAAAAAAATAATTTTCCAAATATGACTTGCGCTTTTCGATGCTAATTAATCGCACTTTCAGCATTTTTTTAAAAATGCATTTTATCTTTTTTTTTAATTTCAATAAATATTATTTATAGGTTAAAGTGCAATTGGCGCATACATATTTTAAAGTTGTTTCTTTTTATTATAGGATTGTGGATACATTTTATATGTTTCTTTAAATAGTTTTCGTTGCCTATTGATATTCGTAATTTATTTTTATTCTGTCATGTTTAACTGCTGCTTTTGCATGACGTTTGATTGTGATGCCCCTATTTTTATTATTATTATTATTATTATTATTATTGCTTTTTCTTTAATGTATTAAAAATCTTTGATATCATGATATTTATTTCATTTCATTTGTAAAGGAAGCTTATTTATTATAACATATAAAAACTTTAAAAAACTTTGGGAATTTTTTTTAATTAGTAATAGAATACTAATGATAATGAAAGTAAAAGCTTTTCAAATTTTTAATTACAGATATTTGTTTAGTGCTTACTACACGTTTTTATCAAAGAGATTGCTTTTAAATGAATTAATTGCGGAGGCTGTTCAAATACGTTTTTAAATAATAAAAAGGTTTTTTTTCAAAAAGTAGAATTCATTGAATTTAATGAATTAATTTTGTGGTTCGATAATTTATTTAAATGCATATTTTTTTATGATAAATTTACTTATAAAAAAGAGTTCTTAGTATTTTTATCTTTTTTTTGTATTTAAATATCTATTATTAACTATTTTAATTAAAAATTATGACATCTTTTAAAGTTTTTTTTATAAAATTCGCATTTTTTTTATTTCTTTTTAATTAATTTTTAGATTTTGTTCTTGCTTTTTTACTCTTAAATTTGCATTTATTAAACTTTTTATTGCTTTTTTTTAAACTCAAAGAAATGCATATGCCGTTTTTTAATTTTTGTTTGATATATAAAAAGGTAATTTATTCCTTTATTAAATTTTATTAAACAACTGTTGTATATTTGTTTTGATATGAAGATATGTTTTTTGTACAGTCCAAAGCAAATGCCGTAGGAAATAAGAATCTGGAAGAAAATTAAGTTATTCAGAATTGTGCTATTATACATCAAACAAATATTTCTTTTTAATAAAAAGTATTTGAATAAATTTACAGTTAATTATCAATTAGCGTAGAAAGTTATTAATGTTTGCTTTTGTACATCATAGAAACAAAACAAAAAAAAACATCTTTTATGAAAATAACTCCCAAATATGCAATTTCAAATAACTTTATTTTTATTGCTTTGCATATTTTATGAAATATTTTATTTAGTTTTAATTGCAACTTACATTTTTTAATGTAGTTTAGTTTTAAATGCAGTTTAAAAAATTTTAAATGTAGTTATGATTTTTTTTAAATAGGGTTTAGGATTTTTTCTTAATATATTTTAGAATTTTTAAATGTTTTTTATATATTTTTATATATACGTTAGTTACCGTAGGACGTCCGTTAGCTTTTTCTCCCTAGCGCGCATGCTCAGTTTCCTATGAGCATGCGCACTAGGGAGAAAAAGCTAACGGACGTCCTACGGTAACTAACGTACGGTATGCAAAAACTCTCTAATATATAAACTGGAAAGCCCTTTCGTTGTGTACTACTGTGAAGCTGCGACCGGGTGAGCTCTTTCCAAACTTAGATGGGCAAATATGAGTGCGCAAGGCACCCCTGCCTTGAATTCACCCTAGTAAACGCTCTACTTGCTACATATCTACTTCTCTAGACGTCAAGTCCAAGTGTCAGGCATTCGGAAAAAAAATCAAATTCCTGTAATTCTTAACATAACAATGAACATTATCTTTTTTAAAATTGAATTTACAGAATTGTAAAAATTTTTCATAATAGTAAAATTAAATTTTATCAAATGTATTGAGCTATTCACATAAAATTACATTAACTTTAAATTTTCCTTTATTTTTATATATTTTAAAAATAAATACGTAAAATTGATAATTATCCAACATTAAAATTTTGAAACAATATTATAATTATATTAAAATATCACTCAAATAAATATAAATCATATTACGTGATGCGTACATAAAAATTATAAGTAAAAATAATACATAAAATAATAGTAAAAATAATACATAAAATAATAGTAAAAATAATACATAAAATAAAAGTGCAAAAAACATTAAATATAACAAAAATAGTTTGAATTTTTGAAATATTTAAATGTCCTATAAAATATTAAACTGAATATTAGTATTAAACAATAGCATTTAAATTTGAAGGTGATTATGAACAAAATTATTCAATCATTTTTATTTCATTATAATTTTATTATGTTAAAAATATTATTCATTTTTTTTTTCAAACTATAATATCTATACTTAGAAAAAAGTTTTTACTTTTCTATATTAAAGACACAGTCTTATCACTAGAAACAATTTTATCAAGAGAAGAAAAAAAAATTAAAATGTCAGCGACTTTGATCACTCCACGAATAATGATATTTAAATTAATCCCCGTGTATTATGGAGCGAGGCTGTCAGATTGAATTATTTATCACCTTCCTGACATGCGGCGGTGAATTTTCCTCGTCGCCAATGACAAGACGGACAAAATCCTTCTTGAGTGACATGCATTTCTTTATTGAGTTACCTGAAATTATTTTTTTTTCTTTTATGCTGAGTGAAATTTTATTCATCTAGAATAAAGTAATCATGTTTTCATTCAAACTTTACAAGTTTGTTTCATAATGAAGAATAAACGTCTTTTTCTGACGTAGTGTCGTATTTTAAAGCTTCATGTTATTAATATTGGTATGAAATATATAAATAATTAAATTATTTTTATACCGAATATTCATTTTTAGTTTTAAATTTTGTTATTTTGATATTATCCATTGAATAATTTATTGTAAGCCTAAATTATACAACAAAAAACTGAATTTTCCAAAATTTAATAAATAATTTAAATGAATAAATGTTGAATGAACTAAATCTTCCTACATTCTATTGTTGTAATTTGTCCAGTAATAATTTATGAATCTACTATATATTATAAAATAATGAAAACTAATAAATTACATTTATATTTACAAACATGTATTTTAAACCTAATTTATACAACAAACTGAAGTTTTCAAAATTAAATAAATAATTTAAATTCAATAAATAAATGAAAGTTGAATTAAATAAATTCTACAACTTTCTACAGTAATAAATTCTAATAATAATTTAGGAATATCGTAATTCTCTAATTTACACCATGGTGTAGAGCCTAGGAGTTATATTCTTCTTCTATATAAATAATCAGGACCATTATTGAAAAAAACAACAACAAAAACATTTATTTAATTTTATCGCAATACAAACTTGGATCAAACAACACTCCTACCAGTGCAAAAATTCGCCCTCAACTGACTTCCTCTACATTTATGACAACCCTCGCCAAGGAGAGAGCGCTAATGCTACAATTTACTTTACGGATATTAAACTAGGATTAGCACATCGAGTTATTGTGGGACTATTGCTATTATTGAAGAGTTTATAAGTTGGCGTGTGACTGTCAATGAAATAACCAAAAACATTGGAATAAACCATGGCCAGTAAATGTGTCAGCATATTATCCATACTGCGAACCAGTGTCTAAAAATGACGACGCGATGAGAACTACCAGCAGAACTTAAACAGCGTCTTTGTAGAATGTGATTTTTTGACTTTCTATTCGGAATGAAACATGTCGGAAAGAAAGACAGTGTGATTGGAGTGTGTCATTCTTCATCTCCAAAACAAACGCAACCATTTGCATCCGAAGATTGTTTATTGTCTTATGGGATCCCAAAAAACATCGTTTTGGAACACTACGGCCTTAGGAAGAACATTAGTTATTGGTGCTCTTATATCTGATACATTATGATGGTGCCTATTACTTCATTTACTTGAATCGTAATTGAGGATGAAGCTGTTTCATATTTCTTTACTTGAATCGTAACCGAGGATCAACCTTTATTTCTTCGATCGTAACCGAAGATGGTGATGCCCTTTCTTTTCTTGAATCATAATCGATTATGTTTGAGGACATTTTGAATCGCAACTGAGGATGATGATGACCCTTATTTCTTGAATCATAACCGACTGAGAAGGATGCTGCTTCCTATTTCTTTACTTGAATAGCAACTAAGAATAAGGATGTCTATTATTTCTTTACTGGGCCTGAATGGCCGAGTGGCTAGCGCTCTGGCGCTCGATACCACAGGTTTCGGGTTCGAGTCCCGGCCGTGCCATGGTTGTTTGGAGTGGTTCGGAATACACTTTAAACCATAGGTCCCGGTCTAGTAGTGCGTTGCGGGGGCAGTGTTACTCCGCGTGCGTGGCTTATCTTCAAGTTACACGTAATGCAAAGTGAGTAATGTCGGTGCAGCGCTTGCCTTAAGGCGCCCAAGACCAAGCTGTCTAAGTATTTGCCAGCTGCATTGGAAAGAAAAATTATTTCTTTACTTTAAACGGAATGGAGGATGTCTATCATTTTTTTATTTAAATCGAAACTAAAGATGATTCTGCCTCTTATTTTTTTTACTTGAATCTTAACCAAGGAAAATGCTGCCTCGTATTTCCTTACGTGAATCGCAAGTGAGGATAAGGATGTCTATTGTTTCCTTACTTGAATCGTAATTAAGGATGATACTGCCTCATTTCTTTACTTGAATAGTAATTGAGGATAATTCACGGCCTAATTTTAATATACCGGAAACATAGAGAGTGAAGATGTAATGGATCATTCTTCACCAAAATCGAAAAGAATTTGGACACAAACATCTACAAAGAAGGATTAGTCTCATAGTCTTCTGAAACCCAAACTGCATTATTTCGGAGTACTGCATGCCTGTAAAGGGGACAGTCGTTGTGCCTCTTCATTCTTTGGTTCAATAGTTATTAAGAGTGCAACATGAGCCCATTTCTGCAACCAGAGTGTAAAGGGTCGTTTATCACCAAAATCTGAAAGTTTTCAAACGCAAATATCCCTACCAATTCTACATATCTATATATATATATATTCATCGGGTCTTTTTCTTACGTTTGCTGAAGAACCATTTTACAGTCACAATGAAACATTTCTAAACGATTTGTTGTTGAAATTTACCCTGCCCTTAATAACTACTTAAATTATTGGAAGACTTGCATTTTTAATGCATCCTCTTTGCCCTTCGGACTATGAACACCACAGGCTTGAGTCACTCAAAAAAGGTATTGAGGGAAAGAAAAATTTTGATCAGATGAAGAGATATTAATTGCGCAGCGAACCAAAATAATTTTTTTGTGTAAACTTTGTATTGACTTTGGAAATGATCTTGTAGGAAACTGGTTATTTTATTGGTTAGTTCCTCTACTGTCATTTTTTGCACACGAGGGCTAATTAGATCGGCACCTACGGTTTAAAGGGGATGCACTTACTAAAAACATCCATGGCGCCGCCGAGATTCGAACTTGAAACCTGTGGTCACTCGAGAATCAGACCCCTCACTATTTTTGGAGGACTGCTCGTCTCCATCATCCAGTGAAGAAAATAATTTACTTTTTAAGATTTGGCATATAAAATATATGAAAATCTTATTGTTTAATTTTCCAATAAGTACAATAGAAGATGATTTTTGATGTTCATTCTCTTTTATAACCGTATAGTCACCACTAACAATTCGGACAGAATGGTGAAGTATAGGCCGAAGTGGAGCCTCGGCAAGCCATGCCTAATCGATGTATACAGAGAAAAGCATAATAAATCTGTAGGGTTGGAAGTATTTTCACTGCGGTGGAGCCTATATAGACTACATAGGAGTGTTGGTTGGTTGTCCAAAAGCCATGGTATCTAGAATTCCAGTCCCGATTTAGGCAAAGGCAATCCTTGTTCCTTGATGAGTTTATTTCACACCATCAATATACCGTTATCACCGGGTTTTTTTTTTTTTTTTTTTTTTTTTTTTTTTTTTTTTTTGAAATAACGGATTTCACACTTAAACGATAACATATATGTTTTAATTTCCATGTTTCTTTTATAATCTAAATTACCACTAGCATAAAGTTCCATAAAACATAGAAAGAGTCAAAACTTTAAAAACGTTTTGTCTCTGAATATGGTCAGTTGACCTTAAGCCGGTTCACCGTATAGTTGTTGGACAGTACATCATTTAACATAGTACACAATAGCGACAATTCATATCTTTAGTCATCAAAATGAAGCTTTAAATCATTTCCGATTTCAACAATTAGTGAGTTTCTGGCGAGATTATTAATGGCTTTATGTCGTGTCGAAAACACTCCGCTTGTGATTAATGCACTTGAAGAAAGTTGCGATCGTTGTATTTAATTTATGTCGTAATAACAGAATTTAATTAAGTATAGCGTGCGTGTAAAGAAGGTTTAACGTCGTCTGCTGCTGATTGCGCCAATATTGCGTTTGGAAGCAGTGCTTTTCAAATAAAGATGCCCTGTTGCAAAATGGGAGTTTATAACAGAGATGGAAAGACTTTCTCATACTACTGTGTAAAAAAAGTAAGACCCATTTTCAATTTAAAATCCCCGGGGCTTATGGAATTTCAATTTCTTTTATTCTTTTTCAATTCCTTCTATTAGCTCACACTCTCCCTATATATATCCTGTTCAAATGTTCAATCGTTCATAAAATACTTCTTATTCCTCCACTCAAGTTCAAATGCATCTTTTTTTGAACTTGTAGTGGATGACACTGGATGTCAATTCATTTTTTTCAAATATTAATTCATTCATTAAATTTATTTAATTAATTTTAGTTTTTTTTACATTTAAGTTGCATGTATCTACCAATAGATGGCGTCAGATAAAATGAATGAAAATTATTTATAAAGGACTTTCTGCAATAGAGTGAAAAAAAAGTAGAAATTGACTTTAAAATTTTTTTTTTATATTACTTGTTTAGGTTGCTATCACTGTCCTTGACATCTGCGGGAAATTTCACATCAACATATTCATTAGTATTTGAGTTACGCTTGGCTTTATGAGACGCTAAAACTCATTCCGGCAATTTTTGAAATGTCTGAATGAATTAAGCAAAGAACTTGCATTCAATTTTGTTTGCGGAAACGTATAGAATGTTGCAGAAGGCATTCGGTGAGCATTCCTATATCGGAAAGAAATGTTCAGAAGTGGTAAAAACAGTTTAAAGAAGGCAGAGAACGCGTTGAAGGCGAAGAGCCCTCTGGTCGATCATCAACCTCAACCGACGAAGCTCACGCCCAAAAAATGAAAGATTGGGTGATTGCAAACCGTCGATTTACAATTAGAGACGTTGCTGATGATGCTGGAATTTCAAAAGGATCGGTCATTCCATTCTGGGCCTCAAACGCGTCAAATGTCGATGGGACAACACTGAATGCGCCAACTCACACTGCATTGATTCTTCGTGACTTTTTCTCCAAAAACGATACCCATATCGTTCCACAACCATCGTGTTTACACCGTGCGACTTATGGCTATTCCCTCAACTCAAAAGACCGCTCCGGGGAAGCCGTTTTGAGTCGATTGAAGAGATTCAACGTGAATCGGCGCGAGCTTCGAAGACCATCCCTGCCGATGACTTTTTAGCATGCATTGAGGATTGGAAAAAAAAAAAGTTGTCATAAGTGCATTGCGTCCAAAAGGGATTACTTTGAAGGCGATGAAATAAATTTGGATGAATAAATAAAGAGTTTTTGAAAAAAATTGGGGGGGGTCTTACTTTTCGGGCACAGTAGTATGCGATGTTAGCTTTGCGATGTTTGGCAATAATATTTACTGTTGGCTATGTTTAATCTATGCGTTGCTTGGCAGGAAGGGAGAAAAAGTTCTACCATCATATAACGATTTTGAAAAGAAATTTTTTTTAGGTATTAATAAATGTAAATGTAATTTTTTAAAATATTTGGCAGTAGCTCTCAGTAAACAGTAGCTCTCATGTGTAATTTTTCTTGCCGTTTTTCTTGTCATTACTTGTTTGTCATAACTTGTTTTGTCATAACTTGTTTTTAACTATCGTTCTTTTGTATTCATTTTTTGTGCTCTGTTTTTTAACTATACATGAATATTCACTTAATTGAATATTCAATGTGTGGTTTTTAATACATTGGATGTAGTTGCAAGAATAAAATACTTTGTCGGATATTTGTATCATATACACAGATTCAAAATGTACATAAACACATCCAATATGTACTTGTTTGAATAGTATAAATTGTTTGTCTGAAGTGATTTGGTATCCCCTTTAAAACTATATTGATGCTCGATAATTGCTAATCCGGTAGGCCGTGTTGCGATTTTTTTTCCCATCTTCATCAATGGTGGCAATTCCATCAGAGATCATCTGCTTTAGATGTATCATCTGCTTTTTGAGTATCTTTGTTCGTTATTCGTAATTTTTAACATAATCCTGAATACCTACCACAACAGTATACAGGCTGATTATAATTAACCCTTTGCACTGGAATTTTTTTTTCATTCGTATCACCAGCAACTCGATGCGATTTTAGTGAAAATGCAAGTTTGATATACGCATTAAAAGAAACGCATTATTTATAGTGTTATTTGCACTGTCTCCGCGGAGCCCTCGAGCTTGAAGACAAATTTTAAACGGCTCCGCTCCAGAGCCCTCGAGTGCAAAGGGTTAAAATCTCACTTTCAAAATGCTGTAAAAAAAGAAACAAAAGTTCCAAAGTGTATTAATAAACGGCGCTGTAAGCGGCATAAAGAGAGTGAATTCGGCCGCCAGCGATATTTTGAATCGAAATGACAACATATTCGGCATGAGTTGCACATTAAACCAATTGTAGTGTTCAATGAGCTTGATGGGTTCGGTTTTTTTGACAGAAAAAAAGGACTTCCAATTACAGACAGTTGTACAGTAGTATTGTCTGTACAGTAGTTCGACAGTTGTAACACTGTGAGTGGATATACACTGTTAGGATCTGGACAGCAACATTTCATCTGCGCTACCATCAGCAACTGATCGAAGCGGAGATGAAATGTTGCTGTCCAGATCTTCCCACACATACGCGTGGCTGACTACTATTACTCCACACTATGTGTTGGAACGTGATTGGCTGTTTAGTGTTAACGCCACATCATGAAAATGATGGCGAAAGTGTTAAAGGTTTAATTAACGGTTAAAAAAAAATTTTTTTTTAATTGAAGGTTTAATCTTCGAAACTACTTTTAATACGAGAAAAGAAAATTATCTTATACTTTTCATTAAATAAATTTATTCAACTTTTTAAATTATTAATTTACTTAATATTACTTGAAAAAATATTAATACTACATGTTCAAATATTACTTATGCAGATCAAAATATTTCATTGCTGTTATTTTTTTTATTATAGGCACACTTGAATTTAGCCTACTATTTGATGCACACAACCAAGTCCTTCATTGCACAATTTACAGAGCAAAAGTAAGGAAGCCTTTTTATGTTTTTATAAAAAAAAATATTAAAATAATTATTAAGAATTATTTTAAGTTCTTATTTCTCAACAATATAAGCCTATCCATCGACCCGTAAGATCGGAGATCTCTGAACGAATCTGTTTTTCCAACAGATAACTGTAATGTAATGAAATCTTTTCGAAAGTTTCATGATTAAAAGAAGTTTCCCAAATTATTCTAACTATTTACGCAACTTAAAATATGTCCTTTTTTTAAAATGAAAAATGGGCCTTTTAATTTGGCTTTCTTCTGATGGAATGGTCCAAGGATTGGTTATGCAATGGATTGCTCGATTAAATAAATGCACTTTACTCAATGTAATGTCAGATGCAATTTTTATTTTATTTGGATGGATGTTTAGATAATTTTATGATAGGATAAGAAATTTTGTGTTTTTATAGCCACCAAATTGTAAGAGTATTAAAAAATGGATTGGTGCCATTAATTAAAATATTGTAAAATGTATGATATAGGCATGTTAATTACATTTATGTAGAAATCTTTGGATTAGTTATGGAACTACGTAGAAAATGTATGAAAGTTTCAAACTCAGCCCTTCTTTGAGTCTTGATAAGGTCACAGTCCGATAAGTCCTGTTCATCATATAGTGTTTGTTATCATATGTTTTGCGTTATGTCCTACTATATATACTGAGACCACATGCCTACTCTATTTCATTTGTCAATCCTTAGATATCAATGTGTTTTTGAGCTTAACATTGCATTGAAAATGCAATTGACGTTTGGTAGATATGGATAACAGATTTTCAATGTATTTTAGCATTTCAATTAACTAATATACATTTTTCATTTCAGGGTCTAAGACCAACTGACATTGACGGTTTGGCCGATCCTTTTGTTCGTTTGCAACTCCAACCTCTTCAAAACAAAGTGAGTACTATTCTTTCGCAACTCTTTTTTTAATAATTATTATAATCCTATTTAATGTCCAATATTGTTTCTTTTTAATACGCTTTTATTAGTTTTACCTGTATATTTGTTTGTATGTCTCTTTGGGCTCGATTTTGCCCTACTTTAATCGATCAGATTTAATTTAAACGATGTAGGCTTATCAAGGACCGACGACACTAAAATAGTTTGATAAGTTTATTATCTCATCATGATTGGGATCGCCAGGATGAGTGATTTTATTTTAACTAATTAAGAGCAATTTAACCCATGTAAACATTCAAACCTACGTGGGACAGTGGCACAACGGATAACGCGCCTGACTACGGATCAGGACATTCCCGGTTCGAATCCTGGCTGGCTATTCGCATTTAGCCTTTGTTTTACTCACAATTCAATTATTGTAAGAACTATAGTTCCAGTCCTCCGTACCGGACCTCATTTAAATACTATAGTTTAAAAACACGCTTTTAGAATAAATCAAACTAAAAAGCAAAAAATAATTGTTAACATAAGAATAAAATGAATGTCACTGTTCTAAAAGCGTGGGGGTACTTTGTATGACATTTTTAAACTAACTCTGCATTTAGGAATGAAACTAGTGAAAAATTATAACGATTGATATCGAGCACACCACGTTTTTAGAACAGTGACATTCATTTTCTCGTCAGTAATTTTATTCTTTTTACTTTTTAGTTTGATTAACTCTAAAAGCGTGTTTTTTTAGTGTTTTTGAACTATAATTTATTTAAAATCAATCTCGTATTAATAATAATAATACGAGGATACAATGAAAATAAAACAATTATTGGCAGAAGAATAGCACAAGAGTAACTAAACTTAGCATTTTCGCTCCAAATGAATTAATCGACATACCTATCATACGACCAAGTTGCATATATGAGTATATGTTCGAACACAACCTAAGAACTGAAACGCTGACAAGTACAATGATTTTTTCCGGAATTTATTAATTATTTCCATAGGTTCGTTTGCCAAAAATTACAAAAAAAAAATTATTAATTATTTCTTATTTAAAATCTTTTTTTTAATGCCATCAGAATTTTTTTAATACCACCCAATGGCGCAGGTTTAAAATTTGATTGATACCATAAATTAAAATATTGGAAAATGTAAGCTTACAATATTTGTTTTCAATTAATGATTATTCAAACAATATTCTTACAATTAAAGGTGAAAAAAATTCTTGTGAATTCTTTGATAAGAATGGTTGCATTATTTAAATAGTATATATTGTTTAAAGAGAGTTATTTAAAATTTCAAAGCTTAACATTAGGCACAGACATTTGTTTATCTTTATAAAATTATTAAAATTTAAAATGTTCTATTTTATGTAATAAAGAAGCATTAAGTCACTTCTGCTGGTTTGAAAATGAAGTTATTTTGCTTTTATGCAGTGTACATGACTAAATTGAAATGTAAATATCTTATCACACTTACTTAATTTTTGAACGCAAAGCATTCGTTAAACAAGAGTTGACAGAAAAAAAGAAACGTTTTATTACGTTGCTCAAACACATATGTTATCTTACTTAGCTCGAATCGTTATGGCAGCAAAGTTGGGAACCAAAGTGTAGTGTCAGGTGACATCATAAATTAACATTGCTTGTTTGCTGAAGGGAAAAGACCTATGAGAGTTGTCTGACATGATCTCAAAAGTGTTATAATTTTTAAAAAAACAACGTGATTGCCCACGATATTGACTGTTGAAAATGTCTAATCAGTATATTAGTCCTGTTCATTCTATTGTAGAAGTTTGGATGCATAAATAGTGGCTGGAATAACATCATTATTCTTAATAAATGATGTCTTCAGAAAACTATATTGGCACAGAGTAAAACTGAATGGTTTAAAACAAAAGAAAATTTCAACAAAATGTTTTATATATATATTTTTTTTTTTAATTCTTCTGACCGATCTTTTAACAGGTCAATTAGATTTTGAATCCTGCTATCGCTTGGAGATATCCTGGCATTTGCCTTTCTTTCATGGAGTCCTAACTAATTATTCATTAACTGGAATAGAAAAACTCAATAACTTTTATTCGTTGCTGGACATTAATATGTGACCAGTTTATTTGCCAATGAATGTTCTTAAACTTACAAAAAAAAAAAGTAAATTAAAAAAGATTGAAAACGAGTAAGTTATGACTTTCTCAAGCCCTTCAGGTTTTTATTAAATATTGTGTATTTTGCCGTGAATTTGAAAAAAATTCATGCATTTGAAAAAATAAATATCAAAATTGTTTTTGCTAGTTATTTTTCTTTGCTATTTTTCCTACATGAAAAAAAAATTGTTTCATTTTTTTTCCTTTTACTCAATTCTGAATTGCCAGCAATAAAAATTGATGGACAGAAAAATGTAAATAAATAGTTCTTCATATAATATGATTTGACTTGTAACTTTGATATTTATATTCGTTATCATTTAGTTATTCATAGATTATAGATCATAGATAAATATAATCATAAAAAAAATATATTAGTAATATTTCTTGAAAATAAAACTAACAAATTAAAATTACCTGAAGCATTTAGTGCCATTACAGAATTATACTTCTCTGAAATATTTTTAAATTCTTTTACTGTAATATTATTTATCCTCGAAAAGAATTTTTAGTTATTTATTCAAAATATTTTCTAACATTTCATGAAAAATAGAATTTCTTTTGTAACAGAACAACCATTTTATTTGTCGATTTTTTTCATTTCAATTTTTGTCTATATATATTTTCGAAGAATTGTATAGTTAAAATTAATGATTTTTTTAAAAATTAAATATAAAAAAATTCTTAAAATTAATTTTTTTAATTTAATTATTTTTTTTCACTTTTGGAACAGTCGGACAAAAAGAGGACTAGAACTGTGCACAAAACTTTGAATCCAGAATTCAACGAAGCTCTTAGTTTTTTTGGAATCTCAGATTACGATATAGCAAAACGCACTCTCAGGTGAGTTCCTTGTTATACATCGCTTTCAGAACTTCATGCAGTTTCGCCGCCGACTGTGCGGAAAATTGCCAAGCGTCCAAATCCGACGGATTCAAACAGAGAGGTGTAATAGGAGAGAAAGATATTTTCTGAAGGATTTTAATTATAATAAAAATAATTTTAATTTTTAATCAATAATATTTTTAATTAGATAATTTAAAAAGAAAAATTAAATGAAAAGTTCCACAATTTTACTTTAAATTACTTTCTAAATCGCCATCGAGTCTGAAATACCGGCTGCTACAAAGGATGCCACCAGCTGACTCGAACCCACGGTCGTCTGCTGATTACCAATGCACGACAGGCCACGAGTCGGATGTATGTTGCTAATTGGACACATCTCTACATTTGGCTGTGATAGATTGTGCATTAATAAAATTATCGTTTATACAAAATAGCGAAGAATTCAAAATCACAGAGAAAGGTTTTCAAAACAAATATTTAAAAACTAAAATATTTCAAGGAAATTATTTTCCCATAGAATTTATGCAACAATCGATGGACTGGAAAAGTAGAAATAAATTTAATCAAAAAAAAAAAAAAAAAAAAAAATGGGCCATATATTTAATTTAAAATTAAAACAAATAAGTGATAATTTTTAAAAACAAAATATCAATTATAGAAACAGCTGAATGAAATAAAAAATATGGCGAGAAACAAATAATCTACAAAGATGCTTCTATCATGTTAGTGAAAAGAAAATCATATCCGTAGTCAAATGCAGGGGTGAGGAATCGACTAAAGATATCCTGGTGCTCTAAATTAGCTTAAAAAATATCTATCCTATAAAAATAAAAGTGCAAAATTAACAGGTACCCGAATATTATAAAATAGCTTAAGAGAAACAAAAATAAATGCACATTTTAATCATTTTAACCCTTCTACATGTACTGCCCAAATCTTGATGGTCCAATATTTTCCATAAAAACAACCTTCTGAATTAAGATTCAATGATTACAATGTTGAAGTTGTTTATCCCCTTTGACGATTGCCAAGCTCACGCAAAATCTTAGTAGCCCAGTATCTTCCGTAAAAGTAACCTTTTGTATTAAGGTTTAATTATTACCATGTCAAATAATTTATCGCTATTTAATGATCTCCAAGTTCAATTAAAATTCAATGCTTCATACCAGTTCCAGAGTACCCAAAATTTTGAAACAAATTAAAAATCATTTTTCATAAAAGAGACGGGAGTCGGAATTTTATACCGATTCCTTCATAAAGGCTAGATTCCCGACTCCCCATCTCTGATTAAAATGAGAATTCATCCTTTTATAAATTTTACCCATAGTTAAGGAAAAAAAAAGAATTAATCTTCTATCAATTATATCCATAATTTTAAAAAAATATACATCTAAAGTGGAATCACACTAATTTTGGCTCCTTTACGGAAATCACATTAACCATATCATGAGTAGAAGCTCTCTTCGCATAAGAATTTTCAATTAATTTCTTTTTTTTTCATGGAGTATTGAAATTTAACAAGCCTGTGTGTGTGTTTTTAGGATGACCGTCATGGACGAAGACACGCATTGCAACGAACCCATGGGCGAAATTCGAGTTGCCTTGAAGAGACTTAAACCTCAACAACCGAGCTATGCCAACTTGTACCTCGAAAGACCCAGGGTAATAACTGTTCATTCATTGACTTAACTTCCTATACATAAGTTCCTTCTATGTTCTTTCCTATGTCTTTATGTATAAGTTTTTACACCTTAGTAGTATCCCCACGTTTCTCTGTCCTGTGTTTTCCCCGACATTTCCTTTTAATGTTTAAATGAGGCACAACACTTGCAAAAAGTGTGCGTATTATTATATTGTGGGCTGCATATTATTTCTAGATGTACTATACCCACCCTAGAAATTTGTAAGCCTGTGTAAACCCAGAGTCCCTATAGTTATGATATTTGGAATCTATATTTTTAAGTTTGAAAAAAAAATTTTTAAATTTACTTTTCTGATTTATCAGTGCATTTTTGTCGAGAAGTGGTAAATTTGCATTTATTTCAATGGAACCATAAATGAAGTAATTTATAATAATGCTTTATCTGCGCCTGTTATATTTCAGCCCGACGACGGGGAAGAAGAGAACAGCCAGGGGCAGATCCTCCTGGCCCTCCTGTACTCGGAGGAGCACAGCGCCCTGGTGGTCAACATCGTCCGATGCGTTAGGCTGCCCAGTAGAGACAACGACGGATTCCCTGACCCTTATGTTAAAGTGTGAGTGGCTTAAATCAAGCACTTTGATCGTTTGTCAGCTCCATGAAAATGTCTGCTGGTCATAATTTCATTTGAAAGTACACTATATCATTGGCAAGATTTCCAAATATCCTATGAAAATAACAGCACCAAATGAACAAGTAGCAAAGTACAGAATGATAATTAAAGTCCCACTTTCCAAATGCTATAAAAAAAGAACCACTCGTCACAATGAATTCACATTTGAATCGAAGTGGGGGGAAATGGTACGGCATCATAAAAAAGTTCCACAGATTTTTCTCATCCAATCGGGTATGACCTTGTCGTGGTGGACGGGCTTTCCACTCACAGTGTCACAATTGTTAATTGACTTGGAAGTCATTTTCACAGTCAAAAATACCGAAACTATCCAGCACATTGAACACTACAGTTGGTTTCATGTGCAACTCATGCCAAATGCGTTGTCATTACGATTCAAAATATTACTGGCAGCCGAATTCACTTTCTTTAGGCCGCTTACAGCGCCATCTATTATTTTTTGGATGCCGTACCGTTTCCCCCTTCTTCAAGTATCTTCAGTCCAAATTTAAACTCATTGTGATGAGTGGTTCTTTTTTGGCAGCATTTTGAAAGTGGGACTTTAATTATAATGACCCTGTATTACATAATAACTAAAAACAAGCAAAACAAAAATTGTATATTTTAATCACAAAAATGCTCTATTTGTAATATATAAAGTCTTATCGGTTCTTAAAAATGGAATGACTTCTATAAGATCTCTTTTCGTTGTGGATTCAAGAGAGCTTGTAATAAATCTCAGTGCTGAAAAAAGTTTCTCAGCACTGACTTGGTGTGCTGCTAAAGCACTGTCACTGTCTTTGCTACTGGTTGTATTATTGAAGGATACAATTGAATTGCCTACATAACTTTTAATTTTATCGTAAGTACTCAGAAATTTGAAAAAATGAAAATTATTTTTATAAAAGATTCAGGATTCGGATTTTTATACCGACTCCTCCAAAAATGCTAAATTCCAAACTCCTTGCTCAATACTCCAACATCTAATTCGGTACTGGAAGCATTAGTCTTAAATTTCGTAAGGTACTTTTTTTATAAAATCGATAAAATATATTATTTTTCTTAAATCTGTGCGCCAGTGTACGATTAATTTGTTTTTAAATAAATGGAAATCTACCACATTTGAAAATCGTTACGCAATTCTATTCAATTGATAAGGCTTCTTTTTTTGTCAATTCCTATTATTAATTCACACTCTCCCTATATATATTTATATATCTTGTTCAAATTTCCAATCGTTCATAAAATACTTTTTATTCCTCCACTCAAATTCAAATAAATTTTTTTGAAACTTTTAGTGGATGACGCTTGATGCTAAAACAGTTTTTTTTCAAATATTAATTCATTCATTAAATTTAATTAATTAATTTTAGTTTTATATGGGAGAAAAAAAATTCTCTTATATAAGATATTTAGCAGGATATAAATATGAGATTCTGTTATATGTACATGCATATTTATATTAATTGTAATTATTTAATAAAAAGTAACTAAAATACAAATTTTCTTTGTTGACCTAAGTAGAAATTGACTTTATTTTTTTTTATATTAATTGTTTTTCAGGCAAATTAAACCCGATGCCTCAAGACGAAGATTCAAGACTTCGTTGAAAAAGAAGACTTTGAATCCGGAATACAACGAAGTGAGATATGGCGTGCATTACTTTATATATAAAAAAATGAAACTTAAAACCTCCTTTGTTTTATTTTATTTATTAATATATTTCTTCTTTTTTTTTTGAAATTTTCTATTAGAGAAGTATAAAATGTTATTGCAGAAGTAATTTTTTGAAGAATTTCCACTTCAGTTTTTCCTAACTATAATACAAGTATAAAAAATTATCACATATCACACGTCATATTGTAAAACATATATGTAAATACGCTGATTCTATTTATATAATGTAGAGGAATTTTAAAAATACACGCTCATATATCGTTTATAAAAAAAATCACATTCCATTGAAATTGTTTCTTCTTCTTCAATGGCGCAGCAACTCCATCGTGGGCCAAGGCAGATTTCAAGCCAGGAGATGTTTTCTTTTCACGGAGTACAGTTGTCATATTAGACCGGGACCTATTGCTTAAAGTGAACTGCAAGCATCCATGGCTTTGCCGGAACTCGAACTCGAAAACCTATGGCGTTAATATATATATATATATATATATATCTATATAAGGTCTAAGTTTGCGGGAGGGAAAAGCATACTTTTGTTTGTTTCTTTGTTTAGGAATATAAAGTCAGAAGTGACGCGTTGAAGCAGGAACACAAATGAGAAATGAAAAGAAAGGATAAATTTGTGCAAAGGGCTTCTTTAATTCAATGTTTACACTAAATGCTCAAAATGGCGACCAACGCAGACGGATGCATGTTTTGTGGCATCGAAGGAGTGATTGGCGAACAGTTCCAAAGATGCCAGGTATTTCACAGCCCCAATGGATAGTCGAGTAACCAGGTCCACAATGTATTCAATTGGACAGCATTCAACTGGAACAGTCGAGTAACAATGTCCTCAATGACGTCTACTGAACCACATTCAACTAGACCAGTAGAGTAACAAGGTCTTCAATGGAAACAACTGGATCACCGTCCACTGGAGTCTCGTAAATGAAAACACAATTGCAAGCACAGAATAAAAATAAAGCATCGAGGTTACCAGCCAGAGGACTTGAATCTCATCACATGACGGGTATCAATCAGCTGGAGCATTGCTCCTGGCTATTGCGAGAAATTCATTTGAAGGCGTGTTAGTGTCTCACATTGTGCGTCATATTCCTATACAAAAAATTTCTGCTTTAGTAAGGTGTACCACTCTTCAAAGTGTGCCCCATGGCCGTTGAATCACCCTGTATATTTTTGCAGCATAGTTTTTTATTCTTATTTTTATTTAAACTGAAAAGTAGTTTTTCATTGTACAAAAGGAGTTTACTTGTAAGCTTTTTTGTATTTAAAAGCAAATGAAGTTGTGGAATGGGAATTTGCACATCCCCAAAAAATTATTGTTAAAATATAACTTGTATTTTTCTTATTCGAATAATTTTCTAAAAGAAGGAATTAACTTCTTCCTTCCCAGCAATACGCTTTTGAAGTGGAGCCTGGAGACATGACCAAGAAGACGATAGAAGTAACTGTCTGGGACAAAGACAACGCCAAAGACTTATACATTGGTAAGCTTCGCGCTTTCTTGAGTTTAATCTTAAATTTTAATTTTTCTTACATCGTCATCTTCAGCAGCGAAATTTTTAAAACATCATTTTATTAGGAATATGAATAATTAGCTTTTTTGGTAGTAGTTGTGCTTCCAATATACTACTTAATAATTCCAATATACTACTGTGTCCAAAAAGTAAGATCCCTTTTCAATTTAAAATTCTCGGGGCTTATGGAATTTCAATTTTTTTCTTCTTTTTTTTTAGGTTGATAGCACTGTCCTTGACATCTGTGTGAAATTTGACGTTAAAATATTCATTAGTGTTTGAGTTACGCTTGGCTTTGTGAGACGCTGAAACTGATCTCGGCGATTTTTGAAATGTCTGAATTCATTGAGCAAAGAACTTGCATTCAATTTTGTTTGCGGAAACGTATAGAATGTTGCAGAAGGCATTCGGTGAGCATTCCTATATCGGAAAGAAATGTTTAAGAGTGGTATAAACAGTTCAAAGAAATTCAGAAGACAATGGGCCCTCTGGTCGACCCTCAAACTCAACTGACGTAGCTCACGTTCAAAAAATTAAAGATTGGGTGCTTGAAAACCGTTCAATTTACAATTAAAGATCTTGCTGAGGATGTTGGAATTTCAAAAGGATCGGCCAATTCCATTTTGGGCTTCAAACTCTCCAAATCTCGATTGGTACCGAAAACACAGAATGCGCCAGCTCACACTGCATCGGTTCTTCGTTACTGTTTCGCCAAAAATGAAACCCGTATCGTTCCACAACCACTGTATTCCCACCGTGCGACTTCTGGCTATTCCCTAAACTCAAAAGACCCCACCGGGGACACCGTTTTGAGTCGATTGAAGAGATTCAACGTGAATCTGCGCGCGCTTTGAAGGCCATCCCTGCCGATGAGTTTTTAGCATGCAGTGAGGATTGGAAAAAAAGTCAGCATAAGTGCATTGTGTCCGTAGGAGATTGCTTTGAAGGCGATGAAGTAAATTTGGAAGAATAAATAAAGAGTTTTTGAAAAAATAATAATTGGTCTTACTTTTTGAACACAGTAGTATGCTAGTCTAGACTCTATGTCTAAGAAAAGGTAAATCATTACAATGTTTACTGGAAAACCTATAAAAAGGAAGAACTCTAAAGAGTCTAAGGATGTTTAAATCCTTATGGGGGCGGACGGCATTCTGATTCGTGAATATCTAGGAAAATAGTGTCTTCGAAAAAAGACATTCAAGAAAGCCACCCCCATGTTTGTGTGGTGTTTTACATATAACTTTGGAACACTTCAACCCTTAGTTGTTCTAGACTTATTTTATGTCCCGATCCTTACCAATTCTGTTCGTTTTTAAAACATTAAAAATCTACGGATGATGGAGAATCGATTTTTATCGACGTCTTCTAAATTCCGAAAAAACAAAATAATGTCTTCGGATAGCACTTTTGCAAGAAGTATTCCGCTTTGGAGTGCTGCTTTAAAAGAAAGAAACCTTGGAGACAGTTCGGCCGTAATCCCAGTTGTGCGTGATCATAGAGTAATGTTGCTGTTTCTCATCCCACTCGATCAACGGCAACTTCGAAACCGAGTCCGTAGATCTGTGTGTTCTCATGAAAGGCAGCTTCTGTTATGATGGAGCACCCATAGGTAGAAGACTCCGTATCGCTGAAGAAGGAACTTCCAGGAGGACTTTTAGGGGAACTACCCCGCATTATTAAACGTCACTGCTAATTGTCGGAGGATTTTTTTTTTTTTTTTTTTTTTTTTTTTTTTTTTTTTGAGCCGGAAAGTAGTCCCACGGATTATACGCTACTGCGGATTATCCGAAATCTTTTATTTATTTTAACCGGAAAGTATGCTCACGGATTATAGGCCACTGCGGATAATCCGAGGTCTTGCACTCTTTGAAGCCGGAAAGTAGGCCCACGGATTTACGTCATAGTCTTCTATATAAGGTCTTATTTTTTGAAGGCAGAGAAAAAGGAGGTATATGAGGATGGATTAAACGTCGCTGTTAAACGTTTATTTATTTATTTATTTATGAGCCAGTAAATAGACCCGCGGATTATACGTAACATAATAATTTATTCCCCCCCTCCCTCTAAAACGGGATTTTTATTTTTCCCTCAAGTATACTAATTTCATTTCATTTTTTCCTCAAGTATACTAATTTTATGTAATAATAAGTTTATTGAAGAAAACGCATATTTCTTCTTAGTTTTTATTCATTAACGAAACGAACACGCTACAATAAATAAGTTATTTGTTGTTATATTTTTTTATGAAGAACAATTTTTCTTAAATGTCTTTAGTTGAATTTCAAGTAAGAAGAAAATTCATGACGTTATACAGTAGAAACTCTTTAAATCGAATCTCGATAAGTCGAAAACCTTCAAAACTCGAAAAAAAATTTTGTTCCCTTCTCTTCAAACCCCAAAATCTCCATGACTCGAAATTTCAACCCTCTATAAGTCGAAATAATGAGTCAATTCCCACAAGCCATTTGGGTATATATTTTTCCTCCTTAATTCGAAAAAAAAATTGGACCCCTGTATCTCGAACATTAACAATGTTTGATTTAACAATCTTTTTTACAACCTTTACAACTCGATCATTTGAAATTATTTTGGATTTTTTTATTGTAGTACATAATTTGTAATTTTATTGTAGTACAGCTTTTAAGTTGCAAATAAACATGTCTATTACCTCTGTAAGTTGAATTTTTATTTATTTTACCTCTCTAACTCACAATAAGTCTATATCTAAATCTAAATCTAGTCTATATCTAAGAATCTAAACCTCTACAAGTCGAATGTTTTCTTACATAATCCTCCATAAGTCGCAAACTCTATAACTCGAATTATTTGGCGTCTCCCTTGAAGTTCGACTTACAGAGGTTCTACTGTAATCTGATATGTCAAAGAACAGCCACAAATCACTCGTGGGTTATACGCAAATTAGTTACATATATTTAAATTACCATGATTTTTTTTACCCGCATTGTCTAAGTACATCAGTCTGAAGAAGGACATGAAATAACCAGCATCTGTCTAACCGTCTAATAACTTTTTCCCCCCCAGGTGGTCTAGCCTTAAATCTCCAGTCAAAAGGAGATCGCCTTCGTCACTGGTTGGACGTCATGGAGAATCCCAACAGAAGGATCGAACGCTGGCACCCGCTGAGCAACGTGGTCTTCATCGATTGAGTCCATCGATACAGTGACATTGATATATCGATCTGCTATCATCGGCTTTCCACGAGGAAAGGAATTGTGCCTATTGCTGCTATTATTCACACTTGGATTTAGCTTGTTGGGGGCTGTGCCGGCAGTAGTTCCCGCAGATCTGACAGAGATGCGTGCGTTTCCATTAAATCTGACGGTTCAACGCCATCTAAAAAAACCAAAAAATTTACGTAGGTTTAAAAAAAAGATAAATTTCACTTAATTGGATTCGTTTTTATATATGTTTGTAAGAGGGATTCGTTTATATTTAATTTGTTTGTGGTAAAGAATATATATCAGTTTCTCACTATATGATATCCATGTTTAGAATTCGGAAATAATGAAAGTTTTTAAAAAAGGATTGATTTATTCCATAGTTGTTTAAGAGATATAAATGAATTCGAGTAATAAAAGATTGATACAAGAGGTCATCTTGATATATTTGGTAGATTGTTTTATATATCCTTCAAATTGTACCTCGGAAAATGTAACTTAGTACTCGAGAAAAATAAAGTGAAGGATATGAGTAAATATCAATGAAATGCTTTTTAAATCGATTAATTTTTCTAATTATTAATTTATTAGTATGTTTAAATTATCGATTTTAATCAATTAAAATTGATTTTTCGATTAAATTCAAAATTATTAAATCGATCGATTAAAATGGTTTTAACTCGATTATCGTTTTTATTATTAAATTAAATAATTTATTTAAATTGTCAACATAAAGCGATTTATAGATTAAATTTAAAATTAAAGTGATTAATTAAAATGTTTTTAATTCGATTAATTTTTTAATTATTAAATTAACTAATTAATTAATTAATTTAAGTTATCGATTTGTCTATTTTAAAATTGTTGAATTCTATCAATTTAATTATTTTTTAAAATTGATTACTTTTTAATTATTAAATTTATTTATTTATTTAAATTGTCGATTTTAATTGATTTGTCGAGTAAATTTAAAATTAATTGATTAATTAAAATGTATTTTAAAACAATTAATTTTGATTGTTAAATTTATTTATTTTTTTTAATTATCGATTTAATCGATTAAAATTGATTATCAGTTAAATTTAAAATTCTTGAATTAATTAACTACAATGTGTTTAATCAATTAAATGTTTTTTAAATCGATTAAAGATTTTTATTAATTTTTCGCTTAATTTAACGATAATGATTTTTAAATTGATTTAAATCGATTATCATTAATCGATTAAAAATGATTTTAATCGTTATTATTTATTAATATAATAGTTTTTTAAATCGTCTTTTTATTCGATTCGCCATATGCAATAATGGCATTTTTGGCTTATATAACTTATTTGGCCTGAGTTGCACATTAAACCGACTTTAGTGTTCAACGTGCTTGATTGTTTCGGTTTTTTTGACGGAAAAAAAGATTTCCAAGTCATTCAACAGTTGTGACACTGTGAGTGGAAAGCCCATCCACCACAGCGAGGTTATACCCAATTGGATGAGAAAAATTGGTGAAATCGTTTTTGGAACTCTTTTTTGATGCCATACCGTTTCCCCCTTCTTCAAGTATCTTCAGTTCAAATTTGAACTCATTGTGATGAGTGGTTCCTTTTTTACAGCATTTTGAAAGTAATTATAATCGCACTGTATATAATATACTATTAATTGACTAGTAACATTGATATTTATTTTTTTTAAATAATTTCAACAAAGAACCAAAGTGATTATTCCCCCCAATAATTTGCCGATTTATAATGGAATTTTTCTAAAAAATTAAAAACTTAAAATCTAAAAAAGTTAATTAAATTTGACAATTTTGTGCTTTAAAGCATAACTTCCAAATAATGCTTCAGGTATTTTGAAAGGTAATGTTTTATTTCATTGCCCTGTCAAATGTGCAATTCTGACATCGATTGTCAGAATTAAAGTAACCAGTATAAAAAATTTCAACTAAATTACAAAAGGAAACTTGGCAATTAAATTGGCTACAATTATGCATTTTATGCCAATTGTTTTAACTTGCTTTTTTTACTATATACAAATGGAAGAAGACTTCTGCCAGTTAATGAATATTTTAGCCCATTTAATATTATGGTTAATGGACCATTTCAGCTGCCACAACCAGAGATTGTATTAAGCAAATTATTTTTGACATAATAGTTCGCAAATTATTCTTATATAATGCGGATATAAAATAATATTCCACTGAGGTTTTCAAATAAATTCAAAGCCCTGGGAAAGCTAACTGTAAGAAATAATGGTATTAGTGGAAAATGTTTTGCAAACATTTTGATTAAGTTCAAAATAATGTTTTTCAATACACTAACACTTTTAAGTGAATGTGTGCGATTTATTTTTAGTTATTACATCTTTTATTAAATTAATGAAAGCAGAGAAACTAAAAAGAATTTATTTTGGTGTTTTCTCACTTTATAATTAAAGTTTATTCATTGTGTTCTTATGTTGATATTTGGGCTGTCTTTGTAAGAAAGATTAAAGCTCAAATGGGGGTTTTCCAAAATATTGAACTCTAGTCATATTCGTAACTGAATACCGATCATGATGTTCATAAAGTATTTATAATACACAAAAAAAAATTAATTTTTGTTGAATGGTTTCAGTTAAAATGTAGTATATTAAAATATACCTCAATATATCAGTCTTGTGTTATGTAAAATTCTTGCTTTTCAATCGCACGATCAGTATCTCTTTGCATGTAGGCTTGGAATAAAAGTTAGCAGCCTTCACCTTTCGTCTTTGATAGGTTATTCGATGATTGGTATCGAATGGAACTGTCATAAAAGCATTAAAAACTAAATGAGAAACTATTCTCAACCTTGCTTTGCTGTCTTATCTCTCCTTCTTCTAAATTCGGTCTCTTGCGTGAGGAAGCTCTCCATCAATACATAACCGTCATGTGAAGCCACCTGCTTATTAAATTAGCAGGCAAATAAATCCTATATATATATATATATATATATATATATATATATATATATATATATACATATATATATACACACAGGGTGATTATAATTAAAGTCCCACTTTCAAAGTGCTGTAAAACAAAGAACCACTCGTCACAATGAGTTCAAATTAGAACCGAAGATACTTGCAGAAGAAGGAAAAGGTATGACATCAAAAAAAGTTCCAAAGTGTATGAATAGAAGGCTCTGTAAGCGGCCTAAAGAAAGTGAATTCGGCTGCCACTGATATTTTGAATCGAAATGAGAACTTATTTGGCATGAATTGCACATTAAACCAACTGTAGTGTTCAATGGGCTTGATTGTTTCAGTTTTTCGACGGAAAAAGGACTTCCAACAGTTGTGACACTGTGAGTGGAAAGCCCATCCACCACAGCAAGGTCATACACAATTGGATGGGAAAAATTGGTGGAACTTTTTTTATGCCATACCGTTTTCCCCTTCTTCAGGTATCTTCAGTTCACATTTGAACTTATTTTGACGAGTGTTTTTTTTTTTTTTTTTTTTTTTTTTTTATTTTTTGAAAGTAGTACTTTAATTATAATCACCCTGCATATATAAGAACATAATAACACATATCCGTTTCAATGTAAAAATCGAAAGATACTCACAAAAATGAACTGGAAATGCGATTAGTCATAACAAAAACCACAATAGTAATTTGCTACATGTGTTTCATAGAGACACAGTCAAATTGTATAACAAAAAGCATTATATCATAACAATAATTCTGAAGTGCCTCATATTCAGACCCATCAGAATATATATATTAAAACTTAATTAGTAGATTATAAAATTAGTGTAAATTAATATATAAATATTATTATATTAAGCAAACTATTATAAAAAATATATATGTGGATAAAAACGACAGAAAATGTAAAAATGCATATTAAAAAAATGGACATTTTGGAACCACATTCTGTTCCATATTCTGTACCCCATAAAAAAAGCATTTGCTGTACATAAATTTTTCAATAGAATTTGACCAATTGCATAAGACATGGATTAGCAAATGACAAAAAGAAACTAATTAAAGCCCAAACAATTCACAAACAAAACTATAAAATAAATTTTTTTCACCCAGAAATTTACTTGTGCACTTTAAAAAATACTTGTAAATAGTGTAAGTAATAAATAGTGATCCAAGATTTGAAATGCGCATTAGTTGTATTGTTATTGTTGTAATTATCTTTCTTTAAAAATTATATTTTGTCTTAAGTGCATAAAAACGTCGATTCATTATTGGAATTATCGCAACGAAAAAGTAATAAATGTCGATCCAAGATTAGAAGTGCGCATTAAGTGTATTGTCATTGATATAATTATCTTTCTTTAAAAATTATATTTTGTGTTTAGTGCATAAAAAGCGGATGTATTGTCATTGTTATAATTATCTTTCTTTAAAAATTACATTTTGTGTTTAGTTTTTAAACACTCTGTGCATAAAACCCTCGATTCATTATTGAAATTATCGTAACGACAGATCCGTCAGATTTAATGGAAACTCTAGGGGACACATAAGCTTACGTGTAGAATAAAATAGCCCGGCACAGCCCACCTTAAAGAGACGAGAAAGCTTTCTGTGTTTCCTATATGTTATATCACGAAAAGCAGCCTTTATCGCACTACAGGACAGTGCCCGGGACTACGCAGTTACTAATCCAATGCCTTTCGTTTGCAAGTGGTGCAAACCTAACACGTAATGCATGCACTGTATTTTGGGGCCATTTGCAACAAAACTTAGTTGTTACGTCTTACGTAGTGTGAATGTTAACTAGAGCAAGCAGTGTGTTCTTATGTGTCTTCGAACCAATGTAAGTGTTTAAACAGAGCAAAAATAACTATGCAAAATAGCAAAGTAGTAAAGACGTAGATGTCGATGCAGAAAAGGGGTCGTCTTAACAACGCATTGGAGCCCTTAAGGCTAGGCTCGTTCCCACCGAGGCGTGAGGCGGCGACGCGTCACGCCGCAGGGAAGAAACTTTTTTCGACTCGTTCACACCGAAGCTTCGGAAATCGCTTTACGCCTACTGAAGTTCGAGTTACTTCTACTAGATGGCAGATCTACTATTGGCTCAATCCAAATCACATGACGCCAAAAACATTTCAGAGTTGAAAGTTGGGCAACTTCAAGCGGTGGGTTTTGGGTATAAGGCGGCGGGGCTTGTGATTGGTCAACGCCTCACGTTTCACGCCTCGGTGAGAACGAGCCTTTAAGTTTAAATTGTTTATTTATACTACTTTAAAAAGTGTATTATAAACTAATTGGGCGAAAGGATGATTATTATGCTTAATTGAACAACCAAACAGGAGAGCACACACAAAATTTATATTTCTCACAAATATTTGATCTGGTCGCCTATTCGTTATTCTGCAAATGTTCTCTCGATAAATCAATTCTTGTCATATTTGCTGTTCGCATCAACCAAACAAAGTGTGCAGTGCTTGTTCGTGATTGCAATTCAGATATAGACCTTGAAAATGGTGGACTGCCAACCTGATCTTTAACAAAATCATACGCACTGAAATAAAAGGGTGAAAACTCTAGTGATCTTGACAGCCGCGAAATTTCGGTGCTCTTGCATAGCATAACGAATTTCACAAAGTCACAGATAAAATTTCGCATCTTTAGCGTTGCTACGCGTTAAAAGAATTCAGGGAAAAAAAAAGGATGGACAACCACGAACTACTACTTCTCACTCAAACTTGAAACACCTACCGCCATCAATCCCCAAACTTAAGACGCATCACTATTAATATGCCATTGATTTGGTGCCTTACAACTAAAGTTTCGCTAGTTATTCAGTTACAAAATTGACCAATTAACTTCTGGTGGCCCATATAATGACATCTCCTGGACCAATCTCTATTGAGACTTTCTATACTGAGGTAAGTTTTGTGTGAAAGTGACAGAAAACACAGAACTATCTATTTGGAAAATGAAATATCAATTCGTTGTTTCCTACAGAATTGGTATAAAGTAAATCTGAAGCAAAAGTTTTTTTCACTACAAAGAATGGATCATAAACATCCAGAAAGAAGGATGCCAATGCAGAAACTGTTAAGACGGCCCTAAAAAAAGCATTTAAAAATGAGTCTCTGATAGCGATAAGTAATATTTAAAGATATAAACACTGAGAAGTTTAAATCTTTCGAAGTTCTAGATGCTACAGTGGCTCAAATTGAAATGTCATCTGCTACTTCGAAAGATTTTGGTAGCAATTTTTTTTTTTTTTCTTTTTTGTGCTTGCAATAACAACCCATTACCGTGTTTTTTCGGATTATGGCTCAATTTTATCTGAGCTTTCGAAATGAAATAGGTATGCAATAAAAATATTCAGCTGAAAAAAAATTCATTGCAAATTATATATATTTTTTTAAATTTTAATAATAATATGCTTTATATTTCAAATGGTAATGTTTTGCGTTATTTTGTAGATATCAGGTTGACCTATATTTTTTGGCCATTCTAAAATATAAAAAATTATTATTATTATTTTTCATTTTATTTTATTTTTTTTTTTATTTTATTTATTGATTTATTTTGCTTATATCTAATTTAATGCAGAGTAAATTCCGACAATTATCATTGAGAAGGCTGCAATATAAAAAAAAATTTCAGTTTCTAATATAACAAGTAATATATAAAAAAAAAATTTAAAGTCAATTCCTACTTTTTTTTCACTCTATTGCAGAAAGTCCTTTATAACTAAAGTTGAAATTTTCCTCTTACATCTGGCGCCATCTATGGGTAGATATATACAACTTAAATCTAAAAAAAACTAACATTAATTAATTAAATTTAGTTAAGGAATTAATATTTAAAAAAAAAAATTTAACATCCAGTGCCATCCACTACAAGTACAAAAAAAATGTATTTGAACTTGAGTGGATGAATAAAAAGTATTTTATTAACAATTGAAAATTTGAACAAGATATATATAGGGAGAGTGTGAACTAATAGTAGGAATTGAAAAAGAAATGGTACAATCTATATTTCAACCTGATGTACTTATTTTATAATGCTTTATTAAGTTTTCTTTGCTGTAAGACAAATTTAAATAAAAAATATTAAACATATCATAATAATCAGATCTGAATTTTTATATTCATTCATTGACGTAATAAGAAAATGCTACATATTGCATATCAACATTTTTCTATTCAATATCATTTGAACTTTTTAATTTTATGTATTTTTTTTTTTTTTTTTTTTTTCTCAAATTAATTTTTTAAGAAAACCATAAAATTTGCTCTGAAAAAAAACCCCGCTTTTTTATTTAAAAAAAAATATATCAAAATACGAACATTTTTAAGAGTGCCAAATGTGCTTTGTCCAAAATAATTTTTAAAAAAAACCACACATTTAAAAGTTCTATCGCATTGATACAGTATTTATAATTTTTAGTTTACGATAAAAATAAAAAATAAAAAAAAAAAAAAAAAAAAGGGCACAGTATAAAAAAAAAAAAATAAATAAAAATTTCTATAAATGTAAAGAGTTTATAATGTTCTTATAACACACGGAACACACTCCTGAAATTTTGTAAATTTTTTAAAGCACTTGGGAAAAACTTTTAAAACACAATATTTTTTCACATCTCATAGCTTATTTGAAGTTGTACAACAACAACAAAAATAAAGCCCTCTCTTCTGAACACATTTAGTTTTATAAAAATTGAAAAAGAAAAAAACAATTTGTAAGCGATATAAATGGAATTGTTGAACACGAAATATGCATATTATTTTACATATGTAGCGAGATATTTCTAACCGTTGTTACTTACGTGTATAGACAGTTACTATGTATTAGAATACAACGATCATCATAAAGTGCTGCTATTTACAGAACTATGCAACTGTTTGTTAAAAGTGACGTCCGTAGTTGACTCTACTTGATATCATGATGTGCCTGTATGTGAACTCATGTGTATAAATATGTGTATGTATATATAATATCAATAACAATAAATATTATCTCTGAAGTCTGCAATATTTGTGTAATTTCTTTCATCCTATTTACTTCAATTAATCAATTCACGTTTGTTTCCAGTAAAGTCATTCAACTTCGCAATCAGTTGTAAAAATCCCATTTTATGAGCCCAATTTCGCCAACTAAAATAATGGCGCCAAACAAGCAACTTAATTCGTTCTTGGGGGTGTCTACTTAGAGCGGCGGTGTCTACTTGGAGGTATACCAAAGACGTAAATTAGAGTTAGAATCAGACTATTGCACAAATTGGAGACAGGACTTTTGTAAAAGTTGGAAGCGGGACTGGAGGCGGAACTCTTACACATGTTGGAGACGCGACTCTTACACAGGTTGAGACCAGGACTCTTGTAGATGTTGGAGTAAATAGAAAAAGGAAGCCATATTTGTAGACATTTTAGAAACAAACCTCCAATCCTATGTCCATACAACCTGTGCAAGAGACCCGTGTCCAACTTTTGCATTTTAACAATAAAACCTTCTTAACTAGTCAAACTTTTAAGAAATACGTTATCTAGATTCCTCTAATTTCATAAAAAGCGAATTTCTTAAATTTAGCAGAAACATTGATAAAATCGCAGAATATGGGCCGTTGGGATTTGGCGTCAAAAAGTGTAAGAGTGTTTGGCCCCATCTGAGATACTCCTATGCTCACTTTTTTTGCTGGCAGCATGGTGGCCTATATCAACGAAACTTGAACAAAGAAACTTGCCGAGCCTGCGATGTATTTCAAGAACGAATTGGAAAAAGAAAGAGAGAGAATACGAGTTTTATTTAATTCCATTATAATTTTTATTTGGAAGCGGGTATTATTTGTACAGTTACACGAAAATACAATTTGAAAACGTGAAATTCAAACCTCGTTTGGTTTTGAACTCGTCATCCGAAACTGTTGGATGTGTGGGTTCTAGCGGATTCTCGATCCTTCCATAATGTACTAAAGATAGAGACCGAAGTTCGTTGGTCTTGCTGCGAGACTGTTGCGCCAAATTATGACTTCTTGCGAGACCACGAAGTGTATGCAGGAAAGTAATGCAATATTGACAAAGGCAACGATGTTTGCGTAGAAATCCATCCTTTCATATAAATATAACATTTATGTACAGTCACCCCGCCCAAGAAAAAGGGACACCCTTAATAACTTTTGTAATTATCATTAGATCTTCACATAAGTGATATCGTTAGAAAGGGCTCGAAGGTAACTAACTTATGGTGCTATGCAATGGATTAATAATTTAATTAACAAGGTTAATTCATTACTAACTGAAAATTTCCTATTAAGAAAGAGCAATTAGCTAAGCTATTTGGCGCAATTCATTCAGTGTCATCAATCGTACAGGGTGATTATAATTAAAGTCCCACTTTCAAAATGCTGACAAAAAAGAATCACTCGTCACAATGAGTTCAAATTTGAACTGAAGATGCTTGAAGAAGAGGGAAACGGGGAAACGTCAAAAAACGTCAACGGGGGAAACGTCAAAAAAAGTTCCACCAACTTTTCCCATCCAATTGGGTATGACGTTGCCGTGATGGTTGGGCTTTTCACCAACAGTGTCACAACTATTGAATGACTTGGAAGTCATTTTTTCCGTCACAAGCCGAAACCATCAAGCACATTACACATTACAGTTGGTTTAATGTGCAATTCATGCCAAATGCGTTATCATTTCAATTCAACATATCACTGGCAGCCGAATTAACTGTCTTTATGCCTCTTACAGCGCCATCTGTTCATTCACTTTTTTTGACGCTGTACCGTTTCCCTCTTCTTCAAGCATCTTCAGTTCAAATTTGAACTCATTGTGACGAGTGATTCTTTTTTGTCAGCATTTTGAAAGTGGGTCTTTAATTATAATCACCCTGTACATCGACCAATTTTCGCATAAAATTTCCCGTTACGTTAAAGGGACTATCTATAAAATTATAATTATTCCACACATTATTATGTTACCATCTTCTAAGGAAAAAGCAAGAGAAATTTGCTTGAGTTCATTGAATAACGATTTAAACAATTAAAATTGTTTATTTAAATAATAAGAATTACACATCTTATTATTTTATCGCAATTATACCATTTAGTTTGTATAAAATCTGTATGAAAACAGCCCTATAAAATTGCATTTTTTTTTCTTTTGTAGGCGTCTTTAATTTTCTAAGCCAATGGCATCAAAATAGCTAGCAATGATCATTGCTATTTGTTTTTCAATTTTACCAAATGAGCTTTAACGTTAAGCAGCTCTATTAAGTATTGGTTATTTAAATTCATGTACTCCAACCAATAGAAGTTGTCTAGAGTAAAAAAGGCAGTTAATTTTTTTTTTTTTTTTTTTTTTTTTGCATTTGTTATTTATTGCTAATTGATGAAAGTGAAAGGATTTCGTAAATGGTTACAGTTAAATAAAAAGTTAAAGAAATAATTTCGTCAAAATTCTTATAACTTTTTAAATAAGAATTGTATAAAAGATTATATTATTATAGATTATTTATTTAGCATTTTAATTTTTTAATATAATTTTCAATTAAAAATAATTTACATGCAAAAAATGTGTTTAGAATTAATAGAGTTAAATTAGATTAAAATGAAGAACTTTGACAGTAATATTTCAAATTATAATCATTAATTGCTTTTTATTCAAATGATTTGAAATTAATTCATAGGTAAATAAATCATTTTCTATTAACTCAATATTTTTTAATTATTTTCTCATAAAAAAATTCTACAAATATTTTATAGAATTTTTTTGTTTTTGTTTACAATAACTATGCAGTTATTTTATTCTTTCAAAATATTTTTACTAAAGCTTATAGTTTGTTCTCATGATGCTAGCAGTTTTAATTTAAAACTTTTAGTTATATTTTAGTTTCAAGTATCTAAGAATTTATTGTTTATATAATATTCAAATTATATTCTCCTCTTTGTATTTGATTTGATTTTATATAATAAATGGAGGCGGGGAGGTTCAAATTTTAGATTCAGTGGTTGTATGACAAACAAATCCAGTTAAATTAAGATATAATTTTTCTGTTGAAACCTTTCTAAATTTTAAATATTTTATCAACAGTGTACGCTAAAATCATATTTTTATAATGTTACTTGCATAACTCCATTACTTGCATATCAAGTAGGCATTAAAATATACAAAGGTTGAATTTTTTTAATTAAGTTCATTATTAAATAAGCTTCACTTTTGTTTGTCACTATTCCTTAAAAACATAATGAGATGTCCAAGAGAAACTGGCATTTAATTAAAAAAGGAACAGGAATTAATAAATTACACTATATTGCAAGAAGTATAAAATTACTAAGTTAATTTTAACACAAAAAATAACAATAAAGAAGTTTTTACGTTAATCAACTAATTTTTAGCCAATTGAGATACATATTTTTTTTTCACACTCTCCCTATATATATCTTGTTCAAATTTTCAATCGTTCATAAAATACTTTTTATTCATCCATTCAAAGTTCAAATACATTTTTTTTAACTTGTAGTGGATGACACTTGATGTTAATACAGTTTTTTTCAAATATTAATTAATTTTAGTTTTATTTAGATTTAAGTTGCATGTATTTAATAATAGATGGCACCAGATGTAAGAGGAAAATTTCAACTTTATTTGTAAAGGACTTTTCTGCAATATAGTGAAAAAAAAATAGGAATTGACTTAAAAATTTTTTTTTTAAGTTTCCCATCAAGAAAATTTTTAATGATATGTGTAAGTGGGAACTTTATAATACTAAAAATGTAATGAAGTGTAGCTGGATAATCAGATGTGTCAATATAATTGGAGATTTTCTTAATTAAATTTTAAAATATTACATGCATAACTTTTAATCTAGTACCTACATGTAAACACAAATTCAAAAGCATTTCAACGTATAGCAAAAAAATGCTGTAATTTTTCTTAATTATACACAGAAAACAGGGTGCTCTTTTCACTACAAGCCACACTTTTTAATATATTAACTGAATATTCTAAAATGCAATTACTACTGATATTTTCAGCACTTTTTGCAAAAATGAAACTAATCGGAATTTTTTTAAAGTGTTTTTTTATATAGCATAAGTTAATTAATAAAAAACATTTAAACACTAAATTTGTAAATTACATAATTTTTTTTTTTTTTTATAAAGTGAAAGTACATGCAAATTCAATATGCATCTCATTACCTCATATTATTCAAGAACTTTATTATAAACTTATTTTAAAGAAAAACATTTTAAGATTGTAAAATAGTGTTTTATTTAATTAAATAATCCATCATTTAATAAATATTATTCCAACAGTTCTTGTTTTAGTAATACGGATTTACCTGCATTTTTAGTCATTTCATAACATTTACAGTAACTGCTGTCTGTTTTATTTTTGTCCTAGTCAGTGCTTAAATCGTTCCACTTTGTTCACAAATTATAGATAACGTAAAATTTATCAGCCTAATTTAACACATGAAACAGCAAAAATAAATGAAAGAAACCTGAAGCACACTAGATAGCAACAAGGTTGAGACTAAATGATTTCATTTAAGCAAAAATCAGACTAACAACATATACTCAAGAGCCAAAACATTATGACCACCCCTACATTTTGCAATAAACTCGCCTAAATGACGTGATCAGGTGGAAGTGGTATTTAACTGGTATTAATCCATGCCAAGGCAGGTTGAAGCTGTGTTGCATGTCAAAGGTGGGCTAACTCATTATTAACAGGTGGTCATAATGTTTTGGCTCTTGAGTACAACATAAGTGATACAATATAAGACTTCCAAGATTTAGTCAAGATAACAACAAATCCTAAATATATTATACCTGCTTATATGCATTTATTTCCATAAGACACAAACCCAAGATTTACCACAATTATTGAAATGAAATCCCAACTGAAAACTGAATACATTGGTGAAGAACTCGAGCATTGACATGATTTAGGAACTAAGACAAGTTAAAACAGAGGCAACCAAACTTTGATTGTCAATCACTTTTCAAAAGTATTTTAACATTTTAATGAGCAATTAAAAATAGGACAAACAAAAGGATTCTCATATATTCATTACTTTAAAGACTGCTAGTAATAAATTGAGAACTTTATTTTTATCAATTATGGAAAACAGGGACAAATCTCTTGAAAAGAATTGTAGTGAGCTATAAAGTATCACAAACCAAAAACAATTTTAAAATATCAAAATTATTACTTTTACATCACATGAAATTTTTTTAAAGTATCATGTATTTATTTGATTAGCTCAAAACTTGATAAAGAATGAAAATAAATCCATTTGCTGTACACAATAGAGTTCACCTATTTGAGTAATTCATTTCAAAACTTCTATGTCACACAGACCCCTATGTCTCCCCAACAGACTTTGATTGACACTGAATCCAGCAAAAAATACCTTGTCACTTGACCGTTTACGCAGTACCAACAGGGGGAAATACCCCTTAAACCTCCTCATCTTAATTCATATATATGCTTTAAATTATAATGGCTGCTTAATTTATGTTAGTAAATAAAAGATAATAGTTTCTAAAAATTCAAATTAAAGTGGCACTCAAAAATTAAAAATACTATTGATAAAAATTTAAAAAAAATAAATAAATAAAAGAAGTTAAAAGTTAAGTTTTAAATTCGGTACAATTAGGGACCAGTTGTCGATGTCGTAATACTATTGAAAACATAAAACTTGTTTACCAAAACACTGAAGGGATTATGCTGAACGGTGGGGAGCCAATGAGTGAATCTGAAAGGTAAAACTGTTAACATGTCCCCACAAAAAAAAAAGGCCGATCACAGAACCATGATTCTTTTTATTATTTTATAATTTTTATTTGCATTGTTTTATCACTTGAAAAACAGACCAAACTATAGTCAAACCATCGAGTAAAGTAAAAGTTGGTGTATTTGGAGTTCCAAGGGTAAAACCCTACATGTAATTTTATGTTTACATTTAATTTAAATAATTTTTAATTTCGGTAATTTAAATAATTTTAATTTACCGAAAGTTTAATTTTAAAAAGAATTAAGTTAAAGAGCACAAGCTCTGTGTAAAAACAAAGAGAGAAATTAAGGTTAGCATATTTAAAAATTTTAGATATAAAATCTATTGTAGTAAATATTAAATAAAATTTAAATATTTGAAACAAATTTAAGTGTAGCCTGTACCTGTACCATTTCTTAAAAAGAGGATAGGAGAGAAAAAGACCACCAATCACGTAGAAATTGGCAACTGTGTCAAATCATAGAGGATCCAAAAACAGTTGTGTCATAAGGGAGTAAAACGTAATTTAAGAGGGAGTTTAATTACAATAAAAAATGTTAAATTTTTAATTTATTAACCCAAAAACATAATTTTTTCTAAAAAATAATAAAAAGTTGCAACAAAGCTAAAATATTTCTATATAGTCTGATTGTAGATCAAATAAGATAAGAGAAAAAATTCCATATTAACTGTATATACTTTTTTTAAAGCAGTTATCTGACTTAACATCCACACAAGTTATTGATTTGTTGATTTCAACTATTAAACCAAATGTAACTTCAGTTTTTATGTTTACTATTTCATGTGATCTGTGATAAAGACTATAATTTACTAACCTACAAACATAAGGTTTTTCTTATAAAAAATAACAAAAAGTTGTGACAAATTGTAAATTATTTCTGTATTTTAAATGATTATAGATTAAGTTTATAAACACACAAAATCCTTTTCTTAAGTATTTTATTTTAATTACAAAAAATTTTACTGTTGCTCAGTGGGCATTGTCCTTATGATATCAGAATCACCTAAAAAAGAAATGAGTTCATCAAATTAAATTTATAAAACTTCTTAATTCATATTTGTACATATTTTAAAAATGATTAATATAAATATCAGTTTGTGTTTTAAAATTAACTACATTAATTACAGACAGCAAAGCAAATTTCACTTGCAAGCATTTATACAAGAATAATTCGGGTTCACTCTCTTTGTATTAATTCCCTGAATTTCTAAAAGACAATTTCTGTAAATTACTGTTTTGAAAGGAAATGATTTTGTTTTCTTTAACTTTTAGAATACAACAGTGAAATTATTCATCCATTTATATGAAGGGATTAAAACATCCATGACTGCAAATTCAATGACCAGAATTGTCATTCAAAACTGACAAAAATTCTGATGTCTTTATATAAACTTCATATGCCAATTGAATATTTTATTTTAACAAATAGGTAATACCAAAAGTTCAAATTTACTTAATATTTTAAAAACAAGTATATGACCTATAGTATACATATAAAATTATTAACAAGATTTATTTAATTACATTAAAAGTTGTAAACTAGTCTAGATGCAGTAGAAAGATGCAAGAAAAAAAAAATCAGAAATTGATATTTGATCTTAGCATTAAAATAATTATAAAACTTAAAAAAAATTCATATCTTTATGCTAATAATGATACATTTTCTACTCCCATTAAAAGACAAATGTTACTTAATTATTAAACAACTCTGACATTTATCCATACTACTTCCTCATTGCATAACATTTTAAGATAACTTGTAAACTGAATAAATAAAAAACAAAAAATCAGGAATGATTCCTTACCTGGATCAGTTATACTCAAAGCACACACTCTGAAGTATTTACCACAAGCAGTACCAAGTTCAATGTTGCTACCAGAATAATGATGGACTCCTGTCTTTGCCAACATAGCATAGTATTCAATTTCACTTTTTCTAAAATAAAAAGGGAGACTTTTTAACAAAACAAAAAATCTTTTTAACTTCCAAAGCAATACAACTAAACAATCAACAAATAATATCAATGCAAAATCATTTTAAATAAATGACTGCAATGTAAATAATATTCCCTACTTTCAAGCTGTCTTTTCCCAATTAATTTGAAACTAAATTATTCATGGAATGATATAAATATATATAAACCATTTTCTACTTTCAAAACCTGAACTTATTTAAATGTAATTGATTATTTTTATAAATGTTAAAATACTAATATTCAACATTTTTAAAATGGCAATGTAAAAATATAAACTTACGTAAGTGGGGGAGTATTATTTGCAATGATAACCAATTTTGCTTTTCCTTGTCTTAATGCTTTTAGAGTCTGTTTTTGACCCAATACATATTTACCAGACTTCATTACAAGAGCTAGCCTGGAGTTGATGCTCTCCATCGCCTTTTTCTGAAAAGGAAAAAAAAATTAAAGATAAGTACCAATTACATATTCTTAAAAACAAATTTAATAGTACAAACCACTTCAGCTATACCATTTCATCAATTATCTCTATTCTTTCATTGATAATGCATAAAACATTAATCAGGAAGGGGTTTTTTTTATATAAGTACTTCTATATAAAAATAAAAAATGTTCCTGATGCAAATTATATACAAATGAATAGTAAAAAGTAATTTGAGGATCTTTTGATTTAACAACAAAAATATCATCAAATTGCAAGATCCTTATTTATAACTAGATTTTAATACTTTTTTTTAAAACTGTCAAATCATTTACTACTTGCTATTATACTATTTCCATTTATTAAATTAATTTAGTAATCAACCATTTTTGCATCTTTTTTTTCTCATCATTGTTAATGTTCTGCAGTTGAGAATTAGAAATGTAAAGTAAAAGACTAGATTCATATATATATATATATATATAGTAGCCAAATCAATGATCCCTTACAGCTCAATTATATTAATCTGTTCACATAAGAGTAAATGCACACTGCTATATGCTCATCATCATAAAAATGCTACATTTAAACTTCTAATTACTTAGAAACAAAACAGAACATCTATGTATTTGAAAAAGATAAAACGATTTGGTAATTCTATTATTACAGTATAATATGAAGCATTTATCAGCAAAATGAATGCACAAAAATTTGATTAGATCACAAGTTTACTAAAATAAATATAATAGCAATTTTTAAAACATCTCACTCAAAAATTTTAACAATAATTAAAAGCACTGTGTCTTAACCAACATTATCAATAACATTACATTTTCGACCTCTAAAGATCGAATTAATTACCAATATTTTAAAAACTTTAAGACAGGCGTATCACAATAAATAGCGTAAGATCTGAATAGAAGAAAGCTCGTTTTTATAGGTGTCTATTGAGCTTTAAACAATGCTCAGCATAATCATTGACAATTATAGAAGAAAAACAAATTGCAAAATCTAATCCATTAAATACATTATTTGCTATATTTTTAGAGAATAATAGTAACTTATGTCTTATATTTTAGCAGCTATATATACAACTAATCGGCACATTAGGCTTAACATTAATTCACTAGGTTATTTTAATAAGTTTAATTCAATTAATTATATATATAGACAGCAAAGAATTAAACTTACTTGTTTTTTTTGGGCCACCATTTTTATTGTGATTTATACAAAGATTGAGTGAAAATTAACACTACAAAAGCCGAAATAGACGCGATCCCACGTTTACTCGAGAACGTTTCAGAAATGAGGTAAGAAAAAAAATAAGTTGAGTTGTTCACAGTTAGCCTCAAAAGCAAATTTTTATTTAAGTCTCAGTTTTTATATGTTTATCAAATAATCTTAAAAATTAGATTTCTTAGTATTTAATGATTTTTTAAAAAGTAATAAAAGTTTCAAATAATAATGTTCTTTTTACTTTGTTACTAGTTATAAAAATTAAATAGTTTTATTGTAAAACAATCCTTACAAACTGTGTGACACGTTTACTGCGCTTCGTGCGCAACAAACAAAGCAAGGAATAATTTTTGTAGTTCTTAAATTAGTGTTAATTGTATATAGTTCTAAGGAAGCATATCGTTTTTTATTTATTTTTTACATTACTTATATACCTCGAGCATCCAAATTTTCAAAGTAAATTTTTCATTTATTTTGTCTTTTTTTTTTTAATTTATTATTGTTTCATATTGTTACGTAATGTTAACTAATTTGCTCATTTAACATTGTAACAGCAGATTTTTTTTACATAATTGGTTTCTTTATATTGAAAAAGACTTATATAATTATATAGCTATTATAATTCGTAAAAACTGTATTTAATATTTTAATCCTTATGCTTTTTTTATATTTTGCAAATTAATTGTTTATTGAGAAGAATATTAAGATGACAACGTTAACATGAATATTTTAATAATTATATTTTTAAAACATTAGAGCGCGACTTTTTATAAGTTCTTTACATTTATAAACTCTGAATTATAATGTTAAAGTTTTTATTTAACTTGCAAACGTTCAAACTGGTGTCAAAATGACCCCACTCTTTTTCATTCGCTGAAATTTCTATAAATTTTTCCGCATTTGTAGGAGATTTTTCTGTACCTTCTTGGGTGGTTACGAAATATTATTTATTATTTGAGGAGATAATCACAATAAAAAAAAAAGTTCTGTTCTGACAGGGATGTTGGAATTAATTCTACCCCGTTCAGGTGTTAATGTTTAAAAAAAAAAAAAATTAAACATAACCACAAGGACGATGTAGGAGCATGAGTAGCAGAGATTGAGAGAATTTTTTTTTATTTATTTATTTATTTTTTTTTGTGCTAGTATTCCCACAAATAACAAATTAGACAAACGTTCATATTGTGAAATTAATGAAATTTCTGGCCATAAACATAAAACAGAATTGTTATAGGAAGTAAATTTTAAAGATTCAGATTTGAGCAATAAAAACTATAATAATGAGTTTTATTTTGGGAAAAATGGAAAAGTAATACCTACCTAGAAGTGTACAAATGCTATTTGTTAATTTTGTGTCGTAGTTACCTGATTACAGCATCCTTTACAGAGTTCGTATGAGTTTTCTAGATGGCAAAATTATGACTTAACATAATTATTTGAAAGCATTTATAATATGATAATGAGGAACATTTATAATATGAACAAAGAATAAATCTATTCCACTCTGTGTAAAAACAAATATAAAAGAAAATGTGATAGAATGCCATCAGTTTATGAAAAATGTGATAAATCTTTAGTAAAACCATACCCTTATGGACAAAAGGTTTTCTGAAGGACACACTGATGAACATTTCTTTTTACTGAAAAAGTGTTAAAAATAATGTAATTTATATGTATGCAAAAAATGGTATTACTATATTAGTGTTTTTCTTTTTGCCCTCAGTTCATTTCTAAATCCCTCCCCATTACTTCTTTTGTTCAAAACACCTTAAAACTTGCCTGATTGAGTTGAGGATGTAGTTTTTGTCAAATGGATTTACATACTTTATTTGTTGCCCTTAATGGGAAAAAAAGGATATCATTACTAGTTAGATTTGTTATTAATATTTATCTATGGTTCCAAGTGGCATCTTGTTAACTTGAGAAAGTCAGGATAAATTTTTGCAATAGTTAATAAGATAAAGTGTTTAATATTTGTACAGAAATGTGTGGTTGCATGTATCGCAATATGTTATTGAAAAACTAAAACTAATAAGAAACAAAAGCTGGCACAAGTTCTTACTTATAGTAATGAATCACCCTTTGAATTAAGTTTTATACCACTGTTATGCAGAAAATTACACCAATCCAATTCTCATTTTTAAACATTAGATATTTTTATAAACGAAAAGAATCATTATATAAATATTTTACTAAAATTTAAATTCATAAAATTGCCTTGGTCAGAATTCATGTTGTCAAGATAAGTGCAGATGTAGATATTTTTCAGTAGCTACTGTTCAGTAATATCCTCTTACAATAATCAGAAATTCTTAACAGCAAAGTGATTTGTCATTATTAGTTTGTCAATGTTGCAACAACCAGAATCTATATATAAAAAATGTATGTCTTATATGTGTTCCAATAAAACTTTAAAAAAATGTTATAATTTTTATAAATTTTTTTCAATGCAGACACTTATTTAAAGAATTAATTAGAAAACTTATTTTTCTATTGCTATTAAATATCAAAAGTAATTTTTTTTATTAGAAAAATTATTTTATTTAATTATTTATTTTATTTTTATTAAAAAATTACAAATGGAAAATTTTTTCTTTTTTTTTTATGTCTGGAATCATTTTAATATTTTACCTCTAGTGCCCAATGACAACTGACTCCATTGTTTTTAATATAGTTTTTGTATTCAAATTCCATATAAAATTTTGTTGGCAATTTATTATTATCATGTTGTTTACCACGATTATCATGTTGTTAATTTAAAAAGAACTAGTAACATTTTGTTTCCTGCAGCTGGATAATGCTGGCCCATTTACAATAACTATTTAATATATTGATGATGATATTCAAAGTTTTTGCTGTATATTATAATGCATACTTTACAGCCTTGTTACTGTAACCTCACATATTCAAACATATATTTAAAAATTATCCTCTGCAATTCTATAGTGCTTTTAATAATTCACATGTTTCTATGTAAATAGGGCTAGTTTTTTTAAATATCTGGCCTGTTCTTGAAGATTGTCAAAGGTTGTTTTTTTTATATACACATGAAATCATTTTCTAAAATAAAATCTCTCTGCCTGAGATTTCTTGTCTTTTCCATTACTACACATGCTCCCGAAATTTTTAAGTGAAAATGTTTCATCCAGTTAACACTCCCCTTCCCAAAAAAAATTACTGGGTCATTTAGAATGCGAGTACTACTTCAATAAATAAAATCAATGAGAAATTTGTTTTTATGTAAAATTTTATTGAATTTGCTATTTGGTTGGTTAAAATTAGAAATTTCAAAAGTAATTGACTTTTAATAGTAGATTAACATTTAAAAAAAAAAAAAAAAAACTGATATTAGGACTGCTCTAAAGTTTTTCAGCTATAAAAATTTTTATAATGATATTCATTCACTACCATCATTCTAGCATAATTTATAGAATAATTTGATTAAATGAAAATTACTGGGTGATATAGGTAAGTAAGAAGTAAAAGTTCTGTTTTTTTTATTTAATTTTAAAGATTTTTTTTATTTTCAGGTCATGGAATCTGCTGAAGTACTTATTGCCTCTCCCCTGTTAAATCCCCTGCCCTCTGATCCTATTGTTGCCCCACCTTTAATTACAGAAGTACAAGTTGCATCTGTGTGCCCATGGGGTAAAGTGAAAGCTGTGGAAGTTGTTTCCCTGAATGATGTCATGAGTGAGCAGTTGGTTAGTTCGTTAATAAAAGAAGAAGAAGTTCCAGATCCCCCTGTGTAATAAGTGTATTCTTTCTTTTTTTTTTTTTTTTTTACTTGTTCCTCCTAAATTCTTTAATTCTTTTTTATCAAATTAGAATTATGATAAGTGCTTTGAATTCTTAATGTTGCTGCTTCTGATCCCACTTGGTTGACAGCAACATTTAAGAATCCATGTGTTCTCATGAAAAGGGGGGGACAGCTTCTGTTGTGATGAAGCACCCATTGGTAGAAATCTGACTTGGTTCCGTGACTCTGAAGAAGGACAATGCCTTCCAGGAGGAACTATCCCACATTTGCATATTGTATTGGAGAAAACCCGGAAAATTCCCACCAGGTAGTCCGACTAACGAGGCGAGATTCTGAACATCACAACTGCTATAGAGTCTCTTCATTTTTTGAAACAGTGACTACAACAAAGCTACCAGCGGATTTCAACCTTCATCCTAATGTTCACCAGTGGCGTTCATTACTACTGAACCACGAGTCGGGCATGAATACCTATATATTTCATATAAAAAAGTTATAATTAAAAATAAATAAATATATGTCATTGCAAAATTTGTATAGAATTGTTAATATAATATTTTTTTTAAAGTAAAAAGGAAGATTTTTTTTATTTCTTGATTTATTGAACATTCTCATATATTTTTTTAAGTAAAATTGAAATTTGTAAAATTTTGTTAATAACTATGAATAATGGAAACAATTACCCTTCTCAAGTACTGTTTGAAAATAAATTATGATAATTTTATCATTAATATTTAATGTTCATATAAAGACTTCAAAATTATGATGTACATTCTGACATTCCAGAAACTGCATTGTTTATCTGGCATAAATACTTGCCTATAAATCTTAATATGATGCTGTACATTTGAAATGAACTGTATTTATTATTTATGTAGTTAGTCGTTTTCCCCTATTTAATTTGAGGTGTTTTACTATTTTTTTATATTCTTATAAAGAATCTCCAAAATATATTTTATCAGGCTTGTAGATGATTTAGCTGGTTGTGGAGAAGAAGTAACTGACTGCACCGATGATTACTTACTTGCTAAAATGTTACAACTGCAATTTGATAAAGAACATGATGTGATGTTAAAACAAGAGGAATTAAAGTATAATGGGTCAAGCAAAGGTAGGTAGATTTATTCGATATGGAATAAATAATGCTTTAAAATTGTAAAGAATTTTTTTTTAATTATGCAATTTTCATGAATTTTAAATCGTTAAAAAGTAGATTTTTTAAATTGGCTTAAGAACTACTTGTCGAACTTGGTTATTATCACTGCAATTTTATTTGTAGTTAATATGTGTCTTTCGCTTATTCACTGAAAAACAAGTTATAATAAAATTTTTATTTTATGAAGTTTGATGTCTTATTTTTTATATATATATTTAGAGCATGTTTGAAAAAATCAACAAAACAGTGTGTCTCAATAACATCGTTAAATTTCAGTTTAGAAAAATAATTTTTAATTTGATATTTGGTTTTCACTCTTGTACCGATTATACAAGTTTAGAAGTTTAATCTGTACTTAAACTCGTATATTTGATAAGTGTAAAATATTCTGTACTGTTGAAAATGTTTTGTAATGTTTTCTTTTTGTTGAAAACATTTCATTTGGCCATGGTGAATTTAGAATATAAATTTCTTCTTAGTTAAAATTTCATATGGAAAATACTTGCGTCTTCCTGCTGATACCGTAATTTCTGATGATGATGATGAAGAAGATAATGATTACTTTCTGGAACAGAGACAAAAACAGCATTATCAGAAAATTGATGATGCAGAAAAAACTTTTCAAGCTGTTGGAAAAAGTGGTGTATCACGACAAGGAAATATTACTACTACTAAACATGACTTAACCATTTGTGGAAGAAGAAATGTTGGCAAATTAATGGAGGTTACTTGTATTTATGTATTCCATACCATTTTAAATTACATTATTTAATTTTTGTAAAAATGCAAGCACTAAAATAGCAGTATAATAGAAAATCAATTTGCATTTTATTTATATTTCTGAATTTATTTTGTAACTGTTTCTTTGGAGTAATCATTATTAATAATGGTTATTTTGAATTCGTTTTATTTTGTAACCATTTTAAAATTTTGTTTCTTTTTAAGCAAAAAAATAGATAAAATGTTAATATTGCAGATTTAATACAAAAGATTTTTTTCTTTCTATATTCCTACATTTTTAAGAAATAAAAAAAATTTTAATAAATTTTTAAACCTCGTTAGTTTTTTAGCTATTGATTTTTTAAGGATATATTGCTTTTGCACTAGTGCATACAAAAATATAGAAGCATTTACAATTTACAATATTTTTCTGAATTTTCTTATTACTGTTTTCTTTTTTAAAATAAGTATTCATTAACAATTGTATAGCTCAGTGAATTACAGAATTTTGTAGATAAAATTATACCTGAATAAGCTTTTTACAGTAACCTCTCTTTAATCTGATGTTTTTGGGGCCAAGTTAATATTTTAATTTGATATCAAAGATAAAACACTAGATAAAAATTTAAACGATTAAAGCGTTTACATATTTAATGTGCTCATTCACATTCTGAACCCATGTAAATGATATGAATATCTGACCAGTAGGATTAACTTTGCGTCACCATCTGCCTGTCAAAGTTAGCAAGTGTTTAAATGCAGGGCAAAGCCTAGGCTCAATTGGTGTCGGATAATAGAATGTGCCGGGCTGTTGAATGTCTGATTTAAGGGAGGTTACTGTATTTAAACTCGCTGGCTGATGATGTAATGTGTTAAACCCTTAAAAAATTCATAAGGTATTACGTGCTTCTTTGAATTTATACATTTATTTTGCAGTTTCCTCCTTGCATATCTACTGGTGATGGAGGAATGTTTGATATGAAATTACCCAATAATGTGTATAATGGTTTGAAAATACATTCTCAAGCAGAAAATAAAAGAGCTCAACGTTTACATGAAAAGAAAGAAAAATCAACTGCTGTAAGTTTTTTAGTGCATTAAAAATATAACTGATAGTATTTATAATAGAACTTGCTTTTTTAAAACTCATATAGTTCTTATTTTTATAAATATAACGAATTTCGTAATTCTATAATTGTGTGAACATAAAGATTATAAGCATACATTTGTACCCGAAATTGTTTTTTTAATAAAATATTCAAATTTATGTAATATATGCATTATTTTGATATATGATAAAAATTATTGTGTAGGAAAAAGCTTTGGATGAAAATACTAACCTCATCTTATTCAAGATGATTAATAACCAAACTTTGAACTCAATCACCGGATGTGTAAGCACAGGCAAAGAATCATGTGTTTACCATGGTTGGAGTGGTTTGTAAGTTATATATTTCAGTTATTATTACAAATCAGTATCAAAAATGAAAATTTCAGTGCATTTTTGTTTTTTAGATAAATTGCACATACTTCTATGGGATTTTAATAAAATATGCATATTATTTCAACTATGCATTGAAAAGTTTTCTATATATTTTTCTTTTATAAACTTTTAATTAATACTGGAACTTTTGTCAGTAAATTTTAGGAAATGCAAATAAGTTTTTTTGGTAAATTTGAAATTTATATTCACAAAAAATTACTTTTCTTCCCTTTTGTTTTATTTATTTACTTTTTTTTTATTTATTTATTTATTTACTATTGTTTTTAATTTTTTTAAAGAATTTTGTAAAGCATTTGATGAAGACATAAAACAAAAATTTCTTTTAAAGAGATAAATGCTAAAATAATTATTAAAAGTTTTGTAAGTTCCGTATTTTAATAATAATTTTTTAATTACATCAATTCATATTTTTTTTTAATGAAAAAAAGGAGAAGAATTAAATTATCTTTAAAATTGTATGAATTATTTTTAATTTGCATTATTTGTTTAGCTTAGCATCATTTTGTGATTATGTTTTTTGATTGATTCATTTCTGAAAGATAAAATAAACTGGAATACATCTTAATGAATTTTTTAAGGAAATATATCAAACATTTATATGTTTATATAAAAAAAGAATTTTCAACTTATAGGAAATTTGTTTGTAATAATTTTTTTATCAAATATAATAGAAATTAGGAAAACTTTTTTAATTAGATTTTTTTTTATGCATTAATTTGTAAAACAGTAATTTTTTTTTTTTTTTTTTTTTTTTTTTTTATTTATTTATTTATTTATTTTTTTTTTTTTTTTGTATGTATGTTTCTATGTTACATTAGAATTTTCTAAACTGGAAATTACTCGCAAACTGTGCTATTTTATGTCATACTATTATAAAAAGTATCATAATTCTTGAACATTGATTGCATGCAAGATTTAATTATTTTGCCTTTTATGTAACAGAGTTTTAAAAAACTTTTAACGTTAAAAAGAAAAGTAAAACTTTTTCCTTTTAATATTAATGCTTTTCTTTTTATTTAATTGCAGTACTGAAGAAGAAACTGAGCCATCTGAATATGCAATAAAAGTCTTCAAAACAACCTTGAACGAATTTCAAAATCGGGACCAATATATTAAAGATGACCATCGTTTCAAGCATCGCTTTACAAAGCAGAATCCTCGAAAGATCATTCATTTGTGGGCTGAGAAAGAGATGAGGAATTTACTTAGGTATTACTGTGAAATTATAAATTAATTTTTATTAAATAATTTAAGATTTTGATTTTACTTTGTTGTTTTTGTCCAAATTTATCTCTTGTAATTTTATTTTTTTTAAAATACTATTACGATAATAAAATGTTAGAAATTTAAATGTCTTGAAAATGTTGTAAATATTGAAAACAGAAAAATAAATTTATATAATTGTTATTAATTTAATTAATTATAGCTGTAACTATATACTTTATATTTTTAGTCTTCACGGTATAGTCTAATTATATACTATTTTAATGATGATTATCTAATTAATTTAGTTTTATTCTTTTCCTAATATTATCAAGGCATAATCCAGATAAGTTATTGAATATTTAGAAATATTTTTATGAAACCTATATTAATATTAATACCAGCCAGAATTAAACTTTGCTTAATTAATATTTTTGTTGATATAAAATTTTGATAAACCTACCATTAAAATGATTTTTAGGAACTTTCAATTAACTTTTTGATTCTTTTTATTAAATTTCAAATGTGTGGTAATTGTAATGACACATAAATGTTTAATCATTTTTATAATTTTGTCAGTAATAAATAATATATGGCAGGATGAAGGAGGCAAATATACCCTGCCCTGAAGTTGTTACTTTGAAGAAACATGTTTTGGTGATGTCATTTATTGGCAAGGACTCTTTACCAGCCCCCAAGGTCAAAGATGTCAACTTGTCGTTTGAAGATATGACCATTATGTATGACCAAACTGTTGAGGCAAGTATAGAAGTTATTTATTTATTATGTTTTTTTTTATTTTCATTATATTATAAGAAAAGAATATGTGTTTTTGAAACTAAAATTATTTCTTTCATCTCTGTTATGAAAATTAAAATTGTTGACTGCATTATTAAAATTGAAAAAGCTTGTGTAGTACGACCAGCCATCACATGAAAAACCAGCAAGAAGCCAAATCAGACTTATCCAAAAAAAAAAAAAAAAAAAAAAAAATGGTATTATGGGGAGAAAATGTCATTTAGGAGGCATTTTAATTCAATAAAAAAAAAATCTCAATTTTTAATTAACATTTTAGATGACTCAATATTAAAAGAAAACAAGATGAAAAAAATTCCACACTAACTATGACACTTTTTTTTATTTCAAAGTAACTTTGTGCAGTGTATATATCTAACTAGCATCACTAGCAAGTAATCGAATAGTCTATATGCACCATTAAACCAGATGTTTATCTTTTCATGCAATCCATGGTCAGACTTTGTATATGTACATATCAAAATCCGAGCAAGTTGAGAATTTCAAAGCATATCAAAAGATTTGACAAATTAATCATTTAAATATTTCTGAACATTTTTAGTTTTAAGATGTTGATTAAAATCTTGAAAGAGATGCTCCTAATGATTCTAAAGTACATACGTGCAGCTTTCAAAAATTGTTTCATGAGAATTATTTTGTAAAAGTAAATTTTCTGTTCGGTTGTAGCATCAGCCAAGCCTATTTATCAAATTTCATAGTATTTTTACTATATTTACCTTTTTAATAATATGTTTCAAAATTTAAATATTTCACAAATCTTTTTTTTTTATATCAACAGATTCTTTATTGATATAGTTTATAAATATATATTGATAAAATGCTGGGCAAAAGGTTTGCATATTTGCATTTTTTTATTATTATTATATGTTGTACTGTTTTGATAATACAGAATAATTGTTTCCTCCTGAATTAGTACCTTTTTTTTTTTTTTTTTTTTTTTTTTTTTTTTTTTTTTTCTTCTTCTTCTTCTTCTTCTTAGCTTTTCAAATTATAAATTGTTAACAAATATGATCCAGCTTTGCTCAGCTATGGAAAAAAATACATATTTATTTTGGTAAATTTTTTCCTGATTTTCTACTAAAAAAATTTTATTTTATTTGTTAAAAAGCCTGGTGCAATTTGCTATACATCTGAAAATGTATATATTTTTTTAATTGAATAATGAAAAACTACTTATTGTAATGGTAGAAAAACGATATTTGGGGGGTTTTCCATTTTATGAAAAATGAACAATTTTGTTGGCATTCCTACTTTGGAGCAAGTAAAATACAACTAACCATGAAAAATCATATTAAATTGTGATCAATGTTTAAAGAATTAATAGTTTTAAATCTATGTAATAAAAAGCTCAATAAACTGATTGACCATCCGTGTTTCTTTAAGAGGATTATTGAAAAGTTGTTTATTTCAGAGCTGTATGGTTAATATATGTTCTGCATATTTCTAAATATAAGCCAAGAGGACATTTTTTATTCAAATAATCTCCAAAATTCAAACCCCATGTATAAGGTAAAGATTTAAAAAAATTTCTGTATTATTCATTATTTACTGTATTCTAGTATTACACTATCTGGAAGAAAGTGACGGGACACCCCTCGAAAAGTAGAAAAGTCGACAATACAGCTGACACATGCGCAATAATAGGTATCACGTGTCAGCCATATCCTATAAATACTCTGTGGAGTCGACTAGAGATGTTTTTTGTCAAGATGCCGCCACGGGAAGAGTTGTCTGAGTTCAAGAAAGGCGTGTTGGTTGGATTGCATCTTGCCAAGGAGTCAATTAGGGAGATATCCTGTCTCCGTAACTGCTCAAAATCAACTGTAGCACGTGTTGTGTGTCGCTACAAGACTGAGGGACACTGTCAGAACAAACCCCGAAGTGGACGACCTACAGTTCTCACCAGCAGGGACCGGCGGGTGCTCGGCAGGGAGATTCGAAGTAACCGTCAAACATCCATGGATAACATCGCTAATGAGTTTAGACAAGCCACAGGTGTGGCCGTTTCGACCAAGACTCTTCGTATAGAGGCCCATAAGTTAGGTTACAATGGACGTTCGGCGGCCCATAAGCCTTTGATTACAAAAACCAACAAGAAAGCTCTCCTTCGATGGGCGAAAGACCACCGTACTTGGACTCTGGATGACTGGAAACGCGTCCTTTGGAGTGACGAGTTACGATTTACTCTTATCCGTTCCGATGGACGTGTTTGGGTATGGCGTTTACCAGGAGAACGCCTCTTGCCCGAGTGTGTCGCCCCAAATGTAAAGTTTGGTGGAGGAAGATTGATGGTATGGGCCTGTTTCTCCTGGTATGGGGCTGGCCCACTGATGAAGGTTGATGGTGCGATGAATGCCGATAGATACTATGATATTCCCAACAATCATGTCCTTCCTACCTTGTGGGCAACGTACGGTATGGATGATTGCTGGTATCAAGACTACAACGCAACATGCCATGTTGCAAGGAGGACTCTTGATTGGTATGTGAACAACAACGTTAAACGCATGGAGTGGCCGGCGCAGAGCCCTGATCTTAACCCAATTGAACATTTCTGGGACGAATTGGACCGTCGGTTAAGGGCCTGCACCCCACTCTCCAAAAGCAAACCTGAACTATGGAACTTCCTGTTAAACATTTGGAAGGAAATTCCTCTTGCCACTATGGCTAATTTAGTGGAAAGCATGCCCAGAAGGGTTGCAGCTGTGATCGCAGCCAAAGGAGGCCCTACCTCCTCTTAATTTTAATAAATATGGGTTTATGTCGTTATAGTGTCGTGTCCCGTCACTTTCTTCTACATAGTGTATTTCTGTGAGCCAAACGTAAATTTTGCAAACATCCATTTTTTCATTTTGGCAATGACTCAACAAAATAACAATATCAAAAATTTTGAAATTTAAACAATTCATTATCATGAAACAAGAACTTATTTCAATTTCTTACTTTAATGCCATTACATATATGCTATTCTATATAATTTATCATTTGTGTGTATTTAAATATATATATATATATTACTCTTCATAATTTTTATAATCTAAAAATTACGAAGTCAAAAAGTCATTTTCAAATAATAATTGTTTAATTTATTATATTTTTCGTTTTAATATGTTCACTGTTTATTTTGAGATGGGATATTCTGTATTGAGTTGAATACAGTTCAATAAAACAATTTATTTTTAATTATTTATTCTCACTAAATAAAAAATTATATTTTTATATTTACAAACTATTGCAAAATATATCAAAATATTATCATGTGTCTAAATTAGTATTAACTTTACTTTATATCCTATATGTTTGCATTTATATTTTTCATACCTTATTGTTATTTGAAGGAGTTTAAAAAAGATTTTCAACTTTTACGAATAAAATTATTAAAAATTGCGAACAAGTGTGTAATAAATGAATTCTATCTGCTTTAGAATCTAGAAATGCAAAAAATAATTTTTTTAAAAGAAGTTATTTTAATGCTTAACTGAGTTTAATATATAAAAAATATATTAAAAAGTTATCAAATATAAGTGCTAAAATTTTACAATATTCAGCTAATTTTTTTTTTTTAATTTTATAGATAATGAAAGCTTTGTATTCCAAATGCAAATTAGTACATGCAGATTTAAGTGAATATAATTTGCTATGGCATGATGAAAAAACATGGGTTATTGATGTGAGCCAAGCTATTGAAATTACACATTCCCGAGCTTTGTTTTTTTTGTTGAGAGATTGTCAGAATATAACATCGGTAAGAATTCTGAATTTTTTGTTTTTGTTATTGAAGAATATTATGTGATTAAGATTTTATGTGTTCATATTGAAAAACATGATATTGCAGAGTAACAACAGAACTGGGAAATCTTTGGATATATCATCTTTGAATTCAAATATAAATTCATTATTTTGTTGAAATTTCTGGTATTTTTTACTTATAAGGAATGTAATATATTGTTTTTAATAGATTTTTTTAAGATGCTCATTCCATTTTTTAAAATTAAATTTCATAAAATTTTTTTTTTTTTTTCATATTAAATAGTTAGTAAAATTGTTTTTAATAATTTCATGTGTGCATAATGCAATAAGTAGGGATAAAGTCAGAGAACTAATATAATTAATAGCTGTAAATCAGGGAAAATTTTTTCACAGTTTCTGTTGCCACCCTGTGTTATTATTATCCTATAATTACAATCTCTGTTTTATTCAACATTCAATAGTTCAGCACCTTTTATAATGAGACACTGATCAAGCCTTAACCCTTATTTAAGTTTGAACGTTTGTTGACTGACCATTTAATGGCAGCACATTGATGCTCGCTGAGTGTTTATTGTGACTGCCAGTTATGGTTTCAGTATAGTTCTGTTGTAAGCACATTAAATATGTACATGTCTTACTCAATTAAACTTTAAATCTAAAATGCTCTTACCCTTGATATCCCCTTTAAAACTATTTTGATGCTCGATAATCTGGCACAGCTGTGGTTACCAATGTATCAGTTTAAAGGAAGGTTACTGTATCTACTTTTTGTTTTATTGTAAATTGTATTCATTTAAACAAAAAGTTAAAATGAATCACCAAAATTTGGATATTCATGAAATGTATTATACTATGAACAATATATGCTCAAAATGTTAAAACAGTATTATTCTGTGAGGATATAGCTTCTCTATTTTGTTTATTGTTCTACTGATTTTGCAGAAAGAAATAATCACATGTAAATATAATTAATTACATGAAAACATTTAATTTTGGTACAATTGTTTTTGTAATTTGAAAGTACTTATAACATCTCGTTATTCGGTCAGCTAACTTTAACAGTAGTTCTTTATTTTTTTTATTTGTTTTCAAAATTATTTAATACATAATAAGATGTTGTAAAAAAAATTATTCTAATTTCAAATTAAATAGCTAAATATTGTTCAGAATTACAAATTATTTCTTTGTAACCTTATTTCCCTGTAAGATTATCAATAAATAACTTATTTTTCATATTGCATGGTTTATTTTAGTAATAAACTATTGTACATATTTTTTGAATAAATCGTTTTGTGAAGTATTTTGTTAAAATTATAAATATGAAATATTTAATACTGATGCAGACTAACGTAGTTAAAAATTTATTGAAGATCTACTATATTTTTTCTTATCTTTATAAATATCCAAATAAAAAGCATGTGTTTATTGACATGAAAGCATTAACTTCTCATTAATAAAAAAATCTAAAGTCAATATTAAAAATTATTTATGTATTATCTTTATGTTGAATCATTCTTTTTTTCTATTAAAATTGGTGCTAATTTATAAAACAAATCATTGCATTGACAAATAGCTACTAATTGTTATGTAGAAATTCTATCTCTGATACAAAGAAGTTATTGTTTCTGCATCATTTTATACATAATATACTGATAGCAAATAATCTATACAAAGATTATAAAATATTAGATAATTATTAAAAATTAACTGTTAAATTATTTTAATTAATTGGTTTAATCTGATTTTGCAGAATATTAATTATTCTTGTTAATTATCTTATATAAAGTGCCCCAAGTATAGCTGAGATTATGATTTTTATCTCTTTCGTCATTTTCATTATTTACTTCATCTGTAGAAGAATTGGGAATGGGGCTAAATTAAAAATTTATCTCTTTAGCTTCTTTAAAATTATTTGCTAGGAGTTTAGTAGAATTTGTAATTTTGTCCTATTTGATTTTCTATTAAGCTTCAGTCTTTTTTTCGAATTAAGTTATATGTTGTCATAAAATTAAAAAATAGTAATATAGTACAAACAATAATCTCATTTAATTATCATTTGACAGACATGACATGGCAACTTTACTATAAAAATTTAATTGATAAACATTTTTTATGTGTTTTGCACACACACATAATGACAATTGATTAGTGCTATTTTGAAAAATGCTTTTTCAATTAGTGCGTGAATTTTTTGATCCACAAACCTTTTCTAGCCTTGAAACTAGCTACAGATGCTAATTGGAAGTTGAGTGTTGGACTGCAGACAGTTCATCAGCTAATTAAACTCACTGGCCACTTTACTGTACTTCAGCAAAGCTATTGTAGTTAAATTGGCATTAGATAAATTTTTTTCATAAAATAAAATTTAAATAATATATTTTTTTTAATCTCTTATAATTCATCATTTATATGCTGCAGTAAATCTATGTTTATTTCGAAGAAGATACAATCTTTTTTACATTTATTTTTTTCTGTATTCATTATAATGATTCTCACAGATTTTTAATTTTGATTGATGGGTATTAACTAATTTTGAATTGTATAACTGAAAAAACTTGTTAAAATGCAAGTGGGATAAATCAAAATAATGTGTAAAGAAAATGTTTTAATTGCTTATATTATTTTTTTTCTTGTATAATAACTGTTTCTTATATTACAATAAAAGAGAAAAGGTATTGTTAAATATTTTATTCTATTATAATTTCTTTAAAACAAAGAATATACTTTTCAATAGAGGCATGATAAAAAAAATGGAATTAAACATCAATAAAAAAAATTAAGATTTCCCTAATGATAATTTTGATACCTTTTTAGGAAACAATAAGTAAAATATATAGAAAAGGATTCTTTCAGTTTTTGAATACTGCAATAGATCTGAAAAATAATGTAATCTTAAAAAAAAAGAAGTTTGTAGGAATGTAAATACTTTACAAAATTTATTCAAATGTGTTTTATTTTCTCATAATTTTCAAAAGAATTAGTATATTTTGTATCATTTGAAACCTAAGAAAATTATTTTATTTATTGGTATGTGTATTCTTTGCATGAAATTAGCACTTTTTTAAAACTTTTAATTAAATTTCATAATGCTCAATAAATAATAATTTCTTTCAAAAAATGAATTTTTTTTTTTTTTACATTTAGATTTAACTTTCCTGTGAAAGTAAAATGCAAAATTTTCTTTCAGTTCTTTGAGAAGAAGGGTGTATTGAATGTTCCTACTCCTGATAACTTGTTTTTTGAAATCTGTGGAAAGTATCCTGAACAGCCTAAATGGGAACAATCGGAAAAATAGGTTTGTTTTAAAATAATTATTTATTTCGTGGTGATAAAAATATTTATATGGAGACTTTAAATATAAATATTCAAGCTTTTGCATTTTTCTACTTCTGCAGCAGAAAATATTTTATTATATCAAAAATAAAGCATTTTTAAATATGAATATATATTTTGAAATTAAAATAATATCTATTGTAGCATTAATATACAAATTAAGTATTTATAAATAAATTTTTGTTCATAGTTTAACATTTTGATAATTTTTTTTTATTTGAACATCCTTTGCAAATGATTACTTAAAAAGTATGGTTGATTATGTTATAATATGCTTGTTGTGACTTAACATAAAATTTAATCACCAGAAATAATTTGAGAAACAGTTATGTAAAATATTTTATTTATTGTTCTACATAGATATTTTTCATTAATTTCAATTATTTGATTTACCTTTCCATAGTGTATCAAACTTCTGCATTACTTGTTTACTGGTAGTAATGGCTAAGATTGAACGATTTCAGATTCTGAACATTGTGATGTACACAGCATTCCTGGTAAAAATAATTCAAATTGGGGAGGCAGGGCAAGTTCATTCCCTGCAAAAGAAATATCTAATCTATAAAGATTAGACATCTCCAAGTCTTAAGTTTGGCATATAAGTTTTACCAGCATGTATCATTTTTTAAAGGATATAATTTTATTTTAAAAAAATATTGAATCAACTGAAAGATTTATTTAGTCATTTACGTTATTACATAAAAAGTAAAATATGAGAAAATGTATTTCATAAAGTCTCCCATGAAACCTATTTTTAATTTTTGCATTGTGCTTCTGATGTTTCCTTTACTAGATCCAGCAGTTATCCATTGACACATATCCATTCCATTTGACCTCCATTCCTCCATATAGCTCTCTTATTTGAGTGCAACCTGGGAGAATTTGACATGCAAATCAGAAAATTTCAGTGGCACTCATAATTACCACTGCAATAAGATTCTTGTTTTTCTATTGTGTTTAGTAAATGTATTTCATAAGCTATTCAAATATGGTTGTTGTATTAAGCATGGATTAATGATCTAGTAGAGGCATAGATTCCCTTAATCACAGTCTCCTTCAACTGTGTTGTCGGTGAAGGTTGTCATGAAGAAAAAAAAAATTTCTATACTTGGTACCGTTGATGTGATTCTGTCAGTGTGAAACGTGTCACCCAAACGAAAAAAAAAAATGCTAATTTCAGAAAAATTCTGTTACATTGTTAATGACCAGAAAATAATAAATTAGCATAAATGTTATGAGAAATTATGTAAGTGAAGAAGATTATTAATTGGGGAAAATTTAAAAATTGGTTTTACTGTAATTATTTTAAGTAATGTGAAAAATAATCAATGCTATTATTTTAAAATATGTGATGAATGTTAAAAATAATTCTTTAATGTTATTCTTCTTTTTATTTATTTTGACATTCAATAAATGTTCTTAATAGTGAGAATTTTATTTATAATAATTTTGCTCACTTTGATAATATATTGTGAAAATAAGTATTTAAAGAGATTGTTATTATTTTATTTATTTTGTTTGCAGATTTTTGGGTTGTGATTCTGCACATGTTCTGAAGAATTGGTTCACAAATTGAGCTTTATAATTTCAATTGGAGAGTTTACTTTCATTGCAAGTGAAAAGTTTTATTATGCTCGAGGCTATGATGTAATTTTATAAATGCACAATAAAAAGACTAAACTTTGCTACAAATTTTTATCGAAACTGGCAATTCCAGATCATATATGTCAGTAAGTTTGTCATATGTTGAAATAAAGGTGCATATTAGAGAAAATTGCATGAACTAATTATGAATTACTTTTAAAAATCAACTATGTGTATATCATAAAAATCAAATTAAAATAAAATTACAAATACTAATAGCTCTCTAAAATTTCTAATGCTAAAATAACCATTTTATTATTTTATAACATAAATTCAATTCTGATTTTTGAAAAAAATATGCCAATAAATTTAATAAAGTAAATAATTAATGAATTTATAATTGAATATTTATTTAAAGCATAAAATATGAGTAAATCTTATTATGATATATTAATATTTTAAATACTTTTATCTACTAATATTTTATTTAATCAAAAAAGGATAATTTTTCATTTCAACTAAGTAAAGAACTTTTTTTTTTGTAGTAGTAGTAGTAAATAATTTTTAAATAAGTGCAAAAAATATTGCAAAATTAAAGCAAATGGATGTAGTTATTTCTTTTATTTATTATTATGTTATGTTACTTTTATTATTATTATTTATTATTACTTATCAAACTTGTAAAAGACGAGCCCTACACATTGTCATTTGAATGTAGTATTTCGAAATTATAACTGTTCCATTTGATATTCAAAATTAATGTTAAATCATAAACAATTCTATCCTTAATTATCATTTTAATGAATAATATACAAATCTTCTTGTATAAATGAAATTGTATTTGTTCTGGCATCGATTTGTATACATTTCAAATCACAAATAAAAAGAGGAACACATACCTTAGAGTAAAAAATTTTATTGCTGATACTGAAATCTGAGTTGATTTCACTGACATGATTGATACAGATAATAATATAAAAACTAATAACATTTTACTATTCATTATGTAAAACATTTCAAAATAGATTCTAAATTTTCGATACAGCTTTTTGAACTGCCATGCAGATCATTCATCAATGATAAAATTAAGCTTTATTTATTATCCATTATAATATAATGTTAATAATTATAAAAATATATTGTTCATCTACATAATTTATCAAAAATATCCAAATTTTACAAATTTCAGTGTAAAATTCTATTCATATTTTTTTTACAATTATTAATTAAATATATCTTATTAATAACCAAAATGGCATGAAACAATCAGCTCAACTAGTTTATTTTATATGCAATTAGTTGGACTCATTAAATTCAAACACTATTTTACGTTCTCTACGAGTACATTACACAGAAAAAATATAATTAATTTCTTTTAATTTATCTCTCGGAATACGATTCTTACATAAAGTCCTAAAAAATACACTTCATTCAATCCTGAAATAATTTTAAAAATAAACATGAGGGTGATAGCAGTATTTTAGGAAATTATATACAACTTCATTTGAAAGCTTTTTAAGAATTTGAAAATATATGTAAACATATGATTAAAAATTATATAAATTTGTACTTCATCAAGAGGTATTGGAAATTAAGAAAAATGAATTATCCAAAAGGCAATTTCAGAAAAGTATTCTCAAATAATTTAAGAAATTTTTTTTAAAATATTGTATGCTGAAGAACCTTAATGATTTAGTGGTTGGGTACAAAAATTTATTCTTCTGAAAAGTTATCCAACCATATCATTTTTAGGATAGGTTAAAACTATTAACGCATTAACTTTTTTGATGTGCTCGAAATGATCAGAATTTCTTGTTATGCAGTCCCATGTATTTGGCAATTTTAGAAGGATCAAAGGGAGTTTTTCCAATTTCTAGAGCTGATAAAATGCTGTCGTTTTGTTGAGTTACAGCATCACAGGGTAGAGAAGAATATTCAGGAGTGATTAGTTCCTGCTGAAATCGACTGCCTTGACAATCAGACCTCGAGTTAGTGGCTGCATGTGTATTTGAAGTTTCAGCTGAGTTACTCTCTTTAGGTTGCTCCATGAAATGCTCTTGCTCATCCAAATTAGGTGGTTCAAAATCCATAACTTCTTGCTTAATTTTCACTTCTGAAAATGTGTTATGTTGACTATCTTTTGAGTTTTGTTTCAATTGGTAGTTAGCTGAATTACTCTCTTTACAATCCATGAAATACCCTTCCAAATCAAGTGATTCAATATCGATAATTTCTTGCTTAATCTTCACTTCTGGAAATAAAGTTGCATATCCACTATTTACTCTCGTTTCACAATCAGTTGAATTACTCACTTTATGCTCCATGAAATATTTTTGCTCATGCAAATCTGGTGATTCAAGATCGATAATTTCTTGCTTAATCTTCACTTCTGGAAATAAAGTTGCATATCCACTATTTACTCTCGTTTCACAATCAGTTGAATTACTCATTTTATGCTCCATGAAATATTTTTGCTCATGCAAATCTGGTGATTCAAGATCGATAATTTCTTGCTTAATCTTCACTTCTGGAAATAAAGTTGCATATCCACTATTTATTCTCGTTTCACCATCAGCTGAATTATTCACTTTATGCTCCATGAAATATTTTTGCTCATGCAAATCTGGCGATTCAAGATCTATAATTTCTTGCTTAATCTTCACTTCTGGAAATAAAGTTGCATATCCACTATTTATTCTCGTTTCACAATCGTTACTCACTTTATGCTCCATGAAATATTTTTGCTCATGCAAATCTGGTGATTCAAGATCGATAATTTCTTGCTTAATTTTCATTTCTGGAAATACGTTATGTTGACTATCTTTTGAGTTTCGTTTCGATCGATAATGAGCTGAATTACTCTCTTTACAATCCATGAAATACCCTTCCAAATCAAGTGATTCAAGATCGATAATTTCTTGCTTAATCTTCACTTCTGGAAATACGTTATGTTGACTATCTTTTGAGTTTTGTTTCAGTTGATAGTCGGCTGAGTTACTCTCTTTAGGTTGCTCCATAAAATGCTCTTGCTCATCCAAATCAGATGATACTTCAAGTTCGATAACTTTTTGTTTCTTCTCTACATGTTGAAGTTCTTTTAATGTATGACACGTGTTTGTATCATATGGTTGTGCATTTGCACATTCATTTCTATTTGAATCATTAGAGACCAGCAGCTCTTGCTGAAATGGATTACTTTGATTTACCATAGGTTTTGGTTTAAATTCATAACCAGATTTCGAGTAACAATGAACATCTGCATATGTGTTTGGAGTATGAACTGCCTTATTGACTTGAGTTTCCTTGAAACAGGGTTGCTGGTCCATTTTGGGTTGTTTAAAATCGATTTTTCGTTTAATTTTCACACCTTGGTAATTATTTAATGGAGTACTCGTATAGAAATGTGCATAACGGGCTTTAATTTGCCTGTGACATTGTGCAGTTTGTGAATCTGATTGAAATTGACAGCCATTGATACCAGTCGAACTTTGTAGCGGAGATTCTAAAATTTTTCTTTCACAATTTGGAATACGAAACGATGAATTTCCATCACAATTATTTTCTCCGTTTGGTTTATATTTACTTTCCAAAGTTGATTTATCATATGACCGCACATCAGTAGTTACAAAATTATTAACCAAGTTCAACTTTCCTCCACATGAATTTGTATCCACATTATTACTTTGGTTTTGCGATCCATTTCTGAAAAAACTGTGATTGAAATCATTTTTTCTAAGTACTTCACTTTGAGGCAAATTCTTGCATATGCCAGCATTTGGACACATATTTGCATCTTTTCTAATTTCTTTATTTTTCACAACACTTACACTGGCTGGAAGGCATGTACTTGAGTTTTCATCTTGGTTTGAAGAAAACGTTGAGGGATTGAAAGTCAGTAAGATTGTATCTGTGGTATTAAATGTCTGAGTGCTTCCACGGATTCGTTTTCTTCCGGAATTATGATAAATGGTACCGTTTTTCACTTGAATTTCAAGTAACGCCTGCTTACCAGAAGGCCTAATATATATTCGATTGAAAAGAGTGTTAGCCAAAATCTGACGGCTTGGATTTTCAATGATGAATTCGTTAGTTTTACTTGCTGCTTTCTTAGTGCTGTGAACTTTGCTTGTATTCGAAATAGAACCATTTTCCATTGATGCCTGGCTAGCATACGATTTCTTACGATTTGAAATTTCATCCTTCTGTCCTTTAACGTAATTGCTTGCGTTACGAGATTCTGAACTTCTTTTCTTCTGTGAAGCATCGCATTTCCCATCAAAAAGATTTTCTGCAGTTTGAGAATTGTTTGCAGTGTCATTTGCCGACAAGGTATCCGAATTCTCCGTTTGCTCTTGTGACTGTTGCATCGACAGTTTGTTGTCGACAGCTTCATATGTTGTGCTTTGTCCTGCATTTTGACATTCAAATTCAGCATTTTCCTCAGTTCTTTGAAAAGATGTCTCCTGTTTTATTTCTCCATTCATATTCCCTTCAGTTATTCTTGATTTTCCATCGTCATGGAATAGTTTTGATTTCTCTGCCTCTTTACTGGGCATCATATGCTGAAAAAAAAAAGGCCAATATTATAATTATAATCATCTTTCATCAATTAAATTTGCCTGTTTATGTAAAGACAAATTAAAATCTACGATATACAATGTATTTTTTTGTGTGGCAAAGTAAATAAAGTCAGCGAAAAATTAAAGTAAACCAGAGAAAATGCGTTCAAAATGTCAAAGTTCACTATTCAAGCATAATAAAAAAATTTAGTAATCAAATTTGGGTTAATCTTATTTTAATAAAATGACTATAAATACTACATGAAATTAAAAGAAAATATATAAATTTTTGGGAACTAAAATAAATAAAAAATTATACATAAGGTATCTTTAAATAATTAAAAAAAATGAGAATAAATTTGGCTAAGGGGCATAAACAATATATATAAAAAATCAAAGTTATTTCTAAATAATAAAGACATCCAATATATTTTTCATTTGTAAAATATTGAGTAATTATTAAATTTTCTTATAAATGTTTTTAATTTAAAACAATCTTTTCTTGTATCCACTTATCAAAATCTTATTCAGATTGATGACAGAAATAATACCCACAAATAGTTTATTTATTTCATTAAGGAAATATAGCAAGTTAATATAAATAAAAAGGAATTTAGAATAAAATAATTTAATTTAAAGCTTATATTATAGAACATTTGTAGCAAATAAAAAATATTTAAAAATAACAACAATCCCTTAAAGTTTTTCATTTTCAAATTTTATTTATTTAATGTATATATATATACATTGCTGGCTGAAATATTTGGATTTTCAAAAATATTGTCATGAAAAAATAAAATAAAAATTTGTTCTGTAGAAATATTGGTAAATAATTTTTACATGCAAATAAAATACAAAAAAAATATAGATTTTATTTAATGTTTTTGCAAAGTTTTGAAATAAGAACCATATCAAAAATTAATAATATGCCCTTTGTTATTTGGCAACTAAGCAGCTAAAAACATATTAATTTCATAGAAAAGAATTACTCTTCTAAGCAGTGTTGCCAGTTTTGGCAATAAGTAGCGGATTGGCGATACGCTACTTTTTGAGTAACCTTTTATTTTATTTTATTTTTTGTCGGTTATAAATCTTAAAAAAAAATATATTCTAAGTATTATAGTATTTAAATTTTAACGAAAGCACATACCCACGAACAAATGTAAATAGTTAATATGCACAATTTAGCGCTAAAAAGATAAGGTTTTTATATTATTAAAAACTCAAGTATTTCGTGATTTTTGACTAGCGCACGATAAAATAATAATAAATTCAAACGGAAAAAATTGTAGTTTTTAAGTTTTAACAAATACAATTTTCTTGTTTACATATTGGGAGACTATTTACCGTGAAATGACGAAATAATAAAAGCTATTTCATATGGGTTAAACATTACAAAAATGCAATTTAATCTCTTTCAGTCACTTTCGACATTTAAATTTTCTAATATATTAATTATCCCTAATTAATTCATAGTAATAATTCATTTTTTAAAATAGAAATTCGGTAACATGTTTTAATATATATCAATTATAAAATCTTACCGATTTTGGAACAACAGAAGCAAGTAAATCTTCTTTTTCAGCTCTCAAGTACATGTGTTTAAACTCCCAAATACTGGAAATGAAATATTTTGTCTGTTAATGCAAATCATCTTTGCTTTTAAATAAATATATAAAACATAACTTTATATAAAAAGTTTAATATGAATTGATTTAGTGATGTATAAAAATTAAACTAATGTAACATATTTTAAAAATAGGGCCTTAAATTATGTTATTATTAACTAATAAACTTTTCCATTAACTAATGCAATTTTATAAGGCAAATGAAAAAAAAAAGATTATAATTAAATTAGAATATTGTGTTTAAATAGAATATAATGTTCATATTTAATCAGAAAATAATTGGAACAATTAATAGAGATAAATTATGTTATTATTTTTTTAATTTCTTAAGGAATTGAATTCGAAAATTTTAAATCATATTAGAGTATTTTTTAAATTTAGTATAATGGGTTACGGAATCGTTTCTGCAATTGCCATGAATAGAAGAAAAGAGTTTTTAAACAGACAATAAAAATTTTTTTAATAGAGTTGACAATACTATAAATCCATGAATCTTAGTGAGAGTTTCCTAAATATGAAATTTATATAAATCCATGAATCTTAGTGAAGATAGAGTAAGAGTTTCCTAAATATGAAATTTAACAAATTCAATTCAAAATTTTAAGAAAGTAACTTTGCATTGCGTGAAAATACATAGAAGCGATAATACACAGTGGAATTTATCGAGCGTAAACAGAAATTTTATTTGGAATATCCGACAGAATTGTATAAGGCTTATAACGAAGAAATTTTATAAGCATTAAAACAATTGTTATTACTATTACAAATGATTAAGCTCAACTTATTTTTTTATAACAAATAATTTCTGATATTAAATACATTTAAGTTGAAATAAAATATATAATTAATGTAATACAATAAAGAAGATTTATAAATTGAAAAATTTGTAATAAAATAATAACATTTACAAAATACGAAGCAAAACATTCCTATATCATTCATGTTTTCAAAATTAAGAAAGTATTATTACATCACTCAATTTAAAATAAAATGATACATAAAATATTCGAATATATTTAAAGATAAAGGAAATATAATAGAAATTTACCTGGATTTTGTATTAATTATTTCGAAATTGTACCGTGAAAAGCTTTGAAGGAGTTGTTCAAAGTTGTCCACATTGAAGATGAGCGAAGCACAGCCTTCGTTTATTATCTCTATACTGTCAACAATAACAGTATTTCCGCATTTTGACCATTGAATGTAAGTTACTTCTGGACGTGTAGCAAGAATAAACAACTTCAATTGAAATGGCGTATTTTCTAACGCCTGAATTAGCAATTCGGAAATCATTTTCAAATCTGAAACCGCTATTGAAAAACCTATTGCATGACCTTTTTTTTAATCCGTTTCAACTGGAGGTTGGAAAGCAACTGGTAAAGAGCGCAGATAATGGACCAGTCTATAACGGTTCCAAAAAAGTAGAAAATTCTGAACGAACATTCTTTAGCGTACATTTTCTTTTTCATATTCTTATTCGGAGGAAGTCTTACTTAGGAAAAAAACGAGAATATAATTGTTCTAATTCTAAGCAATTTACGTACAACAGTTTCTTCTTAATGATTTCTAGCAGAAATTGTTAAATTATGCTACTGTGCCCAAAAAGTAAGACCAAATTTTTTTTTTTTTTTCATAAAACTCATCAAACTCTTTATTTCTTCTTCCAAATGTACTTCATCGCCTTCAAAATAATCCCCTCCGGACACAATGTACTTATGCCAACTTTTTTTCCAATCCTCAATGCATGCTGAAAAGTCATCGGCAGGGATGGCCTTCAAAGCGCGCGCCCATTCACGTTGAATCTCTTCAATCGACTCAAAACGGTGTACCCGGGGTCTTTTGAGATTAGGGAATAGTCAGAAGTCACGCGGTGTGAATACGGTGGTTGTGGAACGATATGGATTGCATTTTTTGGCGAAAAAGTCCCGAAGAATCATTTGAATTTATTTAGTGCTTTATACATAACACTCGTGTGAGATAAGAAAATTACGCACTCAATCGTAAATGTATTACCAGGGATGACCAACCCGCGACCCGTGAGATTTATCACACTTTTACAAAATATATTTATTTTATAATGGCCAAGGTAGTGAAAACCAATGTATTAAAAAATATATATATTATGTGTGCATCCATATATTAAAAAATTAACTGTCGAAATGATGACAAAAAATTAACATTGATTTTAAAATAATATTCTTGCGAATATATGAAATATATTGCCTGTTTTACTTATGAATTTGCAGTTATGAGTTCACAGAATAATTCAATTATATTCTGCGAACTCATGATGAGCGCGCATCTTGGAACATCTAATATAACAGGTTCTATGTTTTACTTTAAGCGAACGCTGTGACTATCCCTAGATACACACAATTGATTATTGATAGCAGAGCAAACCAGACTGTCAGTTTCAAATGAAAATTTGCGTTTTGTGTGCAGTGACTGCAGGATAATTATTTTAATTCACCTGTACTTCAACAACAAATTTAAAACAACAACAGCCAGATAATAACTCCTATTACATTAAAAACGACTTTTAATTTAACAATTAAAAATAGATATATTTAATATCTCTTATTTTCAGTATGACTGCAAAGAAAAAAAGAATAGTGGACGAAAGTCGAAAGTATGGTGAGGAATGGGAAGAAAAGCTCAAAACACAAAATTATTTTGTTTAATTTGTCGAGAGGTCGTTGCTGTATTTTAGGAATATAATGTTAAGAGGCATTGCGAAACAAAACATAAGGATTATTTGAAGTTCTATGAAGAAGCTCAATGAGTTTAAGTTGCAATTAAAGGATCAACAAAAATTGTTTGGTGCAGCATTACAGCAACTTTCCAATAGTGTCGAGGTAATCTATTTTGTTTCATTTTTGATTGCAAAAAAAAATTAAAACATTTTCGGATGGTGAATTTGTGAAAGAATATTTTGAAGCTGCTGTGAAGGATATTTTGCCTCATAAAAGAATAATAGCAAACACAATAATAATAACTAATTATGTTTCAACTTTTCACTCCAAAAAATGTCTATAGTGGGTCTAAATCTAACATAGGGATATGCAATTTTATATGCGGCCGTCGGAGTTAGGATGCGTTTCCAAAGTGGCCCGCAAGATCATTTGGATTGGTCACCCCTGTGTAACACCTTATAGGATAATAAGAAAATATATGTTAATTAGATGCTTTATTTAGAAAATAATTTAAAATTACTACTGTTGAAATAATAATAAAATAAGACAGAGAACAGATACATATTTAAATATTGTTGCATATAATTATTTCATGAGACCCTCAACATAACTAATTAAAATGGATATCTTCTTAAATAATCAGGAAAAAATATAGCATTGCTTTACGGTAATAGTTATTCCATGAACAATAAGTGTTTTATAATGAAAAAAAAGTGAACAAATATCACTGACATACAAATATTTTCTTTTGCAATAATGAATACTTATCTTGATATTTCAACTGTTATGCAGTTCAGTAATCAAGAAACATTTCCATGTCAAAAATTTATACTAAAATAGTCAAATAGAAACATTTATATTATTCATATACAAATTGAGTCTATTAAGAATAATTCTCTTCCACAGAATATAAACTATGATGCCACAATCAATAAAAATTGCAAAATACAAATAAAAACGATTAATTATTTTTAAAAAAAGGAAGGAAAAAGAAATTTACAATCTTTAAAGTGTTTTTAATTGAATGCTTCCCTTATAAGAGAAAAAAAAAAAAAAAACTTTATTAACAGACATTTTTTTTTATAATATTAATAAATATGCCTTTTTATTTTTTTTTCTTCAGCATGAAATTTAGTTTATCAATCTTCAACTATTTTCTGTTCAGTTGAACTCATTATAAAATATGAAATAAAATATAAAAAAGTAAATAAGAAAGATCTCAAAGCTTCAGAAGACTTTTTTTTTAATAGTGAATGAACGAATGATTATATTTATTTCAAAATGCGAATATCGCCAAATGTTTCACTCCAATTTTACAGCCAAGTTGGTCACAAAAATACTACAATTTGATTGGAGGCTTCTCTGGGAGTACTTTTGCTAGCCAAGCTCTAGTAAGCCCGCTAGTCACTTATTAGGTGAATAAAAGTTGATCATAGCAAATTTAAATGTTTGTTATTTTTCCCCCTCATTTTGTCTATACAGTAATATCCCGAAATTACGAAATAGAAGGGTTTGGCGATAATGGTTTGTATCAAATGCGCGTGCATGAACAATTTTGCTTATAAACACATATAAATTTTGTTTAATTGAATGCAAGGACTAACAAAAAGAAAATTTAGAAAATAAATATTCAAGAAAATTGCGTTTCTTTTTACAGTTAACCCTCTGCAACTTTTCACTCTCTAAAATTTTCCACAATTATTTTGAAGGCAGATGATTTTCCTTACAATTTTTTAAAAATTTTCCATTATTAAAAAAATTTTGTTTTTTATTTTCATGAAATATTTACAATAGAAAAAAAAATACTTGATAGTAAAGGTAAAAATATTGATTACGTTGAAGATTTCTGGCAAGCAAAACTCACTTGAAAAAAAAATAATAAAAAAAAATAATTAAAAAAAAAAAAAAACAATAATTAGGAGATAAATAAAAAAATAATAATAAAAAAGACGAGATATTTAGAATAATGATTGAGAATTAAGAAACCATAAACAGTAACTCTGAATTAAAATTTCATTGGGATTCTGTAATCACAATATAGTTAAAAAATTAATTATAGATAGTTATTGAATCAAAGGGTGGTTTTTATACTGACAACGTTTTGATCAGCAAAGTTTAAATAACATACACTGAAGTGACAAAAGTCATGGGATACTTCTTAATATAGTGTCGGCCCTCCTTTCGCCCGGCGAAGTGCAGCAACTCGATGTGGCATGGACTCAACAAGTCGTTGGAAGTCTTCTGCAGGAATATTGAGCCATGCTGTCTCGATAGACGTCCATAATTGTGAAAGCGTTGATTGCAGGATTTTGGGCACGAACAGACCTCTCGATGATGTCCCATAAATGCTCGATGGGATTCATGCCGGGCGATCTAGGTGGCCAGATCATTCGTTGGAATTGTCCAGAATGTTCTTCAAACCAATCGCGAGCAGTTGTGGCGCGGTGACATGGCGCATTGTCATCCATAAAAATCCCATCGTTGTTTGGGTACATGAAGTCCATGAATGGCTGCAAGTGATCTCCAAGTAGCTGAACATAAGCATTTCCAGTCAATGTTCGGTCCATTCGCACCAGAGGACCAAGTCCATGCCATGAAAAACAGCCCACACCATTACGGAGCCACCACCAGCTTGAACAGTGCCTTGCTGACAGTTTGGGTCCATGGCTTCGTGGGGTCTGCGCCACACTCGAACCCTACCATCAGCTCTTACCAACTGAAATCGTGACTCATCGGACCAGGCCACGGTTTTCCATTCATCTAGGGACCAACCGATATGCTCACGTGCCCACGAGAGTCGCTGCAAGCGATGTCGTTCTGTCAGTAAAGGCACCCGAGTCGGTCTTCTGCTGGAATAGCCCAAGAAAGCCAAATTTCACCGCACAGTTCTAACAGACAAGTCCCTTGTACGTCCGACATTGATTTCTGCAGTTATTTGACGCAGTGTTGCTTGTCTGTTAGAATTTACGACTCTTTGCAGACGTCGCCGGTCTCGGTCGTTAAGTGCAGGCGGTCGACCACTGCGCTGTCCATGGTGGGATGTTATGACTGAAATTTCATACTCTCGGCACACTCTTGACACAGTGGATCTGGGAATGTTGAATTCCCTAACGATTTCCGAAATGGCATGACCCATGCGTCTAGCTCCAACTAACATTCCGTGTTCAAAGTCTGTTAATTCCCGTCGTGCGGTCATCATCACGTCAAAACCTCTTCATATGAAAAACTTGAACAGAAATTAAAGCTCTGCGAAAGCATTGCGCATTTATACCTGTTCTACGCGATGCTACTGTCATCTGAAAATTTGCATATTACTATCCCATGACTTTTGTCACTTCAGTGTACTGTGTAAAGGGAGACTTATGTATGTATGAAAATAGACAAAAATCACATGTGATACTATTTTGAAACCAAATTATTAATAAATAAAACGAAATAATAATATCAATAAATAAAAAAGAAATTTTTTATACTGAAAATAACCCAAAACTAGATTTTTAATTTTAGATTTAAAGTTAAAATTGAGAAAATTGCATGTTTAAAAGATAATGAATTTTGTTAAGACGGTAAATGATTGCTAAAATTCCATTTATTAAAAAAATACACACTTGAAACACTTGAAAAGTTTTGAAAATTCTAAATAGTGATTTTTCTTCATTGGAGGAAATCACGAATTTATAGGTGAACTTCGCAACTTCCAACCCCCGCTAGTTTCCGAATAAATATATATACGTATACGCGCGGACAAATTTTAATTTTATTGATAGGCAACTTTAAAAATTATTTTTTTTTAACTGAAAATGTAAGGAAATCTGATTTTAAAATATTTTTACGTCTAAAGGAATTCAATCCTGATTAAAAAATAATTTAGTAATTTTACCTTAATAAAAATGACGCCTAGAATTTACCATACATAATTAAAAATTGAATGAATAATGTTTAATATTGAATAATGTTAATAAATAATATTTTTAGAGGATAATTTTTTACTTTTATTAAGTCACATTTAATTACATTTATGTATGCTTCAGTATTTATTTTTGAAGCTCAAGTGAAACTCGAGATTTGTCTAATAACGAAATGAAAAATTCAGAAACGAGATTATCCCTAATCTTTCTGTTTCAATTTGGCATTACCGCTTTGCGTACACAAAATAGCGAAATTATGTTTTTTTCTACTTAGAACAAAATAACGGATTGTGTTGTCAGAAACACATTGCTCTATCATTTTATTCTTTTCGTTACAATTTTTTTGCTAAAAGCAGTTCCCTGATTCATATTTTTGCTGAGATTTATTACGTAATCATAATACGAGTTTAATAATTACAAAGCATCGTGATGTATCCCAATAAAATATAACTGTGAGTGAAACATTTAAAATGCTATTTTAACCACTCATCTATTCATTCAATTAATCCAACAAGTTTATAAATAAAAGTCTTGTTTATGTGATTCTTGTATTTAATTTCCCAATTAAAGTTTACAGTAAAAAAAATGTAAACATAATTATTCTCTCCTTCCATGATCAAAATTATTCGAAAAGTATTCTAATTACTCTTTTTATGTTGTTTTAGGATAAATTTTGAATTACGTTAATCAAATAAAAAGCATCTTTTCAAAATGGAGGAAGAACAGGAAGATAACAATTTGCTGAGGTATTAAACATTATTGTACATTAACATTATTGTATTTTGTGTATTTTTTAATTCTATTTGTCATCAAATGCACTCCAGAAATAAAATTTATTGAAATACATTTTATAATTTTGAAAAAAATATGATATCCATCTTTTTTTAAATAATGAGGAAATTAATTGCATGCATTTATTCATTAATTTCATTACATAATTATTATATCAATTCTATTAAAATTTTAAGATGTGTACTTATAAGATGGACTTTATTTCTAAATTATTTTTTTAAATTCATCTACGCCTTCTATGTAAAAGCTTGTATGTTGTATTAAAAATAAAACATCGAAACATTTTTTCTATGCATGTGTTAAAAGTAAAAAGAAACTGAAGAATATAGTAAAATTGCTTTAGTTACATTTCTTTCAAGACTAAAATTTTATTAGCCACTGAGTCCATTAATTTTTTAATGTATTATGTATTGATTTAGCATTTTGATTGTTTATATTTTCATAAACAATAAACATTTCTAACACAAAAGATTTGTACTGGTTTTGTAAAAAAAGTTATCTAGTCTCATAAAATGTTTCATCTTTTTGATTAATAAAATATAATTATTGTTTTTACCTAATCTGCTGTTTTATTTTTTTTTGGACAAATCTCTTTAAAAAAAAAAATGTTTTTCTGTTGAAAAATAAATAACGAATTTGAAACCATGATCTTTTTTATTTGCCTGCACATGGCATATACAAATTCACATTTTATTTTACAAGAAAAAAAATTAACAAAAATAAGAGACATCAAAAGAAAACAAGAATTCAAAATAGTTAAAAAAAGAATTATATTTATTTAGATTTTTTAGAAAAAAGAAAATTTACAAAATTAATGGTAGAATGAAAAATTTTTAGAATTTTTCTACTAATGAAATAGGATCAATTTGTGAAGTAATGGTTTCTTTAGAATTATTAAACAAGATTGTCGCATATTCTTGCATCTTTTGCTTAAAAAATTGAAAACAAATTTGGTGTTCTCAACATAATATCTATTCTAAGGAAACAGTTATTGCTTACTTGATATAGGCAGGAGTAATTGCATTAATTAAATTTAAATGTGTAAATACATTATTTATATTTAAAGCAAATGTAATATTTGGCATCTTAAATTTATATAGAAACACTTTTTTCTAATTACAATTTAATCTACATTCAATGCATTTTTTTTTCACGATTTATCAGTTTTTTGGAATTTTTATTAATTTTATTTTCCTGACTGAAGTATTTATCTGTAAGCATTGACTTGCTAATAATATATAATTTAAAAGTCTAATTACCAATGAATTTTGCATTGCATGATACCACCCATTTAGTAATAATTGAATCTATCATTAATTAGATGTAGGGAGAAGAAAAAAAAAAAGACAGCGAGATAATAATTTTATAAATATCTTTTTCTGAAGAAAAAAAATTTTATTTCCTCAAAGATGTTTAATTTAATTGTTTTAATAAATTTTTAAATGATTCCAATTAGAGAAAGAAAATATAAAAGGGGGAGTATACATAATCTGCATATGAGAGAAACATATACCAAATTCATAAAATGATTTCTATTTTGCCTTATAGTAGCACATTCAGAAATCTCAGATTAAATGTATTTTAATGCAAAATTTCAAATTTTCCTTAATCATTTTTAATAAATTAATTGAAATATGTATATATGTTTTTTGTAGGCCTTCATCATCTGGAGATGCTGAACAAGGTAACAGTCAAGGTATCTTCTCTGAAAATCTCATGTAGTGATTAAAAGTGAAACTTCTTTTCTTAAAATTGAAATTGATATTTGATTTTCAAAATACTAGTTTGAAATATAAAAATTAACATTTTTATGATGTTTACGTGGATTTTTTTTTTCGTCATTCTATAAAAAAATATATTTACCTGTACATGTTTATTAATAATAAAACTTGTTTAGAGCTACTTTTTTTTTCTTATAATAAATTCTGTTGTTGAGAAAAAATTTCAAATTATTTATAAAAGATGAATATACAATTTCTGTTACAAGGATAAAAATTTGTATTAAAATTTAATTGTGTTTGTTATAACAAGTCTTGATGACACTTTAAATGAGTAATGATGCTGTGTAGATGAATGGTAAAAATAAATACTTTTTGTAATATACAGTAGAACCTCTGTAAGTCGAACTTCAAGGGAGACGCCAAATAATTCGAATTAGAGTTTTCGATTTATGGAGGATTTCGACTTTAGCGGATTTTGTAAGGAAATATTCGACTTGGAGAGGTTTAGATTCTTTCTAACTTATTTTGAGTTAGAGAGGTAAAATAAATAAAAATTTGAGGTACAGAGGTAATAAACATGTTTATTTGCAACTTAAAAGTTATATTATGTACTACAATAAAAAATCAAAATAATTACAAAACAACCTTAAAATTATAAATATTATGTATTAAAAAAGTTTGTTTTGATTGTTTTTTCTTTAGACAATTCGATCATCCTCTATCTATAGCATTATCTAAGCTATAATGTGCAGAAAATTCTTTTTCTTCCGAGTTTCATAGAATTGGTTATTCTATTTACTATATACTCATACATTGTTTTCTAAGAAACAATGACGTGTATTGTCGGCAAATCCTTAAAGTCGGTAACTTATTTTTCTTCGAGCTGTAGAGGTAGTTAGTTTCAAATGATCGAGTTGTAAAGGTTGTAAACTCAAACATTACTAATGTTCGAGATACAGAGGGAAAATATATACCAAAATGGCTTGTGGGAATTGACTAATTAGACTTATAGAGGGTTGAAATTTTGAGTTATGGAAGTTTTGGGGCTTGAAGGGAAGGGAACAAAAAAAATTTTCGAGTTTTGGAGGTTTTCGACTAATCGAGGTTCGACTTAAAGAGGTTTTAATGTATAATATAAAGCGAGTAAGATTTTTCAATGATGTTGTTATACCATTGAAAATTTTAGATTTCATATTTTCTCCAAACGGTTATAAGATATCTAATCTATGAGTAAGAATTGATTTGTTATTATTTAGCAAAAATGTTTACTGTTTTGGTAAAACAATTAAGTATGTATGCAGAAAAATTCAAAGATAAAAAAAACCTAAAACTTTGTATTTTGCCAGAATTTTCAAAGTGGTTATCTTTTTGTTTTTAAGTGCTTTTGATAAATTTGAAATATTTTTTAAAAAAATAATAACATAAAAACATTGATAAAAATAAAAACACTTTATTATAACAAAATTTAAAGAATTAATTTCGACTCTTTTTAGTCACTGAGAATTGCATTGGTAGCAAAATGTGTAGATTTTAAGGCGCTTGATTATCTAATTCTGTATAAATATCAAAATTTCTCAGGACTGTAATCATATGAAAGTAGCATTTTAATAGTTTTTGTTTTGGGGAAAAAAAAAGGAATATAGAAGAATCCCCTTCCCCAACCTAAAAAAGGTTAAGGCAATATTAAGTCTGAAATCATTACTTAATTTTCCTTTTGTAATAAATTCAATGTGCTGTTCATTAATAATCTTCACAAATAAAATTATATGTATTCTATAGTTCTATAGTTTTTATTATTTATTTATTATTCACTAAGAAACAATTTTTTCAACCAAAATATTTAGGGTTTTTTTTTTTTAAAAAAGGTATATATCATGAGGCGTTTAGTATCAAAATTAACTCAATTGATGAATTTGCAAAATTTGTTTTTCATAATTTGATAGTTCTTGATCGTTACTATCACACTACAAAGTGATTTGGAATGAATTCGGTTAAATCCGGTCAAAAACTGGTATTATTTCTAATCCATTCTTTCACTGAACATCACCATACTTGCCACCTGTTACCCATGTGACCGTAAGGGAAAGTAGGTTACTGTTACTAAACGATTTGTGCTGATCAGGAACAAGATGAAAAATGTCATCAATGGCCTTCCTATGTGGGGCTGTGTCATTCCTGTTGCTCTAGTTAAGCTAAATGACAACATTTTGCCCACCAAGCATTTGGAAGATCAATGGACTACTATTACACCATATTACTGCACCTAAAGCTGAGTTGCCCCTTTGCAATTTAGGAATGATGTGGGTGAGAAGTCTGATTGAGCTCTGTGACACTTTACGGTTATATGAGACTGGGTCCAACAGCTTAAAGTGGATTCCGAACCACTGCAAACATCCATGGCACTGCCGGGATTCGAATCTGAACACAGCGCTAACCACTCGGCCATTAGGCCCGGGGATCAATGGACAAGAATCGTATCCCTTAAATATTATGTAGACTTAGTGAGAAACCACATTCAATGAGAAAAGAATTAAGACAAATGTGTTGCCAGTGTGAACTCTCAATGAAAAGGCAATCTAATGACAATTTATTTTACTATCTTCCATTTTTTTACTTTAAGTTTATGATAATAAAATTGTATTCTGATTCAAAGAAGTTTTGTATTTTTCTGTACCTGACACCAATAGTATGCTAATAATTTTTGTTAAAGATTTTTCCTGTAATTTTTGACAAATTATTTAGATATGTTTTTTACTATGACTGAATATCCAAACTAACAATAAAATATCAGCATTATTATGATGAACTGATGAATCAATTCACAATTTTGATTTTACAGTCTAATAATATGGCATAAAATTGAGATACCACATGGATTTAATTGAAATTTGACAGAAGTATATTTAAAAAAAAAACCATTTTTTTCAAAATCAACTCAATCCTAATTATTTTTATTTATAAATAATTAGACAGTACTGAAAAAGAAAAGAGAAAAAAAAAAAAAGATTTTGAATCATACACCAAATATTGTCCAAACAAAAATAATTTTTTTTTCTCTTTGAAAACATTAAGTGGGCAGTGTGTGAAATGTTTATTTTCACACACTCTTGTCTGCAAAATGTATAAAAAGGAATCAAGCTGGTTTTCATACTAAATGTCTCATATATAACTATTTAATTAATAAATTTTATGCAAATACATAAAAGATATAATTTAGATTGTTTTTAATAGCTTAAATATTTTTTCAACAATTTCTAACTGCAGTTATTCTCTTGATCCATTTTGTAAAATTTCAATTCATAGAAACAATTATAGAATAATAGCATCTGATTGTGTTTTATTATATTATTTATTACTTCTTTTATAAAAGGTTTCACTCCGGCCGTGGAGCCTGAACCAATTCGCATTCTTCAGCTTTCACAATCTTTTTTTGTTGCAGATACTGTGGAGGAGGATGAGTGAGTTTTTTAATATTTTTACATACATATTTGTGCATATGCTTGTAGTTTATAAAACATACTCAATAAAGTAGTATTTGTTTATATAATTAATTAAATTTTAATTTTGTTTTGAAAGTAATTTTGGTTCTTCCTATTTTTATGATTCCTATTATTTGAAACATAACTAACAGCTCTTCTCTTGATAGGGAACTAACAATAACAAAGGTATATAGTTATTTTTTAGATTGGCAATGAAAAATTATATTTGGCATCTTACATTGCTAATTTATCAATGTGCCATAATGATAAGGAAATATCTTATTTTCTTAGGTTTCCAAAATATATAGCATAGACTTTTAGAAAAAAGATTTTTAAATATGTTTCTTTTTTTTTTGTTGTTGTTGTATGTTTGTTGTGTTTATATGTTTAGATCATAGCATATATTGTTTAATTCTGGTATGATATTCTAATGTTTTAAAAATCTTATAAAAGTTGATTCTTAAAGTTTTTTTTTTACAAGGAAACTAATTAATTATCAGATTATAAGTTGTTAAAAAATATTTAAAAACATTAAATATTAAAAAGATTAAAAAAACATTTAAAAATATAAAAATGTTTATTTTTCATTTAAATACAGTTACTATAATAAAACAGAAATTCCCATTTAAATTTATATCTTTTGCTATTTGATTAATTGATTATTTGTTTTATAAATGTTTTGAAATTATTTAGTAAATTTTTCTGAAATAGTGTGCCACTTCTATGAATCTTGTTTATTTGTGTTTTTAAATATATGCATGTCTTAACATGTCTTAAAAATCAAATGTTCTTTACTGCTATGATTATAAATGCCTGGAAGTTCAAGAAAGTCAATTTTTTGCCAATTAGTATATCAAGCAACATCTCTGTTCGAACTAATGGATCATATTATTATTGAAGTATCATAGATGTAAATTGTATATAATAATTATATAATCTTGCAGAACTAGGGATTTGTTGAATAATTGAAATTTTATGCTAACGTGGAAGCTATATCATAAGTGAAAATTCATATTATTAAATTTTATAACTGTTGTTAAATAAATAAAAATAATTTAGAAATAAAATTAAAGACAAACTTCAGGAGAAGAACTCTGTCATTAGATTTTTATTTTTATAATGGTAAGATAAAAGAGTTGGTGCAAAAACCTTTTATTAGGGTATTGGTTTTAATTTATTGAGTTACTAACTAATTAAGTACTGATTGAGTCCTAACTATTAAAAAATTCTATGTAGTAAAAGAAATAAGAAGATAAGAAGAGTAGATAAAATCATGTATAAAATTACATTGATTAATCAACAATAAATATTAGATTTTTTTATTATAAATTATGCAGTTTAAAACAAAATCAAAAGCTATAAAAGCATCAATAAACATAGTAATACTTTTTTTTATATATATTTTTATAAACACTAATAAAATATCTGATGTATCAAGAATAACATTGTTTCAAAAAATAATTAATATGTGATTGCATAAAAAAGACAATTTTCTTAAAAGAAAATTATTTTTAGTAAAAGATTTTAATGACATGAAAAACCTAGTACAAATTTAAAAGAAGAAAGTGAAATGATGATTAATATGTCTAAAAATAAATTTTAAAAATATATTTCATTACTTGAATTATAGTAAGCATTGCATAAATTGTGATGGAAAATTATGCATAAATGCATACTTATTCAAATAAATTTTTAAACATATTGACAGTTACTTAAATTCACATCCGAAAATTACTTTTGGTACTTAATCTATTTCAATAATTGATACTGCGCTATACTTAGTAATATATAATTAGATTAACTGCGGAATATTTCTGTATTATTTAATATTAATATATTACCTGTCTATTTAAAAGTGGAAAAGTGCAATAAAATAAGAAAAAGTAATCGTTTATGTTCAGTGTTTGTAAAATATTTTTATTTTCTCAATGAAATATTTAATTCATATACAGATCCATGATCCCACCAACTCAAGAAATGTTGATACCAAATACACAACCTCTGGCTGATATAAGTAAGGATTATTTTATTTTATTTGTCGTAAATGAAGAGAGATAATCAATTTATCTAATTATTTTTTCTACTTTTCCTCTTAAGGTGATAAGGAAGGGAATATCTCAAATGGAAACAATGATACAACTTTATCAAACTTGGATGAAGTAAATTGAATTTATTATAATTTTCTACAGCATTTTAATTTTAAACATTCATTTATTTTTATTTCCTTCAATTTGAATCTTTATCTTGTTTAAAAAAAGTGGGAAATAATAATTTATTTCTGCCTCTTTCATTTAGACTTACATGGAACGTTTGGTAAAAGATGTTAAACAAGACGATAAAAGGGATGATGATGATTTTCTGGAGTTTTTAGGGTCTCAGAATGATATGACTCAAGATATTCCTGAGCTAGAAGAAACTCAACAGCTTTTATCAACGAGAGCTGATCTTGCATCCTATACATCAAAAGATCTTGATTTTAAAACTGCCGAGGATGATGAAGATGATGATTGGCAATTAAAATTTAGTGAAACTCAGGAAACTCAAGAGTTGCTGAGTACTGCAAAAATGCAGCTGCAAGGTAATAAGAACAAAAGAAATGTAGTAATAATTGCATAAATGTATGTCTATATATATATTAATTTTTAGTACAAATATTCCATTTTTTATACCATTTTCCTTTAAAAATTTCTTATTTTGAAATATATCTTAAGTCTTGTTATTATTTTTGTTTGCTTATAAATGCATTTTAATTTCTGCAGCAAATTTGAATTACAGACTGCAACACCTGCATTGTATGCTTAATTTTATTGTAATTTCTGTTATTAAAATGTTTTGTATTGCGAGAAAAAAAAATCTTTTTTGTGCAAAATTTATCCAAAACTTTTTTAAGTCCACAAGAGAAAAAACAGACTCATAAGCTTTAGCTCTGTAAATTTCCTTTAAGTCGGAGATATATATTGAGAGAGTTCATGTATTTTTGGAAACATTTGTTTTATTTTCAGTTTTTTTTATACCCCAATGCAAAATCATTAATTCATAAAAATTGGTTGCTATTAGTATTGCCTCTTAAAGGGATTGATTCATTATCTGTGTCATATTTGAGGAAAACCCCATGCAGTTTCTTTGCATATTACCATTTATGTGGTAGTAATTAAATAAAATAGGAACAAAATAGTCTTTTAGTCCTTTAAATTTACACTGAGGTTTTATTGATATTCTTACCATTGAATATTAATATTTGATGTCAAAAAATTTTTTTTTATATGCATTAAAAAAAAAAAAAAAAAAAAAGGCTTATATGCACAAGATTTGCCATAAAATTTTTTTCAGACCAAAAAGAGAAAAAAAAAAAACCCCATATAAATAGTATATGTTTTTTCTGATGTTTATAACTTATACAATTATAGCCTAAGTATACTTCTTCATATCATAATTTTTTTTTCTATAAATTCTGGATTAAGATTGAAGTATTCCTGATATATTAAAAATAACTTGCCGGGTTTTTTTTTTTTTTTTTTTTTCCTTCTTTTGATCATGAATGCTGAATTCTGGAGGGAGGGGGAAGTGGTACATATACTTATAGAGATCACCCTTCTGAATTATTTGCACTACTCAAAGAAAATTTTTATGTCACTTTCATATGATATTCTGTTCATCATACTTCTTTGACTTTAAGGGGGAGGGGACACTGGATTATTTTCACGAAACTTTCAAAAAACAGTACTATTATTTATCAAAATTACTTGTAAACCTCAGCAGTTACACATATTTTAAAGTATAATATTATTGATTCAAGAATTGTAGAGGTTTGAAGGAGAGAAAAAAAAAAACCTTTGGAAACCTTCGGATTAGTCTTCATATATATATACACACACATAGACTAACTCATGGCAACAAATGGAGAAGAGAAGAATTTCCAATTTGCTGGTGGCATTGTTGTCACTGCTTTCAGAAAACAAGGAGACTTGATGGCAATTGTAACAATGCATATAAAAGCATCCCACACTGATTGTCAAGCTGCTTGGTGGGAGTTTTCTGTGTTTTCTTTCATACAGTATGTAAATGAGGGGCAATTACCCCTGAAAGATCTCCCAGAAGGCACTGTCACCCTGCCCCTGTTCGTGTAATACATAAAGGTAGATGAGGCCCACCTATGTTCAACAATATATATATATATATATATGATTAATTCATTACAGTTTTACTAAAAGTTTTTTAATTTGAAATATTATTCAAGTATTTCAAATTAAAACAAAGCAATTTACTTTGCATGTATAAGTTGCTATAAAATATTCAATTAAATTCTGTTATAACAACTATTTTATTTCATAATTATTTTTTTCCCCAGAACCAGATGACATTGTTGCACAATTATCAGCAGTCTTGGAAGAAGAAAAAGTTGATGAGTTTTTGAAAAAGGATACAAATTCTGATCAGTAAGTTTGTATACCAACTATCTATATATCTATCTATCTATCTATCTATATATATATATATATAGTACAATTTTATAATATCCTTATTTTGCATTGTTAATATATATTAAAACTTTAAAAGTATTCTATTAAATTATTTCAAATCAAAATATATATATTAATTGCAAGTTGTTGTTTATTTTTTGTCCTAAATTTAAATATTTTAATTTCTTTAGTTCTATTCTTCATTATTATTTATTGTTAACCAAACAAAATATAGTTTTGATTATTCATAATATTTATGTGGGCAGTTCTATTTTTAAAACTTTATAGTTAATGGCATTGCTGTGTAAAAATACCATTTAGATTTATTTAAAGTTTGTTCATGAAACAGACATTTTTACTGTTGCATGTATTCAGATATCACTTAAAGCAGTAAAAGACTAAACTATGATTATTATTCCTCATTAAATAATGTATTACTATTGTTATTTTATTGAAACTTTGGTGTCAAAATCAAGTCTTTTAAAACACAATATTTAGTTGCATTTTTCAAGATTACAAATTTCAAGATGGTAGAAGATTTCAAGATTTAATTTTGTTAAAATTCAAACCAAAAAAAAAAAAAAAAATTTTTATTAGCAATTTTTTTTAGCTATGTAAAATATTAATATTCAGTCAATTTATCTTTTTATTATTAAGTATATTTCTTTGGCAAGATGTACTAAGGAGCATTGCATCCTTTTTTTTTTTTTTTTAATGAAACTTTGTGCTAACTTTCATATGAATAAAATAAGTAGAAAATGCTTTTTTTTTTCTGTTTACATAATAATGAAAGTAAATATAATGTAATAAAAATAAATTTTTTTAGCAAGGTGGATGAGAGCAAATGTAGTATCATTCATTATCAATGTATTTTAGAATATTACTAGTAAAAAAGTGTATAATTATAATTATCTGAAAAAATTCCAACATTTTTCACAATGTAATATTAGTTTTTGTTAAACATTTTATTATTTGTGTTTTATACAACACTTTTGTAAATATCATGGTCAATTTTTTCTATTCTTCTTAGATCAGCCAAAGAATCAGAACAAGAAAATAAAGAAATTTTTGATATACCTGAAGTCATTGTTCAAAAACAAGAAGAGGAAGAAGAAAGTGAAAATGAAATTGAACCGAGCCAGTCTTGTCTTAGAGATGACACATATTCAGCTTTCCGTGATCAACTCACCCAAATTGCACAAGAAGCACGTACTTCGCACAGCACACCCGATTGTTCAATGAATGGAGGCCCTAAAACTGTTAAACTAGATTCCAAGCCTTTTATGGGACCTTCTCCAATTGGTATGAAACCTGAAGGAAATGAAACAATTGTGTCTGAACCAGTAGTATCTGAATCGGAACAAACTATTGATATCTTGAGTTCTGAAAGCAAACTTGTATCTAGTCCTTCAAAGGAAGTATCAAAAGAAGAAGACATACCAATTCTTGTTTTAGATACTGAACCTGAACAGTTACCTGAACTTTCAGTAGCTCCTGAAATATCTAAGGAGGAAAACAAGACAACAGTGGTTTGTGACACAATTGATTTGCTGTCTTCAGTTGATACTACCAATGAAGATCTCAAATCAGAAGATGCTCCAGAGTTGGAAAAGCAAACTGAAGATGTGGATTCTAAAAAAAAATCAGCAAATAATGAGAAAAAATTAGTAAAAGATTCTGCAGAACAAAAAGAATTGGAAAAAGATGAACATATGAAAATATTTGAAGAAAAAGCAAAAGTGGATGAGCCCATGGAAATCTCTGAAAAAAACCTGGAAGAGAATAAGCCTGTTGAAAAATCTGAAGAAAAATTGGAAGCAAATATACCCATTGAAACATCTGAAGAAAAAGAATTGGAAATGAAGGAAACTGTTGAAATATCTTGTGAAAAAATATTAAAAAAAGATGAACTTTCTGTAATACCTGAATTAGACGAGTCAAAAGTAAATTTTTAATTTAATATTAAAGAAAAATACACATTTTGGCTTATACCTTAATCCCATCAAAAAAAAAAAAAAAAAAAAAATAATTCTATGTATATTCAGCATTTATTTTAACCTTATATGTAGTTAATTAAATACTATAACTTCTCTTTATTCTGGCATTTGATAGTTTGGCACGTTACATAATCCAACACCAATCAAGCCTTTGTTTTCATATGGATTCAGGCTTTTGTTGACCTTGAACACCTAATGGTGACTCTGCTTGCATTTTCTCTCAATATTTATTGTAACTGTCAGTTCTGGTTTCAGTACAGTATTTCTTGTTTAATATGTGTATGTTTTAATTGTTGTTATTTTTTTATCTAAAGTGATTTATGTTTGATATCCTTTTTAAAATTATATTGACAAATGATAGCCACAGTTCCAAACATGTTTGATTAAAGAGAGATTATTGTATCTTTATTTAATAAGAGAGTAATGTATTTTTAATGAATATTTACAAATAGATTGTATATTCTTGGATATATGAATGTATATTCTTTAATATTCTGAATTTAATAATAATAAATCCTGACTATTTATTTGAAGTGATACATTTTAATAAATGTCATTATTTGAAACAAAAGTAACAAATATAAGAATGAAAACCCTTTAAAAAATCCCCCCCCATTTCTGCATCTACATTTTTAATCAAAAAATTTAAAGATTAAAATTAAAACTTTATGATAATGATGATAATCAATTGTTTATGGTGAATTATCGCTGCTTTTATTTATTGTGGAATCATTGTTCTATAGATTTCAAAAACTGGCGTTTCTTCGACAGATGAACAAGAAATTGCTGATACATCCATTGGTGAGTTTGTTTTTCTTAAATATTTGCGTTTGATAACATTTTATTAAAACAGAGAGTAAATAATTGGTATGCATTTTTTAATCCCCTTTAAACCTTCATTGCTTTATAGTATTTAATATTTTTCTTTATGTTTTACTATATATGTGCATAAATATTTAACTCTAAAATTTTACACTTATTCTTTAATGTTATATATTATACTTCTTAATAAATTTTCCTTATTAAAGTCGAAAATGTTTTCATGGAGACAGAAAAATAAATTGAGAAATTAAATATTCCTAATTGATCATCATATTTTTATGACTTACTTTTAAATATCTAGATTAATAATTTTATTATTTCTTTAATTCAATTTCAATTTCTTTAAATTCAAAATTATGGTTAAAGAGTATCTAAGTGAAAAAAGAATTATAATTAATAATGTTCATTGTGATGTCAAAAATGATGAAAAAGAGAAATGTTTCCAAGCATTGTTTATTAAAAGCATTAGTAAAGACATCCTTATAATCTGCAATTGATTTATCAGTCAATATATATTTCAATAAAGGTTTAAAACATAATAATATAAATAATGACTTCATTTGACATTAAAGTATTTCGTAATTTATGTGAAACTTGCATATATTAATTAAATGCCTTTATATAAATTTTTTTACTACAGCCAAAATCTTTTCTTATAGAAAATGAACAAAAAAGTGAGGCAAAAGAAGAAGGATCTGAGATTCTTACAGACACCCTCCCAGATACAGTTCCCAGTGAAATGTTACCACCCTTAACAAAATCGAGATTATCCCGGAAACAAAAAATTGAAGTAATAATAATATTTTTTTTTATCTGGTTGAATATAAAATCGTTATGCACACAGTGAAAATACTTATGAAATATTTTTATGTTTGAGAAGCAGATTCAATTGTTTAACTAATTTTTGCTTCATTGAAAAACCACTCTTTTATAGCAGTAGTGGCAAATTAATCAATCATAAAATAAATTTTGTTAACTCACTGCTGTTAATTTGAATAAAACATTTAAAATTAATGAAAACAAAACATTTTTCTAGTTATTCACATCTATTATATATAATTCTCGTGTCACGATAATTGTTCGGGATGAACTCTGAAACTAACAATCCGATTTTAACTTTTTTTTTCATAAATGTGTGTTTTGTTCCAATTTGAGAGATAGGATAGGTTTTATTCAGATTTTTTTTATGTAAATGTAAAATCGACGATTTTCATATTTCTTCATTTGACGCCATTGCGGTCATCTGGCGCAACTAAAATTTGTGATTTCTCATCCAATGGACATAATTTTGAAAGTACATTCAAAATACAAATTCAGGTGTACCATAAGATCGGGTCGCTGATGCCAATACCTAATGAAGAGCCAAAATGTCTTAAAATTTATTTTATGGGCAGTTCTGAAGAACGTGTGACAACTCGATGTCAGTATAATTTTATCGAACAAGCAAGTGCAAAGAGCTATTGTAGAATTGTTGGGAAATCTTTTAGAGAAGCATAATTAACTTATTAAATTATTTAACGAATTTATTTATTTTGACGAAAGACAGATTAACAAGAAATATTGTTCATTGCTTAGTTCTTAGATAAATGAAAGTAATGTTTATTAAAAATTAAATTTGGTAAAATAATTACAAAACAGTGTTAAAAATCAACATTATCTACCTCATTCATTAAATTAAAAAAAATTAAACATTTTCTATTCGTTGAAGCTTAATTTGAACTTTTCATCATTCTTTACCAATCACTTCCTTAACAATACCAATTATAGTATCTAATAATTTAATGAAGTATAAGAAAGCCACAGCAACACGCTGCCGGTCTGCTAGTATTTAATAAATATTAAGGGTTTAATCTTATGAATGTAAACACTTCACCATGAATATTAAATGTAGTCCAATCACAGATAGCATGGAATGATAACTATCTAGTTTTATGATGGAAACGCATAAATCAATTAATTAAGGGTGGTGGTCAGATATATGAACCACAAAGCTGCTTTAAAAGACTGAAATACAATATTTAGTGTTGAATATTTTTCATTTAGGTTTTCTGTTAATATCATGTCATCTGAAATTTTAACTATTAAAAAGTATAGTTATTTTTATTGCAATTAAAATCCCTTCTAAATGGCAATTCCTCCCCTATGACATCACTCTTTTAGAATCCATCCAATTTGGTCACTTGCCAATTTTCCATACTATCGGTGATTGAACTTGATATTCTATTTCAGATAAAAGGCTCAGCCTTTACATAAACATTTTGTGGGTTTTTTGTATTATTATTTCTTTTGCTCAATATTATTACAAAATTTTAAAGTGTAAATATGTGAGTGATTATTTATTTTTAATTAATTTGTAATTTTTTACAAATATTTTCAGTGTACATTCATTTGATATAAATTGGATTTGTTGTGAAAACACATTTATTTTACAATAATATGTCAATATACATTATACTAAGCAAAAAATTGTGATATTAAAAAGTTGCTGAAAATTGGATAAATTTAAAAAAACTTCTGGAATCAACTAGAAATTTCAGGTTAAACAGCAATTAAAATGATTTTTCTTTAATGCTTTCAGTGATACTTTGAAACATTTGAGTTAGATTATATTCATTAGGAGGTAAAAGTAGTTTAATGTGTATTTTGTTACAGAGAAATTTGTGGTTTATTATCTTTGTTGTTAGAATATTTTTTGGACATGACTTTTTTACATACAGAATTGATTCAAAATTGGAGAGCATCTTATAATTGGAAGGAAGCAATAAAATATGAATCTTTTTACTATAACAAATCTGTTAGAGAAATTCAATTATTGACTTGACATGTTAAAAAAATTAGTACTGTATGCTAGGGAAGTTAGGTATGTATAGTAATACCGAACTGTGATCAGCATGTGCAGTGTCATACATAGTGAAAACACATTTTAATATCCAAGTCATCTTGAAATATGTTGGGAAATCACCAATTTAACTTGTCGGATTATGAACATCAATAGCTGTAGACATATTCTGTAGTAGATTCAAACAATTAACATGTAGTAAGTCTGAATTATTTTTTTATAAATCATTTTTTAATTTAAAATTTTAAAAATGAGTATAAAACACCAATTTTTTGTGTAACATAAATTACAAATTTAAATGTAGTAAATTATCCAAAACAATATGAAATCAGATTAGGATAAAATTATTTTGGTTCTCCGCCAACAGAAAAATAGTTTGCGAGTAGAAAAAAAAAGGGGAGCAATTAAAATGACTGGAGCCTGATGGCACTCGATGCCATAGGTTTTGGGTTTGAGTTCCGGCAGTGCCATGGATGTTTGCAGTGGTTCAGAATCTACTTTAAACGATAGGCCCTAGTCTAATATGACTGTTGGGCATAGGACTGACAACTCTGCCAGTAGGAAGATGACCTTGGTCTACCATGGGGCTGTTGCACCAATGAAGAAGAAGAATGAAAGTGTCTATGTAAATACTAGAAAGCATTCCATTCACATATAGGTAAATAGCCATCAAAAATTTTGAATAATTGTTTTTATGAAAATTATAGTGTTTAATTTTAATACAATTACACACATTTACAGTTATTGTAGGATTGGTTACTGATGTCTTTATAGTTCCTGCAGCTTAAAACTGCATTGGCATTTGCTTGCACTATAGTATGTAAATTGCAACACATTTTTTTTAATCTATAAAGTCAATCTGAAATATAAATAAATTGATTTTGATTAGCAAATTGGAGGGGAGGGACTGTTTTTTCTTGGTTGAAGGTTATTGTTACATAAGGATTAAATATAACAAATAAACTGTGCCCTAATTTATTTAGTCGTAGTTCATATAACAACATTTATTAAAAGATTTTAAAATTAAATGCTCTATTTTGATTAAATTTTAATATCTATCATAATGAAATAAAGGTTCTTACTCATATATTGATTTAGTTAAATGCAAAATATTTTTTATTTAATGTGAATTAAATATGTATAGTAAGTTATCAAAAGCTATGTTAATTGTGAAAACTTTTTTTTTCTTTTTTAGACAAAAACACTTCAACCGGCTTCCATTTACGAGAAGTTTGAAAAACATCCCAAGGCTGTTGTTGGTTCTTTCAAAAACACTGAATCTTTACAAAAGATATTCGACAACTTTTATGGCATCTTCTTGGAACATGAGGTACAACTATTCATCTTATTCAGAATATTTTTAAGCATAAATAAATGTTTAATTATTTAGAAATGTTCATTATTTCATTTTCTTAAATTTTTCTAATTGCAGGATTTTAATTGGTTTTTGGTATTATAATGTAAAAAAACATCATAATTATAAAATTAATAACTTTTTAAGCATTTTAATGTGCAAGTTTTATGATAATTTGATTCTTTTTCTAGTGAGTTAGATAATTATTCAAAGAATCATGGCTTGTTTTTTTATTATTTTTAAGAAACTTAATTAATCTTAAAAAGTTAGAAACCACCTGAAAGTGGTCCTCTTCTTAAAGTATACCGCTATAGTTCTAGTATAGACTGAGACGTTACAATAAATATTAGAAGCTACATAAAATGATGATGAACACTACATGAAATTCATCTGAGAATACAAATAATTCTTAATTAAACTGTTTCTTTTGGTTAAATTGCATTAGAGTTGTTCCATATTTAAATTTGAGTGATTATAAATATTAAAGCAGAATTTTAAATATTTTTATAGTGCATTTATTTAATCTTTCATCTATATTTTTGTGTTCACTATTCTTGTTTAATATTGCAGTTTGATTAGTAATACAACTATTATGTAATTAAACAAACTTTTAGACTTTTCCTATGTAAATTATCAAATTTATAATTGATAGATTTAATTTTTTTCTTCAGTGCATGGATGCGATGTTATCACTGAAACCAAATGAAGAACTTAAAGTTAAAAAAGTTCTTGACTTCACTGTGAGAAATAATAAAGTTTATCTTGAACAGTCACTTGAGGTAGTTATATATTTTTTTAGAATTGATTAGCTATTTATTAACCAATATTAGTTTATTATTTGCAGGAGCTATTGAATTTTCCACATTATGCGCATATTTATTATTGAATATTTAGAAAATATTGTTATACTTTTTAAAAATTATGAAAAACTAAAATGCATATGCGAGTTTTTTAAATTTAAATATTCTCTAAAAATTGTGTTGTGTATTGTACTGTAGTTTTTTTTAATTTACAATTTGGCATGTGTGAGCTAATCATAAAGTAAGAATAAAATAAAGAATGTCTCCCTGTTCTGTAGGAACAGAAAAGTTTGTTGTGAATATCTCCCATTCATTTCATACCAGAGTTGGCTGTACACCATCCTTTGGTTCCTTTTCCCTGTGTGCATTTATTCACATGACTCTTCTAAACTTGCAAACTGTGACCGATGTACACTTTTTTTTTACTACTCTTTGTAGCTAACAACTATCATTGTATTGGTTATACTCATCATAATTGTATAAGCTATACTTGCTATAATCTGTAGTGTCCTTTAACTAATTTAGCAAAATGAATCCTTATCTATTAATAGCCATAACCCTTAAACTAATTTTTTTAATCTGTAGTGTCCTAAGTCATAATCTGTAGTAATGAAACTATAACATGCAAACTAAATTTTTTATTTGAATTATAATTTACAAATAGAAATGCAAAATGATTATGATTTTGAGAGTTGTGAATACGCAGTTTTACAATTTAAATCTTCATTAAATATAAGCATATATTCTTTTTAATGTATATAAGAATTAAAATTATTCAACCTGAAATTCCTGACAGCTTAATTTATAAATGGAATAAAGTGATTTAAAGGAAGAAATGAAAAAGAGTGTTTATTGACAAAATTCATAATATTTATTGCAACTCAATTTATTAACAAGTCCATGAGACATTCTCAATTTTTTAATAAGACATTTTCATGGAAAAGCATTTAGCAGCATTATTTAGCTATAAATTAATTTTTGAGCCAGCAAAATAAAAAAGGCACTCTTTAACAACTTTTATAATTATTAGATCTTCACATAAGTGGTATCATTTGAAATAGCTCAAAAGGTGCTAAATACTTGGGGGGCAATTCAACTGATCAACAAAATTAACATGGGTGTACCTATTTATTTAATGTTTATATAAAATTCACATCATATGTCCCCCCCCATATTTCTGATTTAATGCTTTTTCCTATTATTGTATGATAACAGTTAAATTAGCAAATAAGTCATCCTTTCCCCCTCCCCAATTTCAGATTCTGTGGTGGTATGCAATGAGCAAATCCAGTTTAAATAAATATTATAATAAGTTTTATTTTGAAATCTTTCTAAATTTGAATTTTGTAATTTTGAAATGTACTTTTAGCAGTGTGCTAAAATCTAATTTTTATAATTATTTTAATGTAATCTGCATAATGCAAGGCCATATCTGCAAGTTAAAATTAAAACATAATATACAGAATGACCTTATAATACCAAAATTTTATTTTACTTTATGGCAAAATAAACTTCTGATGTAGTAGAAGCTTTGTCAAAGCACAATACGGCTGAATTCACTGAGTATTCCTGATAGGGATAAACACATAAATCCCTCAGTCAGAAAGATTTGATATTAGACTATAGGAAATTTTTTTTTAAGAAATGAGTTTCTCAGAGCTCTAGGGGTATTTGTTACAAATTGTGATGGCATCAGAGCCTAAAATTAATTTATTGAATAAATATTTTAATTTGTGTTGACCAATCCTTTTTTTTTATTTTTTTAAATTTTTTTTTTTTTCAGAATTAATCTTAAATATTTCTTTTTTTTTTTTAGCACAACCTAACAAATAAAATGCCTTATGAAGTTTTTTGTAGCTGACAATATCATAGATCTAAATAAATGTTTAATATGCTGAAATAAATATGAACATAGTAAAAGACTAAATTATACTACTTAAAATAAGCAAAGACTTTTAAGGTCAATTGGGTCCCTAATTGAAATTTCTTGAATATCTCATAAATTTTTCAAAGTAATTTCTGGAAAATTTATATCTTAAGATTGGTGACACTAGAAAGTCAATCTCATAAAAATTTTATGTTGCAGTTCATATTTTTTTTTCATAGCAGTATTTAATACTTTAGGTTTTTCAAAAATTTAACTAAAATTATGTTTTTAATTTTGGAACAAATTTCCTTTTTATGGGTACAAATATTAAACAAAAATATTAATTAGAACTTAAAATATCATTCATTAAGCAAAAATTTCATTTAAACTTCAGTAATTTTTTGTGACCCGTTTGTCTCCAAAAGTTTTAATCAAATATCCACAAAAGCATATGCTAATTTCATCATGCTGAGTCGATTTCATTAAAAATCTTGGCTTTCATAATAGAAAATTTTCAAGTTAGTTAATTAACTATATTAATTAATTTTGTTAATCAATTGCTTTGCACCATAACTTGGTTCCCTTCAAGCCATTTTCAACACCAATTATTTGAATATTTAATGATAGTTATAAAAGTTTTTTTTTTTTTTTTGCTTATTGTGCATGAACATCATTAATGTAATAAAGATAATTACTATCAGATAATAAGCATATTATCAATGACTTTAATTTTTTAGTCATTTGGATCTTTATATAACCTATTTGTATGCTATGAAAATTAAATGAATATGCTTTTAATTAATTTGCTTCATTATTTTTAAGCTTTTATGTCATATGTATGAAGTATTAATTTTTTTCAAATGTAATGTCGGAGGGAATCGAAACTTATACATTTGTCAGTATTGCAAAGTATAGTATGCAATGTATTCAGCTTTATAGGCATATTAATTATACAAATATCTGAAATATTGTATTAAGAAATTAGCTATTCTAATTTATTATTAAATAATTCTAATATTTTTGAATGTCATAAAATATTTTTTAGATTGGCACTCCAGGTTATCATCAGCGCCCAATAGCATTTTCACCCCATTCTTCTTCAAGTTCAACTACTACTTCAACTGTATCTACCATTAAATCTTTGCATTCTGGGGAAATGGCTGATCTTAGCTCATCTTCGTCAGCTAAATCAGCCAACTCATCAGCAGTGCAACTTGATTCCATGACTCATTCTTCACTTTCCTCTCAAGATCACGGACAGAAAACCTCCACCCAAAACTCGCAACAGGAACCTGGTAGCTTTGGTAATATTTTCAATCAGCAACCAAAAGAAGTGCAGGGTGTAGATGTGGAATTAGCTGTGATTTCCCCTATTCGAAAGCAAAAAGCTAAACCTAAACCACCTGTTGGTCGCGGTAGAAGAGGAGGGAGAAAAGCTGCTCCCGTAATCAAGACTCCTGCACTTGCTAAACGTAAAAGAGGTAGGGCCCCCAAAAGTGCTGAAGTTACAACTGATGATACTTCCAAAGAAGAGGAAACAAGTGCATCAAGTAGTAGACCAAAAAAGATGCCAAGGAGGAAAAAGAATGAAACTGAACAGACTCCTAAGACAGAAGTGAAGGAAAGGTATTGATGACTTTTTAAAAATACTTGTGGAGAACAATTGCTTGATAGTTGACTAATCATGTCATCCTTTTCATGTTTGTACACATTTGCATGCACCTACACAAATATGAATAATTACTAGAATACCGGGAAAAGCATATATAGATCTAAAACTTTTAGTATGCTAAAATTTTTCAAATAAAACACTATAAAAATTTAGTATAAATGAGTACATAATTATAATTATTATAATACATATACTGGATGCAACTTAAAGTCTGTATCTGGCTTTATTTCTGCAATTAATATACTTTTATTAAAAACATATATTTCCAATTTAAAAAAAATGATGTAAACATTAATATTATGGCATTTTTAAACTTAAGAAAATATTGTAGAAATTACAAAATTTGTCTTTTTATGCAGTCTACTATTTCATATAATTATATTTAATAAAAATTTTTACTCACCCTAACAAATATAATACAAAAAATTTCCCTTTATCATGGCACAAATTGTCTAATTTATGTAATCTCAAATTTTTGGATTTTTTCAGCATTCACGAATGTGTCATTTAAAAAAAATAAATGAAAGAGAGAAATTGAGATTGAAATTAGGGTTCAATGTCAATATTTATGGTGAGTGAGAATTCTTCCACTACCATAAATCACAGGTCCATTTATAATAAAGCAGACATGCCTCATGGACTTAATGTCATCACCGTATCTACAACTGAAAATATGGTACAGTGAAAATTCAGCTCTGAAACGGGACAATACAGACAAAATATAACATTTAGAAAGTTGTAGAATTATGTCAATCATTCAATAGATAAATGAAAAATGTTCATAATGATGTAAATTGTATGTACAAACTGCAAAAAAGCATGCAATAAGCGCAATATATAAAAGGGAGGAGATTTTGCTAAAATGTTTCCTGTAAATGGAAATGAACCAATGAATACATGACTTGCTGAATTATGAATATATAAAATTTTTTACTCATCCTAACAAATGTAACACAAAAAATTAACATAAGAGCATAAATGGTGTAACTATGCGAGAAACAAGGCTGAAAAGCTGCTTCAGATCTTCCAGAGATGGTGGCTCGGATACATAAATCAGTTTCTTGACATGACCTCAGAAATAAATTAAGTCTGGTGAATACAATGTCTACTATACTTGATGATCTGTTAGAGGACCTCAGGAGCACATCTTAAATTTGTACTGGTGTCACAATTTCAGAGCGACCTAGTGATCTTTACTTTCACTTTTGTTTTCACCTTTTTTCCTCCTTTTATCATCTAAACCACAGACCTCATTATTTTTTGTAACAAATCGTTGTTTCATAACCTTAATGTCCTTTATTTTTTTATCACTGATTTTCTTTAACCATCTTGTTTTTTGTGTTGCTATTTTCTTGTCATTTCTTTTGTGCCTCGGATCAGATCAAATTTGATTTGACTAACAGTGGTTTTTTTGTCATTTGATAGTTTTTCTTATATATTTGGCATTTAATATTCTCAGTTGTCTGATTCACATGTATACCTTGCATGGTGACACTTATTCCAGGAAAAGAGAATCCTGGGGATTGGATCAAAACAGAATTGCTGCTCTTGTATAGGCAGCTTGTCTGTTTGGTATCCACTTCTGGTAAGCAGGCAAATACACCTTTGTTTCCAGGTGTGTTGATCCTTTGCTGTTGACATTGATGGGATTCAAGGGATGGATTACTTTGTGGTCATTTCATTAAGGAAGGAGGTTGAAGTGTAAATCTAGTTATTTTGATTGTGTAGATCATTTCCATTGTAGGGCTCCACAGTGGACAACTTCGTATATTCTTTCTTGGGGAAAAAAATAGTGCTTCGGCAAAGGCATAATTCATCACAGATACTTTTATAAATATTGCTAGTTCTGACCCAACTGTAAAATGATATTCGGTATATTATAGATGCAACCATCTTTTACTTTTGTGGAATGGTCCCTTTTGCTGTAAAAAGAATCCTGAATTCTACCTCAAATTGTTTTAATCAATTTTTTTAATCCACCTGTAACCAGAGTAAAAAAAATCCTAAAACTTAATATCTCAATCCAAATGAGAGAATGAAAAAGTGAGTAATCCTTGTTGGGCTGTTTGACCACAAGAAAAAAGCCACATTATCTTTCACTGATAGTGATAATTGGTCAAAAATGGCATCTGTGAAAAATCCTGATGTGCAGGAAAAACAGATTCTGGTTAGAGCTGGTTCATTCCAAGGATTCTGTCCAAATTGAGACAAACCGGTGTATAATTAATTCATGAGAACTACTTGCTTGTCTGGTTCTCTCATCTGGACAGGTTTCTATAGAGAACAGCAGACTAAAAAAGTTAGATTTTGAAAATTCTATGTAATTATTAGTATTTGTTTAATTTAAAAATGTCATAACAGGAATGTTACTGTACCTTGTTTTTGTAAATGAAAGTATATGAAGTATATTTGTGGAATTTAAAGTTGGATATAGACTTAATATGCATGTATATGAAGATGTGACCTCGAGTTATCTTAATTCAGTAATGAATAATGTGCTTTATTTCAATGAAAATAAAACTTAAATATAAAAAAAAATATCGAATCTTATTGTAGTCAATCATTTCATGTCTATAAAGTTTAGATAGCAGTGATGAATATAATACGAACTTAAATATATAAAATAGGTTTTAAAATGATATTAAATCCAAATCTGGAAAAAACGAAAAGTAAAATTCATACATTATATGAACAATTCTTTTGTAAATTGTTTCATGAAAATAAAGCTGTTCAAGTAATACTAATATAATTGTTCAATTCCATGTTTGTTAGTAAGGATTAATTATTAAACAATTCAATTTAAAAAATACCCAGCATATTCTAAATTGTTCCTTGAATGTCTCTTGACATTGTTACTTGTCTAATTAGAGCAGTGGTCAATGAACTTTGTTTTCTAACTTATTTGGGCAGGTATCCAGATATATTGCATTATAATTAGCATTTATATATTTTTTCCTTGATTGTTTTCTGTGTTTGCAGTGATGTTGTACCAGAAATTGTCGTTCTTGAAGGCAATGATCCATATAAAGATTCTCCTTATGGCAGTATCCTTCCTGGTAAGTCGTTTGCTTTTCTGCATCATGATAGGGATTTCTTTTTTAATACATTGAAGTTTCTAAAAGTCACTATCCCGTTATTCAAATAAAAAATGGCTAATATGAAAGGGTGGTAGGTCTTAGAAGTTTAAAGGCTCGTTCCCACCGAGGCGTGAGGCAGCGAAGCGTCACGCGGCAGGGAAGACAAATTTTTCGCCCCGTTTACACCGAAAAGTCAGAAGTTGCTTTACACATAGTGAAGTTCCAGTTACTTCTACTAGATGGCATATCTACTATTGGCTCAATCCAAATCACATGACGCGAAAAACATTTGAGAGTTGAAAGTTGGTCAACTCGAAGCGGTGGATTTCAACCGATTTCAGGAGAATGCGGTGAGGCTAGTGATTGGTCAATGCCTCACGCCTTGGTGGGAATGAGCCTTAAAGGATAGTATTTTTGCTATAAATAAGAAAGAATGTTAATATGATCTTTTTCCATTAAATAGTTTTGTTTGTATTTAATACTGGCATTATTTTTTAACACTTAAAAAAAAGGAATTGTTTATGGAATGACTCTATCAAAACTCCATTAGTAGCTGGAAATTTCATCATTCTTGTGTACTTGACTTCAAGAATTTTAAATATCCTCCCTCACTTTATTTTAATACTTTATCCATTTAACAGATAAAAGTAATTTAATAGAAATATTTCCTTTGCCTTATGACTAAGAAATAATTAATTCTCAAATAGTGACCCCCTCCCCCTTCCCAAGATTATAATTCTCCAAGTCTCTGGGCATATGAGAATCAAATATCTCTTCTCAGACATTGCTTTTGTTATGATGGTAGAATTAAGGTCATACTATACAAAGACTTCAGGACTTATAGAAATTATATAGGTCTAAACACTATTCCAATAAAGGGGCTTGTTATTCGGAGGGGGAGGGGAGTTAAATTCATCACATAAAAATCTGCAATTTGAAAAATAACCAAACGAAAAGTTAATCTAAGATAGATTTTGAAATACAATAGTATTAGTGTTCTGAATTTTTTATTGTTTGTTGAATTTTACAAATGTTTATCCTTAGGTGTTAGAGTAATGGCCCGCTGGAAAGACGGATTTTACTATCCTGGCGTTGTACAAAGTCAGGAATTAGAAGGAAGGTATGTAACTCCGAATTTCTCTATTTTAAAATCTTTTTTTTTTTAATTTAATATTTTATGGAACTGTATTTTGCAATGATTCGCATAATCCTTTTGTATTTTTTTGTATTTGTATTTAACATTAATTGTAATATTTTAAATAAGTTGCTGGGCTATTTGATAAATCTGGGGCTTCACACAACACATCACAACAAGCAAACAAAATTCTTTTGTTATTAGATAGAATAAACCTTTAATCGATGCATCAAATTTTACACAATTCTATATGTTAGTATTTGTTTAACAGCCATAAAAATCAAACATTTTTTCTTTTTTTTTTATCATTGAAAAAAGTGAGTTTTGTGTTGTGATACACAATTCATTAAAAGGCAAGAATGCAAATGAAGTTAAAAATTCCGATAAACATTATGGGGAAAACTACTCGTTCAACTTCAATTGTTAAACTGTGGATGATGGATTTTAAACATAGCTGCAGAGGCACTAGTGATGAACCAAGCAAATGAAGTAACAAGACCATTGAGCCACGTCATATATTGAAAAAATACATGATATGGATTTGGAAGCTCAAAGTTGTGAAAATGCATGAGATAGCTAAATCTATATCCATTTCAAAAGAATGAGTGAACTATATTTTGCATGAAGATTTGCATATTTAAGAGCTATGTGTAGGATGGTTGTTATTTCAGCTCACAATTGATCAAAAATATGAATATGTTTGTGCTTCTCAATATTGTTTGGAGCAGTTTTAATGCATTGAAGATAAATTTCTTTGTCATAAGATCACATTTGATGAAACATGGATTCACCATTATACTTTAGTATCCCTCATTAACCAACATAGTGTCTAAAAAATAATTAACATTTAATATTACCCAAGCAAATACTAAAAGTTTGCTTTCTTAAAATGAAAAAGTGAAAAATTGTTATTCTTTATAACTTTTTATGGGGAAATGGCCCATATATATATTTTTTTTAATGAAAGCAAAACCATGAAAACAATTAGACTAGCATAATAAAACTGCCATTAAAATACTCATCATCAGTTGATAATGTCATATGGTTTGATAGATTAATTGATAAACCAATGACTTGTTGCCTTTTAAGTCATGTTTACCAATAAGATATTTATTTTATTTTTAATTCGTAAATTTTGCAATTGACTTTGTTCTGTTGGTCTAAAAAAATTACATAGGTAATTTTTTTATTTTTTAAAAACTTGTATCTGAAAAGAAATATACACTTTAATTTTGTAAAATTAATGTTTTTAATTTATTTAAATAGATGGTCTGTTAGGTTTGATGATCATGATGTGAGAGCCATACCTCAAGAAAATTTGATAAAGGTTTTTAATCTTGATATTGGAACAGCAGTGTTTGTTATGTCCTCTGATAACTATTACGACCCTGGAATTATTTGTGGACATTATAAAGATTCGACTGGTTCTGGCTATGAAGTCGAAATAAATACTGGAGTTACAAAAAGGTTAGCAGTTTTCTTTTTATATATTCTAACAATATAATTTTAAAAATGTTCTTTTTTCTTACCACGAATTTTGTTATTAGTTGAATCACATTTGATGCATCTTTTATAAACCTTATGATATTTGATAATGCCTTTATGTATATTGCTTATTTTTGTGTTATTAGATATCCAAGATCAGCAGTTATTCTTTCAAGTGAACAAGCTAAGTTATTTACAAGTTCCAGACCTCCAACAACACCTGCAACTATGACGATTAATTTAGGTTAATATGTTGAGTTATATAATTACACAACATTTAGAAATATAAAAATATTATTTTTAAAATAAATGTAAATAGAAAATTTAATTGTTAACTTAATATGATAATATTACTTAAAGTAATAATACCTTACAGCAATTTGAATTTATACAGAAGTAGATTATTTTTAAAAATATTTAAAATAAATCTGCTTTTATATAATCAAAAAATTCTAATTATGCAATGTTGACTAAATACTGCATTTCAGATTAATATTAATAGTACTATTCTGGTAATATACATTTTTAAATTATAATGCTATTAATTTTTTTGATACTGAATTATATTTTTTGAGGATTTAATGTTATTCATTACATATGTAGGCAAAAAATTTATTTCAATTTATAAATGTTTAATTTTCAAAACAGCTTTCTTTTTTTTTTTAATTTGACTAAACATGGGGCATTTATTACAATTCAGATTTTTGACAGGTGGCTACTTTTGTAAAATAAAAATCTTCACAAAAGAATTCTTATGATTTTAACTCTATTAAAGTAATTTAGCTATATGAATATTGTTTGCTTATAGACAATATTATAGATGGCAAACGCAAAAGAAAATCTATACAATCCGCTGAATCTACTGCTTCTGTGAAAAAATCCCCCCGAAGAATCTCAGAACGTATCTCAAAAATTGATCCAAATTTGGACAGTACTGAATCAGGATCATGTACCACAGACAAAGAGAAAAAATCTGAGGATACTACAGAAGAAGCTGTCGCACCAAGAAGAAAAAAACGAAGAGCAGCCACGACTGGTGCTGTTAAAATCCGTGAAACAATCACACGAGGTAATTAAAATCAGTATTGTAACAGTATTTCTTTTCCTTTTTTAAGATATACTTGAACATTTTCTTTATTGATTGATTAATTCAAGGTTCTGGGAAACAAAAACAGCTCTTTGGAGAATATGCTTTTTTGCTGACAAATTCTGGTAGAAAACCTATTCGAAGAGCATACGATTCTGGCAGTTTAGAGGAAGGTATAATAATTTTTTTAAGATATGTTAATTTTATTTTTAAATTAATGGCCTTAATATTCTAAATTCAGAAGTTTTATTATGCATTTTTAATGTGTAATATTTTATGGCACAATTTACAAAGGGAAAAAGACCTTTCTTTTACAATCATCTAGTAAAGTTTAAGACACATGTAGTAAATTAAATTCTTTTAAATAAAAATTTTATTTTTTAATGAGAATTTGATTAAAAAAACTAACAGGTAAATTTGATTTGTCAGAAATTTAAAACATGAGAAAGAATTTTTAAAATCAAATGTTATGATTCTTACAAAGATTTTTTTTTTCTGAAAAAGTAATTATAAATTGTAAAAGTCTAAAATTATTTAAAATGACGGCCAATAATATTATTTAAAAAAGAGAACAGACGTTTTTGATATCTACCTTCAATGAAAATATTTTTATAAAAATATAAATAAAATACATATGTAGTGTATTATTTCATTATATACCAAATAAAATGGTACACAGGTAGCTGACGATGTTGATAAATAAAGCTTCTTTCCTGTAAGGAAGTACAATATTTAAAATTAAATCTCATACATTTAAAGAATCAATTTCACAAGTCACTTGATGATTTAATTTGTGTATGCCATTCGATGAAATTTATGGCCAAAATCTAACAATATGCATATACATACATACGGTCTCACATGAAACCTCATGATTTCAAATGTTAATTGTATGAAAACTATGAGTCCTAGAGATTTGCAGTATCATGAATGACTATACAACAAGTATATTTTCGGCATCGTTCATATTTTCAGAATGTCTAGTCGATATTTAATTTTAGTCCATGTGTTGTGCAGCTTGTCAGGTGTGACTGAATTGGTGACTTCCATAATTCTGTGCAGAGATCACAAGCATCATCAAATCACAAGGTGTAACATATACAGTATCTTTGACATAGCCCCACAGGAAGAAAACCAAAGGAGTTATTTCTGGAAATCGTGGAGACCAAGCAGTTGATCCTTCTCTTGGCTGTGAAAATATTTCATCTAAGGAACGGTGAATGTCTGAACTCCAGTGTGGTGGAGCACCATCCTTCTGGAATGTCACATTTGGCTGCAAAAAGAGTAGCTGGGAAAAAACAAACTGTTCAAGCATAGCAAGATAAGTGAAACCAGTTATGGCACTTTCCATGTAGAAAAAAATGGCCTGACGATTCTGTCACACATCAGACAACACAATGCATTCACTTTGTCATTGTCCCTGACATGTTCCAGAACAATGTTAGATTGTTCTGAACCCGAGATATGAATGTTGTGACGATTAACCGCTCCATATATGGGGAATGTTGATTTGTCACTGAATATTACATTCTCTAGTTCATTGCAAGCATTTCGATCTGGTCCAGGATCTCAATAGCAAACCTTTTGCATTTTTGGCATATCAAAAGGCATACAACAAAATTTAACTTTTTCAGAAAAAAAATTTTGCAGCAAAATAAACTTCTTGTGGTACCACAAACAGAAAATCTCTAGGACTGATAGTTTCTTCACAATTAATGTTTAAAATCAGGGAGATTTTATGTGAACACTGTATATATATACATGTGTATATGTACATATTATGTGGATACTATATATACATTTATATTTAAATTTATTGTGTAGTGAAAATGTTATTGAGAAAGTTTATAAGAAAAAAAGGAAAATGCAATTGCTTAGTGATAATGGATTGAATTTAGTGTTACTTATAGAAAAAAATAAGAAAAATATGCACTAGTAATTTGTCTATTATTGTTTTAACAAGCATACTTATTGTACTTATACTTATCTACAGTCTACTTATTGTAGTTAAAAATTATGTAGCATTTTCGTTATATAACATTTAGAATCTAGTTAAATAAATTTTTTGTACTATTTCTTTATCGTGTGCAACTTTTGTTAGGTATATAATGATTGTGTTAAACTGGAATATTTGTATGAAACTTCACATTTTTAATTTTTATTGTATTTGTGATGTTAAATAATATGAAAATATTCAATATTTATGAGATAATAGATATACTAGATAGGGAATTTTATCTTAAATGAAAAACTACCTACTAAGGTATTTTGTATATTATACACACATTATATATATTATTTATATAAACATCCAGCAAATGGCTTCTGAGAAATGTATTCATTTCATATTTCACCTCATTTTACATATTTATGCAATAAATTAATACTGTCATTTTTTTTTTAATGGTTCTGTCTAATAATAGATGATGAGCTTTTGCCCTTCGACAAAGATGAGCTTAAGGAACTCATTCTATCTAGAGGAGGGGAAGTTGTTGAAAAATTTGATGACATTCTGGTAAATGATTTAACCTTAATATATTATTTTTATATGAAAAACTTTGTGTGTGTTTATATATACATAATGACAATTTATTTATATTTTTTTTTAGAATTGTAAAAGGAAAAATGTTTATTTGTTAGCAAATACACATCTCAGAACAGTGAAATACATACAATGTTTAGCCGCTGGTGTTCTCTGCGTCAGGCATCATTGGATTCAAAATTGTATCTATAAGGTATGCACTTTATTTGTCAATAGTGTTATTGGCAATTGTTTGGTATAAGAATTTAATTTCTGTATTGAATGTCTATATGAATAAATTTTGTTGTGTGAATAAAACGATTATGTGTATTTTAAAGTAGTTACTAAAGAAATGTCGATTATTGTAGTAGTTACTAAAGAAATAATAAAATTTTTGAATAACTACAGTCTACAGAAAAAATTACTATGCAAATTTTAAAGAAAAGTGTGTCCATTACTTTGACAACTTTGCTCAATTCAAAAACTTTCAATGCCTGAGGAAAATAGCAGCCCCTTTATCCAAAAGCTATGCAACTTTATATATATATATATATATATATATATATATATATATACACTCAAGAGCCAAAACATTATGACCACCTGGCAATAACGAGTTGGCCCACCTTTGGCGCACAACACAGATTCAACCCGCCTTGGCATGGATTAATACCAGTTAAATACCACTTCCACCTGATCACGTGCCTTCCACGTCATCCAGGCGAGTTCATTGCAAAATGTAGGGGTGGTCATAATGTTTTGGCTCTTGAGTGTATATATGTGTGTGTATATATATAAATAAAATTAAGAAAACTACAGTCGGTCTTATTTAATAATGATTAATCTTAATTAATTGCATTGTTAATATTTCTTCTTTGTTTTTCAAAAGAGTGCAAGTCTGTAAGTTATTGAAAGGAGATTTTATATATTTTTCCTCTATATTAAAATCATAATTTTTGAAAAAAAACCTCAGCATACTATTTGGATGCATTTAGTTTCATAGAACTCTAAATTTTATTATGAATTATTGCAAATGCAATTAATAAAGCTATTACAACAACTGTAGTAAATGATGCTACAAATTTTGTAGCTGTGGTAGTTTAAATTAAGAAAATGGTCTCCAGAAAGTAGATCGTCTTCATTTACAAAAAGAATTACAGTGGTTGTTATATTAAAACTTTCATTGCATTTCTTGAACTAGATGCTGAAAAATGCCTCAACCATTGGGGCTTTCATAAATGAAAGAAGAGAATTGTAACAACAATAACAAAATTTTTTAATTTATATGGATTGTGTATGCATTAATTTTAAATATTTCTCATCTTTTAATTGTGTTTATGTGGAATCATTGATAATTCACTATGTAATCAGAATGAAAAAAAAAAAAAAAAAAAAAAAAAAAAAAAAATTGAGCTGCCTTGAGAATGAAATAGCCACTCCATTTTGAACTCTTAAACATGTTTAATAAATCCTTAATCATTTTAATAAAGAAATAGAATAATTCTTCGCCATGTTTATGTCTATCGTCTTAAGTTAAGAACTGCTTGTATTTCAAGGTGCATAGTTTCTTAGTTTTTAAAAATAAGTTCCTGTTTTTGCCTATATGTAGGTATGTATACGTTTTTGCTTATCTACCTTAAATGCATTTTGTGCTCTCACTATTATATTAATAGTGTAAAATGTATTTTATAAATATACTTAATTTCATTTATATTTTATAATGTATAGGGAGAAATTTTGAATGTCTCCAGTTATGTACTACCTGCTGGAAAATCATTACTTAAAGATAAAATTATAGAATGGTAAGTCATTTTCCAAATTTTTTTTTATTGTTATATAATTGAATTTCACATGCCAGCTTCCTATTTATTTTACAAGGAGTAACAATATATGTATGTATGCATGCAGCAGTCGCTGGTTTTCAAACTTTATTATAAGACATCAATTTATGTCATGATTGCATTTTGTATGTCTAAATAATGTGCAGGTTAGTGTGTATACTTTATCACCTCACCAATAACTTTTGTCTTGAATTTGTCTTTCTTAGGCATGGGAAAACGGATGTTTTGAAAGGAATGAAATTTTGTGTTTCATCTGCCAAAGAATCTCCATTTGTATATACTTGGGTTCCAGTTTTGCTTTCTGCCAGTGCAGAGTCTGTTTTAAAATATAATCTTCCTACTTCCAAATCAGGTAGGAAAAAAAAAGCAGGTAGTTATTTTATGTATTTTTTTCATTATTTTTTCCTTCATTTTTAAAACTTTCAGAATTTTTAGATACTACTGTTTCTCTTTAATATTCAATGAAATGCTTTCAAATAACTTGTATGCTATATAGTAACCCATAACTTTATTTAGGGTGTAATATTAATTAATTTTTAAGTGGTCATTCAGCATTATAACATTGTAGTAATGGGAAGTATGGACTGTATTTAATTAACAATAATAATATTAGTGATTTTTTCAAAATATAGAAACTACTAATTGTGTAACTTATGAAAATACAAATGCTACACTCATTTAAGTATTTTTTTATTTAATAAATAAAGGTTTGCGATGTAATTTAGTAATATGATAATAGATGTTTCTAATTAAATAAAACAGCATAATTTAAACATGAATTTACCTTAATAATTTATAATCGCAAATTTATCTTATTGCAGACTGTTTGATAAATTAACTATTTTGTAAATTATTTAACAAAATTCTTAATGTAAAGAAAAAAAAGATAAATTTTATAATTCTAATAAATTTTGAAAACTTTTATATGACTAAACACCTTTTAAAGAATTATAAGACTGTGTTTCTAAGAGTTTATTTGTTAGTTTTTGTTTAATTGCAAAAAAAAGGGGGGAGGGGTAAATATCTATTGGTAAGCTATACATGTATTTATATTGGTTAAAGTTTAGCACTATTAAAATTCAAATTAAAAAGAAACTATGGAATGATAGAAAAAGTTTTTATTCAAAGTTGTTATGAGCTCGATTGGGTTTCAGATTAATTTCTCATTTTCATTTCATTGCTCTTTTATAGGCAGTAGCATGTATGTGGATGTTCTTGTTACAAATACTTTATGCCCAGCTGATGTACTGCAGAGTGCGATTAAAAGAAAAATTCCCACTGTTTCAACTGAATGGGTTATTCAGTCATTGATTGAAGGGGAAGTTTTACCTTACGATGCTCATCCAAAATTCAAATATGATGCAGCCGATTAAACATTTTCATTCCATTTCATCTACCAAAAAATAAAAATAAAAAAAAACTCATCTACATTGGAGTCATTGCTGAACCGATTGAGTTATAATTGGAATGTTTTAAAAGTTATCCCCCTCCATGAAACAAAGCATTGTTGTACAGTTTGTAAAATGCATTGGGTCATTTCCATTTTTAAATGAATGTGAAAAGAGAATCTGATGCATCCTTCTCTTTTTGTTTTCAATACATTTCACGTGTAAATGTTTTCACTTGTAATGGGGATCATCAATTGTAATCTCCTCAGTGTATTTGGTTTCAAATTGCTTTAATTGTATTTGTTAATCAACACATTTTTTGCTGATGCACCCTCATGAAGAGTGTGGCCAATTTTTAAAAACTTCTTGTGATATAACCACTTGGTGTTTTAAAAACTTTAACTGTTTTGTGGTTGGTGGTTTCGCACTATTCATTTTGTAATTGTTTTAAATGTTGACCCATAAATGTATATGCGGAATTCTGTGTACCCATTATATGTTTGAAACATCTCAATGTCATTTCATTTTTTATTTCAATGGCTCGTACAAAAAAATACTCGTCAATTTTGTTTTATCAATGTACATTTTTCTCTGTTGAAAGTGAAAGGAATATCAGAGAGTTTAATTGATATTGCCTCTAAATTATTCGAATCTATAACTATATAATGGAAAGTTTGGATGCTTTAAAAAGATCTTGTACTTGTGTATTCATTCACCTTGACTTCTCTATTAGCAAAAGTTGCACCACATAATTTTGACTATTGTGATTTGAGAATACTTAAACAGCTGTCGAAAAAACAACTTTTAAAGGATTACTGTTTTGTTGAAATGTCTTTCAAAGTTGATAATTTTTTTTAAAAGTAAATATACTTAATTTACTTATATCCCTTGTCCCATTTTGTTTTCCATGTGCATATTTATGCATGAATTCCTTTCGAAATGTGAATGTTGATACACAAGTACAAAACTCTTTTTATGCAAGTTATGTATATATATGCATATGGATAGTGATTAAAAAAAAAGGACAATTTATCCTATAAATTATTTCAGTTCTAAATGTAACAAATCATGCAAAATTAGAATTAAATCCTTTTAAACATGAAATTATTTGGTTTTATTAATTCATTGTTGAATGAAATAAGAAAATTTTACGAAGTCAATGAATATGTTAAAATAATGATAATTTTGTAAATTATTTATATTGTAAAGTTTATCCGCTGGAGTTGGCAAATAATCGAGATATAGTGTGTTGTATCCATTATTGAGAAATTTAAATTTCCAAGATGTATTCAAAATAAGAGAGAGAAAAAAAACCCACAAATCTCTCATTGGAGGCTGTGCACAAAACAGTTTCATGAATCAGAATGGTACTCTGTTTTTAAACTGTGCTATCAATATAAATTTTCATCGGATGTTGCTCATCCAAAAAAGTAACGAGATTTCAAAAAAAAAAAAAAAATCGTTGACTATGGCTAGGCTATCAAGTTTTCACTTTTTTAAAAAAAATAAGTTTATGTAAATATAGATATATACATTAGATAAAAATGACTTGGTTTAAGAAAATATATTCATATTAAATTTCTGGAAAAATTCAATTGAATATTTTTAAAAGATTGGATGGAATTCTGTTCTCAATTCTTATTTTGGAGACTGGAAATGAAGGCATCATTTCATTTATTGACTCAACTCCATTTATTAAAATATTGACTTGTGAATTTTTTTACTTTTTGACTCGTTGATTGTTCTGATAATAAATTTGTCCCTCTGTTAAATTTTGTGTATTTAAAAAGCAAATAAAATCCACATGTTGTAATTTTTTCATTTGAACTTGTGTGTGTGCATCATTCTATTTGTGTCTTGGATGAAACTTTAAAAGTGTCATCCTATCGCGGTGCTTTAAATGGTGTGCCATCCTGTTTGTAGTTAGATTTTAAAATGTTGTTTTTCATTATTTGAATAGGCAACAGTTGAATTTTGAATGAGCATTGTGTAAGGGTTGTTGTACAAAATACAATATCAATTGTTGTTTTGACTGAGAAATCTTGGTTTGTAAAATATTATTAAATAAATATCTTTAATGAAAATGAGGTCTTTAACATGTTTATTGCAATTCTATTCAATTAAAATTGAATGTTTTATGTAATGGATGTGTGTATATTCTGAAAAAAAATTTGCTATTTACTTTAGATTATTATGAAATGTACATTCGTGGATGTCTATAGCTCTGTCATAGGAGCACTGATATAGAGTTGAATTTCAATATATCAAGCTAATTTAGTATATATGATCCATTATAAATATTTTATTCAACATTTTCTTTTTTTTTTCAATAGTTGTGACACATTAAATTCATTTTCATATATTCATGCTATTTAAAATTCATAAAACACAAAATATTTCGAAAAAAAAATCATGTTTCATGAAATATTTGAAATTTCCCATTTCTTATTTTTTTTTAATAAGGGTCGTAATTGTGATGCTTCATAAAAAGGCATTTCAAAATACTCATATTCTTGCAAACCATATTATTTTAGAATGAAATAGATTCTGAAGATGAAATTTTAAAATTTATTCATTATATGTGTGAACTACATAAATGGCATATTACAATATCCCTGCAAATAAGCTTAAATGTGCGAAGATATTTTAATTGGAGATAAACTATGTTTTAAGTTAATCTAATTAAAAAATTTGGGATATTCATATTCAATATAAACATTATTTGAGTTTGATGATGAGGTTTTTTTTGTTTTTTTTTTACGTCCGTAAAATATTACAAATGAATTTATTTGTTTAGTTATTTATTGTTTATATTCATTAATTTTTTTGTTAAAAAAAGTATTATCACTTGAAGGGTAATATGAAAATATATGAAAGACAGATAATTAAAGTATAGTCTTAATTTTTAGTTTAAATATTTAATAATAAAAATTTGTGAAGTATTTATTTGAATGAAAGATAAATTCATTCATTTTTTTAATTATTTATTAATTATTACTATGATTATTATTATTATTATTATTATTATATATATATATATATATATTTTTTTTTTTTTTTGAGAAAAATCAGCAGTGAAGTAAATGTTGAAGCTATCTTAATAATTTAATTATAAAAATCTAATTTGCCATTTTTTTTTCATCTTCATTTGTTTAGCTTTTGGGAAACTCTTTGTTATGTTATGTTTAAAATAGTTTTTGTTGTTTTTAAAATAATCATTTTTAAGCTAAATGACTTTAATTATTTGAAATTTAAATGATTTATCATTATAAATAGTTATTATAAAGAAAAATGATGAGTTTTGTAGCAAAAGAAGAAAACAATATTCTTATAATACTAAAATCTAAAATACTCATGTGCCATGTTAAAGAAGAAAAAATATGAATAAATTACAATTTTTGATGCTTTGTTAAGTTTTGTAATGTTAGTCAATGCATTTTGATTTACTTCAATTCATTTTGGTTACTCTGTATATATATATATATACATATATATGTGTGTGTGTTAGATTTATGATTTTTCATACTGCTGTTATTTTAATACTATTACATATCAATAAATGTCATGAAAATTGTTTAAATTTTATGCTATGTTAACCTATTCAACATATTATTATTCTGACTCATTGAACTGTTTCGTTTTACTTTGTCTCAGGAAACAATTCTGTTGTGTTAATGTTTAAGAAGAGAGCTTTGATATTGTGATAAGTTTCTGTAGCTTTTATCATGCATTTTTGCCAAATGTAGTTCCATTCAACATCAATAAATGTGTTTCGTTTCATTTTATATCTTCCTTGTTGTTAAATATTGATACTGTCATCAATACTTTGCTGGCTTGATTAGGATGTTTCTCACTTGTATGAATAAATGGTACTTACGTATTATCGCCACCTTAGCTACAGATTTGGCGGTTTTTAAGTGGCGCCAATCTAACAGCTACAGATTTGGCGGTTTTTAAGTGGCGCCAATCTAACAGCTACAATAAAGTGTGGATTGGCGCCACTTAAAAACCGCCAAATCTGTAGCTGCGGTTGGCGTTCAAAAGATTGCGTGCGCGTGCGAACAACAAGTTTGCTCTTTATTGGCGCATCTGTAGCTAAGGTGGCGTTAATACGTAAGAGCATTACAAATGAGTTTTAATCTAATATTTTTTTGTGATCTAATCCCTTTTGAAATGAACATTTCTATGAATACAAATTTTCAAATATACAATTTACATATTAGTGAAATTTATTAATAAGTATTATTTAATCTTTATTTATATTTATACTTATTTAATCGACATATTATTGAAAGAAAAAAAAAATGTTTTTCTTAGTGAATTAGGTGAAAAGCACTTTCCAAATGAATCTTGCCCCTGCTTGAAATAGTTGCCACAAAGGGCCAAAATGAAGAATACATTTACTTGTTCAGAATATGGAGTGTATAAAAAAAATGGATAATTTCAATAATTGAATTGAAAATGTGCACAACATAATGCATTATTCTAAAATAAGTTATATATGTTGTTGTTTCTTATCCCACTTGGCTGGCCAAACCCACGAGCCCATACGTACTCATGATTGAAGGGAAAGGAAGCAGCTTCAGTTGTGATGGAGCACCCGTAGGTAGAAGTCTGACTTTGGCTTCGTGTCTCTCTTACAGTCATAGAAGACCGGGACCTACGGCTTAAAGTGGATTCCGAACCACTACAAACATCCATGGGCACCGCCGGGATTTTAAAGCTTGAAAATTTCTTAGAAGCAAGTGAAAAGTAGCAAAAACAAATATTAAAGTGGATGTATCCAGGGAACAGTAATTGCTGTTAGAAATGATGACTGTAATAGTGCAAGGTCGGTGCTTCAACCAGGCAGTTATAAGTTTGACCAGTCGTCTGCTAGAGCAGGTTGCAAGCTATGTAAAGCTTTTTTTCTTTCTTTCTAATGCAGCTGGCAAACACTTAGACAGCTTGGTCTTGAATGCCTTAAGGCAAGCGCTGCACAGACGTACTCACTTTGCATTACCCAGGGGGCGCGTGTTACTTGAAGATAAGCCACGGACGCGGAGTAACAATGCTCCCGCGACGCTCTACGATCCTATTAGGACTGGGACCTACGGTTTAGAGTGGATTCCGAACCACTACAAACATCCAGGGCACCGCCGGGACTCGAACCCGAAACCTGTGGTACAGAGCGCTAGCCATTCAGGCCCAGTTATGCAAAACTATCCTTGGATTTTTAGCATTGGAAGGAAGAGAAAAATAATAAAGCTGCAAGTCCTCGATTAAAGAATTTGGAATGCAACTGTAATTATTATAAGATTTATCTGCAAATTTTTGAGGATGAAATTTTGAATATTTGAGGGGGAGCAAGAGAATGGCGAATGCCATCATTTTTAAAGAATCAAGGAGAGTTGGTAAGTTTGTTTTCAAGCCGTTGAATAGAATTAGTGTGGCACCTTGCAGCAGAACCCAGACTGAACTAGCACAAGTAATAAGGGGAATCATATAGTACACATAGATAATTTATTTATTTTCCAAGAGATAGACAAGAATGTCTATTGATAAAAAGATGTAGCATGCCGAGACAGATGTTGTATTTAATTTGATTAATATATTAGACCATTGGACAGGTTGGTTAGCAGGAGGTTGGATATATCTTCTAATGTCTACATTATAATTTTACTTTTCCATCTTACTAGTCAGATTTTTATTTTAGAGAAGTAATTTTTAAACATAATTTTAAGATTAATAGTGTTTTTACAGGTGACTGCAACAGCAGCATCGTCTACATCAGGGGTCTCTAAACTACGGCCCGCGGGCCAAATCCGGCCCGCCAGTGTCATCCATCCGGCCCGTGACAGCGAATAGCTTATTGTTGCTGTAATAAGTTGGATAAAAAAAACACAGAATGATAATAACTCGGGTTTATTGACTTGCTAGATAAAGCCTAATGGCAAGCATAATACGCAGGAAATTTAACTTAACCATAACAAATAACTGAAATGAATCCCACTAATATTATAAATTAATGAACATCCCGCGGTTACCGTCGGTAGTTATGGTGGGGTAAAGAGTATTGCATATGTATGTATATCGATGTTTGGAATGTGTATATTCTGAATCAAACATATAATTTTTATCCTGAAAATCCCTCAGGAACGGAAAAGCTAAATTAACGCGAATGAAACCGCGGGGTAAAAAAATACTAATGATATTTATGTAATTGCTATTTTTCACTGACAATAGTTTGTAGTTGTGGATCAGTTTTACTCGTACCAATTATTAAAAGAGATAGCAGTAATTGAACCAGCGAATTTAGCAAGCGTATGCTCATTCAGAGCGCATACTCGGCGATTAGTCTAGAAATTATAGATAATGGCAGAAAAATTAAAACGGTTTAGGCCCTTGGTACTTAATGGAGTAAACAGTATGGCCCTAAGGCTGGAAAGTTTGGAGACCCCTGGTCTACATAAAGGCCGAGATGAATTTGTGAAATATCATTGATGTCAAGAGGACAGGGCCGATCAGGGAACCCTGGTAGACATCTGCTTTGATAAGTCGTGGAGATGAACAGTTACTATTTACTCTGACAATATAACTCCTATTAGTAAAATACGAATCAAATAAAGAGGACACTTGTAAGCGTTTTACAACTTGTTAATTAATCCAGATCCTGTCAAAAGCCTTAATAATATCTAGAAAGACAATACTAGCGATTAATTTTTTGGAAGGATCTTCAGAGATCAGCTCTTTGGTTCTGAGTAATTGATGAGTGGTAAAATGTTTTGGGGTAAAACCTGTTCTGGAATTTTTAGGGAGGTGCGATTTCATTTTTTTTTGAGAATGACAAATTCAGAGAGTTTACTTATTGTTAAAAACAGAGAGATAGGTCTATAATTAATAGGGTAAGAAGGATCCTTTTCTGGTTTTAAAATGGGCAATACAATTTTTCAAGTCTTTCATTGGGAGAGTTATTAAGAATACAGGGCGTTTCATACTCAATGGTACAAAAAGAAAGTATGCCTTTGAATTCTGTAATTACTTTACTTTGGTAAATCAAATTTACATTTAAACTATAGTTATCCAACTTTCTATAGATGCTCTATGTATGTCCTTGCAGTGACGCTGTAAATATATATGCGGTATTCTAGTTCCTACCACACTCGTGATAACAGGCGGACTGAAAAGTTCGTAGGCTGACACATAGATGGCGCTACTAGTATTAAATCCGTATGATTTTTAGTTAGCCCTAATCTTCAAAAGACACGTGTATAAATTTGACAGCTGTTGCACTATTAGTATGTGAGTTATAGCCTTTTTAGTGTTCATCACGCGCAGTCCACTCGGCTGACTGTCGATTGGACTCCGGTGTGAAATGATGGAGCCATGTATCATCCATTGTCACATATCGATGCAAATATTCGGGTTTATTAAGATTGAATAGCTCCAAACACTGCTTAGAATCAACAATTCGTTGTTGTTTTGGGTCGATTATGAGCTCTGCGCGGCACCCACTTTGAACAGAGCTATCGCATATCCAAACATTCCTTCACGATATATCCAACACGTTCCTTTGATATCTTTAGCGCCTCAGCTATCTCAATGAACTTCAATTATGGTTATCAGAAATTATTTTGTGGACTTTTTTGATGTTTTCGTCGGTAACAGCCTCTTTGGGGCGTCCACTGCGTGCATCGTCCTCGGTGCTCATTTCGCCTCGTTTAAATTTAGCAAACCACTTCTGACGGTTGATTTTCCTGGTGCAAAGTCCGAATAATGTTTATCAAGCGAAGTCTTGACTTCAATAGTATTTTTTTTTCGCCAAAAAGCAGTGCTTTAATTAACACACGAAATTCCTTTTTATCCATTTTTTCAAACTAACAAAAGTTGCTTCACTAAATATGCTATAACTCCCATACTAAAAGTGCAACAGCTGTCAAATTTATACACGTGGCTAACTAAAAATCACATGAATTTAATACTAGTTGCGCCATCTATGTGTCAGCCTAACTGTTAGAATATCCTGTGTTGATGATTCGAGCACTTTATTTATCCCTGCTTCAGTTGTGGTAAGTCTTGAGGAAATGGAGGTACGAGCACTTTGTCTTTAGCAAATTCCAATAGGCAAAAATTACAAGGAATTAGATCTGGAGTTCTCTGTCCAACAAAGTGATGTCATATTGTTTGATCCAGTAAGGCCAATCCAACGATTAGTAGACTATCATTCAGGTACTGACGTACGTTTTTATACCAATGTGGTTGAGCATCATCTTACTGGAGAATCATGCGACTTATCCAATTGAGGGAACAACCACTCTGATAGCATAACTTGGTAAACGCACCTGTTAATGGATTTTTTCCCGAAGAAAAGAGGACCTTGAAACACAATATATATTAGGTTGGTGTATATTTATCAGGCGTTTCTTTGACATGCTATATTTTAATAAAAATTTACAATATTTTATAAATTTATGAATTAAAATATCCTTCTTGTTTTAGATTATAAAAATGCGTGTCAATAATCATGTTTGTACTCATTTTTGGGGTGGGTTTCACCAATAACAAATCCTGTTTAAGATGATTTCCCAATGGATGATTCAGCTTCTGTCCCACCAAACACACCGCATTGCCTTCTTGCAGTACACATTCTTCGTCATTCCTTTTGGTGAAACTCCTGACGAAACGCAGACCTTCTTTCTTTTGAGGGTTTTGAAGAGAAGCCACGATTCAACCCCAGTGACAAGATCTTTTAGAAACGGACTCCGCTCGTTTCGTTGAAGCAAATCGGTGAAAATTCAGACACATTCGACTTTATTGTAGTCGCTGAGTTCGTGGGGATCCATCCGGCCTATTTCCATACCTTTTCAAACTTTTTGAGATGTCGAACGATGGTTGAAGGGTCACATTGAAGTTGTCAAGCTTTCATCTCCTTCCACAGTTGCCGAAAGTGTCTGGTCATCGAAATCCGAGGGTCGACCTCTTCCTGCCCTATCTTCCAAGCTAGTGTCGCCAGATTTGAAACATTCCCTGCTGATTGTGCCCTCACTGAAAAGTTCGTTGAGATCGCGAAATGACTGCACTGCTTTCGATCCTTTCTCAAAGTGGTACAGCATAATATGACGAATACGAGTATGATTATCGGCACGCATTTTTATAATCTAAAAGTAGAAGGGTATATTCATTCATAAATTTATAAAATATTGTAAATTTTTATTAAAATATAGCACGTCGAAGAAACGCCTGATAATTAAGCACAAACCTAATACTGCACACACCATATTTAGCCTTTTCAAAAATTGCATTATTTTTTACTCGTCTGCAGTCGTTTGGTGAAATAAGTGATAAATTAAAAAAAATTACTTCACTCCTGCTTGCGAAAAAAATAGATAAATAAAAGTATGGAAAATATAACAGAAAGAAGGAACAAAGATTGGGAAAATTATCATAATTTTTTTTTTTTTTTAAATGAAGATATTTGAAGAAAGGATTCGCTGTTTCCAGGAAAACCTTTCGGGTTTCGAGGGCTCTGTCGTATCTTACAACTGTTAAAGATGAATTTCCACCGTATGTTAAAATCTCAAGACGTAGAATGCCAACTAAAAACGTGACTATTCTACCCCACTTTAAAGTGATTGGTAAGTTCTACTAGTGGCCTAGGCAAGTACTGGAGGGCCTGGGTTGGAATCCACTTGCGGCGTCCGTTGCAGTTACTGCTTTCAGATATGTGGGGACTAGATGGCGATTGAGACAATGCATATCTACATTCGACTGGTGGAAATTTTAAAGATTCCTTCCTTTCACTTATCGGTGTATACTATATGTAGTATGCTTGATATACCACCGATGTACTTGGTATACATGAACACTAGATCCACTGATGTACAACAACAAAAGTATTAATAAGTCACACGGCAAAATCGGATAATCATTTGAAAACATTATTTTTTTCCTTCAAACAACTTGCAACAGCTAAACATACAAATTATTATACATATTTAGCCATGTGTACTAACATGCGCAACTAGCATGTTGCGGGAGAGTTCGGATTTGAATCCTGCTATGGCTCCCATTGCAGTCTCTGATTTCAGAAACTAGGAGACCCGATGGCAACTAGGACAATGAATGAGAATTTACCGAAATTCAAACCTCCTGGACGGAGGGTGGTTCGGAATCCATGTTAAACTGTAGGTCCTAGTCTAATTAGCCTAAAGTGTGCAAAAAATAGCCATAGAGCGGCAAACTAAAGGCTCGTTCCCACCGAGGCGAGAGGCGATGAAGATTCACGCGGCAGGCGAGAACATTTTTTCGATCCCTTCACAACGAAACGTCAAAAATAGCATTACGCCTAGTGAAGTTCCGCTTCGAGTTGAAAGTGGGTCAACTCGAAGCGGTGGATTTCAAACCGGTTTCAGGCGAACGTGGTGATGCTAGTGATGGGTCAACTCTTCACGCTTCTCCCCTCGGTGGGCACGAGCCTTAAACCAAACTGGAGTAAGTTTTTCCAGTTTATTTCTGTACAACACACAAGTGTGGGATGTATACCCATAAAAGTCCTCCCGGATGACAGTCTCGCTTTTCATTACCTTTCGATAATCTTGTTTGTGACATACATAAGTGGATCGTGAGCCCTCCCCTATGTTCGTAAAAGTAGTGAAAAGTTCAAGGCTAAGAATTCTCCCAATTCTTAAACCTGGAAAGGATCCTACTTCTCCTATTAATTAATGACCAATTTCTTTACTCTCTTCTATTAGTAAACTAATTGAAAATGTCATCCTGAACCTTCTTAAAAATGAGTCAAATCAAAAGAACCTTCTCATCCCACAGCAATTTGGATTTACCGAAAAACTTTCTACAACTCATCAGCTCTACAATCTCACAGAAACTGTTGCTGAAGGAGTTACCTGGAAATATGAAACTGCTGCAATTTTTCTTGATGTGGCCAAAGCTTTTGATAGAGTCTGGGTTAATGGATTGATTTACAAACTCATTTCTTACAATTTCTCTCCTTATTTGATTCAAGTAATTCGTAACTATCTTTCAGACAGACACTTTGTCGTCGCAGTAGGGAATACTGATTCCTCAATTCGTGATATTCATGCTGGTGTGCCACAGGGCTCTATTCTAGCTCCTTTCCTGTATAATATCTTTATCAACGATATTCCACAAAAGAACAATTTCAAAATTATTCTGTATGCTGACGACACTGCAATCTTAACGCAAGGCCGAAAAACTTGCACTATCTAGGAGAATTTGCAAAATTATATCATTGATTTAGAAAAATGGCTCATTAATTAGAAGATAAAATGAAATGTAGACAAGACTGAAGCAGTTCTTTTCACTTGCAAAAAATCCTATAACCCGCCTAATATTAAAATTTATAATAATTATATCACCTGGTCTAAAGAAACTAAGTACTTAGGAATTATTCTTGATAGTAAACTTAACTACAGATCGCATATCTACAACCTCAGAAATAAATTCAATACTCACTTTAGAATTCTCTACCCTTTAATCAATAGAAATTCAGCTTTACCTCTTAATCTCAAAATTCTAATATATAATTCTCTTATCTTCGTCCAGTATTAGCTTATGCAAGCGCAGTTTGGGGTTCTGTCGCACGTACAAATTTTGAAATTATTCAAAGGCTTGAGAGCAAAACTCTCAGAATGTTAACGAATTCACCCTGGTACTTTCGTAATGACGATATTAGACGAGCTCCCTCGATTCCAAGTTTAAGACAATTTGTTCACAAAATTTCTACTCAATTCTACAATGATATGCGAAACATCCATAACCCTGTATTGAATATCCTGCAAAATTACGATTATGAATTTCTTCCCGTAAACATAGCAAAAGACCTCGCACTGTTCTAAATATTTTAAATTAATTCCTTACAACTGCCTAGATCAGGGGTCGGCAACCTTTTGAGTCGGAAGAGCCAAAAATGGCAATTTACAAAATTCTAAAGTTTTAAAGAGCCACAAATTTTTTTCTTGCCAACAATAAATAACAGGGGAGCTGAAAAGTTCGTAGGCTGACACATAGATGTTGCTACTAGTATTAAACGCATATTATTTTTAGTTAGCCCTAACCTTCAAAAGACACGTGTATAAATTTGATAGCTGTTGCGCTATTAGTATGTGAGTTATAGCATTTTTAATGAAGTTATAGCATTTTTAGTGTTCATCACGTACAGTCTACTCGGCTGACTGTTGATTGGACTCCGGTGTGAAATGATCATCCATTGTCACATATCGACGCAAAAATTTGGGTTTATTACGATTGAACAGCTTCAAACACTGCTTAGAATCCTCAATTGGTTGTTGTTTTTGGTCGATTGTGAGCTCGCGCGGCATCCATTTTGAACAGAGCTTTCGCATATCCAAATATTCATTCACGATATGTCCAACACGTTCCTTTGATATCTTTGGGGTCTCAGCTATCTCAGTCAACCTCACTTTACGGTTATCAGAAATGGTTTTGTGGACTTTTTTGATGTTTTCGTCGATAACAGCCTCTTTGGGGCGTCCACTGCGTGCATTGTCCTCGGTGCTCATTTCGCCTCGTTTAAATTTAGCAAACCACTTCTCTACGGTTGATTTTCCTAGTGCAAAGTCCGAATAATGTTTATCAAGCCAAGCCTTGGCTTCAATAGTATTTTTTTTCGCCAAAAAGCAATGCTTTATTAACACATGACACTTTTTTATAACACTTTTTATCCATTTTTTCAAACTAACAAAAGTTGCTTCACTAAAAATGTTGTAACTGACATACTAATAGTGCAACAGCTGTCAAATTTATACACGTGCCTTTTGAAGGTTAGGGCTAACTAATAATCATATGGATTTAATACTAGTAGCGCCGATTTAATAATACTAACCCACCTGTTAGTACTCGCATAAATAAATTTTTTTGATAAAAAAAAACTAATCTATTTATTCATAAGAAAACATATCTATTTATTCATCATATCATTCTATTTATTCATTATTAGATAATTACTTATTATTTAAGTAAAAAATTAAAACAAACATTTATTTACAACACTAACTTGTACTTCAATAACAAACAATTGAACAAACAAATTCAATGGGAGTGATGCCTTTGCATGGTTATTCAAGTAGTAAAATTTAAACTTTACTAAACAATGTAATTTGTACTTAAAATAAAAAAAACAATAACATACATTTCTGCAAACAAATTCAATGGGAGCATTGGCTTTGCATGGTTTTAGAAAGTTTGGATAAATTTGACTCATAACTTGTTGCTTTAAACACGTCTCTAAATTTTCATTTGTTAGTTGGCTTCTTACTTTACTTTTAATTATATTCATGCAAGAGAACGCTTACTCGCACGAATATGCCGATTCGAAGATAGTCAGCACTCCAAATGCCAACTTCTTCACCTCACTGTAGCAATCTGGAAGACTATTCCATACGTCGAATATAAGTGCCTCAACTCGCGGCATTTCTTTTAAAGTTGTCCACTTTTGTTGCGTTACGTACATACATTTCTGGACCTCCAACTCTTCCAACTTGCTTTTCAACTCTGTAAATTTTCCACTCCACAAAGCTTTACTTTTTAAATCGATCAATTGCATTTCTAGAGATCCAGTATCAATTTCAAATGGCTCAATGTGGATTTCGTTACTATTTGTGTTGAGAGGATTTACTATGAATGCTAGAGTGGTTTTGTTGGTTTTGAATTGCTCAAATCTATCAGCCAATTCATCTTTAATTTTTTTATAACTGTGCTGAAATACCTCATGCCAACAGTTGCACTAGTTTTGTCACGATATTGCTTTAGAAATTGAAAATGAAGTAATATACTGCTCTGAATATCTTCTGCAAAAAGAATTAATTTTTCTTCAAAACAAATCAATTCTTCTACCAAAACATAGTCTGGGTTTCCCTTTCCTTGCAGTTTTAGGTTCAGCTCATTTAATTTCGCTGTGATATCTACCATAAAGTAAAATTTTTGCAACCATTTGCCGTTCTCTAACTCAGGGTGATTAATGCCCTTTTTTATTTAGAAATGTATTTATTTCATTCAAGCACAAAGCAAAACGTTTCAACACCTTACCTTTGAAAAGCCATCACACTTTATTGTGAAGAAGGAGGTCGGAATACTGAGTCTCCATTTCGTTTAAGAATTCTTTAAACTGACGATGGTAGAGTGCTTTTGGCAAGATGCTGTTAACAATCTTGATTACCAAATTCATGACCTCAACTATTTCGGCCGGAAATGTTTGGTCACAAAGCGCTTCTTGGTGTATTATGCAGTGAAACGTAAGAATTTCGTGGTTTATTTTGCTCTGAAGAATCGTTGTTGCCAATTTATTTTTTCCTGTCATACTTCTGCCTCCATCAGTTGCTATTGAAACGATTTCATTTAAATCGATCTTATTGTCTTCAAGACATTTTTGCACGGCATTCGCTATATCTTCCCACCTAGTTTTCCCGAGAGCGGTAGCAATCCTAGAAGTTCTTCTTTTGGACCTTGGGAAGACATGACCTGACAAAAAGGACAACTTGTGCCGTGTCTTTTATGTCGAAAGACTCATCTATAGCCAGTGATAAGGCAGAACAAAGTTGAATATCTTCCACCTGCAAATATGTTACATTTGAAGATATTTTAGCTATTCTATCGTGTATGTTTGAGCGGATAGTGGCAAATCTTTGATTTTTTTCAAGATTTCTGGTTTGTTTTTGAAATCACGAAACAGTTCTTCAGATTTCTCGTTAATCGATTCAGAACGATTTTAAAATGGGGTTTTTTTTTTTTTTTTTTTTTTTTTTTTTTGAAAAAATAAATAATATTTGCGTATGGAACTAAAGAGCCGCAGTTTCCCATTTCGCGAGCCGCAGGTTGCCGACCCCTGGCCTAGATGAAAAAAGTTCGCTTTTCTCCTAATTTGACCTTTGCTCATTGTATTTTATCTTTTGATTACATGCAACTGATTTGATCAACATCTACATTTTTGAAATGTTTGTTATTTTTCATTTTATAATTTTATTAAATAAATAATTCTTTTTAAAAAAAGGGGCATTTAATTATCTATTTTGCTTATCAACTCAAAGGGCATGAGACCACCGCTATGTTTCAACATTTTACAATGAAGGAGCTAGTGGCCGCTAAGCGGCCAAGGATCTCCGTAATAATCTACAATAAGAAGGTGCAAGGCTGAAAAGGACTCGTTGCCAAAGATTAATTTTAATGATTGAGAAAATAATATTTTTATTTTACAAAGCTTTTTAGTAAAACTGTATATAACTGTATGGCGGACTAAAACCAAGCAAAATAATTTTTTTTTTCTTCATTTTGACGAAATGAATTTTAAATTTAAAAAAAAAAACATTTGATATTACTGATGCACAAATGAAAAACAAGAATTAAAAGAATAGCTACCTTCAATTTTTTTTTTTATTAAATCCAAAATTTAATTAAAATATATATATTTTTTAATGTGAGCCAAAATATTACTGATAAAATTTTTTTAACTATCATAAACTGTTGTTTCTTATCCCATTTGGTGGACAGCAACATCTTGACCAAGTCCAAGAACCAGTTGTTATAGTAAAACGACAAGTCATATCTAGGGATTGTAATATCGGACCAAAAGTTCAATACCGGTATTCGGCATTCTTTAAATCCTTATACCGGGATACCGGTTTTAATATCGGTAGTAGAAATTTTAGAAATAGAAAGAAAACATGGGTGTTTTTTTGTTCTATTTGCCAGTTTTATTAGAGAATGTAAATATCACAAAAAAATTTGTAACTAATAACTTATAACAGTAAATGTATAAAGAATCACAAAAAAGTAAAGCAACTTCTTATTTAATTAAATCACAAAAAAAGTGTACATATCACTATTCAGTCTGTGGTACTATTACAAATTTTTGAGTCTAATGCTGTCATTTTACTTATAATTTCCTCCAAATTATCTTTTTTTTCTTCAAAATAATCTAAAATCCCCGATGGCTTGGGTTTAGATGACTAATTACTTGGGTATCTTCATCGCAATTAGATTCTTTCCTCTTTAACAAATTTGTGTCATGTTTCGTTTTTAAATGTGTATGAAGTCCGCTTGTACTTCCTCCGTTCACTTTAATAACTCCTGAACATTTTTTTACATTGGGCCCCCAAATTCTTTTCATCCTATAAATAATGAAACCAAACTGAAGTATTATCAACTGATTTTTTATGTTCTTTAAAGTTATTCTTATTCACTATTGTGGGGTATACATATAATAAATCTGAAAATTTTGAAATATTCTGAAATAAATCTGGAAGATTTCGAACTCTAAAGTATGATATGCAAATACAATGTGACTAACAAACTCACCAATTTAAAAAATATCAAAATATTACACACTTTCTTCACAACTACAACCTTGTTTTCACAGATAAGAATTTCTAGTTTTTAGATAAGAATTCGCAGATCAGAATAAGAATTTCACAGAAAAGAATTCCTAATTTCTAGTAAATACCGAAAAACCGGTATTTAAACTTGTGAATACTGGTATTACAAAATTGTACAAATGGCTCAAAATACCGGTATTCGGTATCCCGGTATACCGGTATTACAATCCCTAGTCATGATAAAGGGTGAAAAATTAATAGTTTAAAAAAAACTAAAAAACACGCTTTTAGAGTTAATCAAACTAAAAAGTAAAAAATAATTGTTAAGAAAAGAATAAAATGACTGACGAGAAAATGAATGTCAGTGTTCGAGTGAAAAATTATAACGATTGATATCGAGCACCCCACGCTTTTAGAACAGTGACAGTCATTTTATTCTTATGTTAACAATTATTTTTTACTTTTTAGTATGATTCACTCTAAAAGCGTGTTTCTTTAGTGTTTTTAAACTATAATTTATTTTTTACTTTTCAGTTCGATTAACGCTAAAAGCGTGTTTCTAAACTATAATATTTAAATGAGGTCCCGGTACGGAAGACTGGTTCCTACAATAATTTATTTACGAGTAAAACAAAGGCTAAATGCGAATATGTCGAGCCAGCCAGGATTCGAACAGGGAATCTCCTAATCCGTAGTCAGGCGTGTTATCCGTTGTGCCGCTGTCCCACGTAGGTTTGAATGTCTGAAAGATGTCTGTAAATGTTTCTTTGCAGCTTAAATAGTGTGTATGAGGAGAAACAGATCTCCAGGGGGAAAATGATGCGCCGATCAAGATGATTTTTCAAAGGTTGTGTGTTTTAATCACTCATCCTGGCGATCCTAATCATGATGAGATAATAAACTTATCAATATATTTTATCGTCGTCGGCCTTTGATAAGTCTACAACGTTTCAATTAAATCGGATCGCTTAAAGTAGGGCAAAATCAAACCCAAAGAGTCAGTTACAAGCATACATACAGGCGCAACTAATAAAAACGTATTAAAAAAGCTTCTTTTTGTCCTTGACCATGCGGCACAAAGACATGGGGCACCCAGAGGGAGAAGTCTGACTTTACCCCATCCGGTTATAACTCCGTCCACTGGGTATCCATTTTAGTCGCCTTTTACGACATGCAAGGGCTACAGTGATGCTATTCTGCCTCGGATGTACACAAGACACTATCATAAAATGACATGCAAAGATAATTTTTTTTTTCACTTTCGGTACCACAGGTTTCGGGTTCGAGTCCCGGCGGTGCCATGGATGTTTGTAAGGGTTCGGAATCCACTTTAAACCGTAGGTCCCGGTCTAATAGGATCGTAGAGCGTTGCGGGGGCACTGTTACTTCGCGTCCGTGGCTTATCTTCAAGTTAAAACGCGCCCCCTGGGTAATGCAAAGTGCTTAACGACTGTGCAGCGCTTGCTTAAGTCATCCAAGACCAAGCTGTCTAAGTTCTTGCCAGCTGCATTAGAACAAGAAAATAATAATAATAATGGCCAAAGTAGTGGAAAGCAATGGATTAAATAATACATTATGTGTGCATCCATCTATTCGAAAATTAACTGCCACTGAAATTATGAGAAAAAATTAACTTTGATTTTAAAATAATGTTCTTGAGCAAATACATATCTCACTGGTAAAATAAATATTTTTTAATGATTTCATTTTTTTATTTCATTCATGTCTATATATTTTTTATAGTTCATTTTTAATGTTATATATTTCTTTATAATGTGTGTTTAGTATCATCATCATTATTACATCATCTGTGTCTGTAAGAATAATAGTAAACACAAAAATAATGACTCATTCTGTTTCAATTTTGCACTCCACAAAAATATCTAAAGTGGGTGTAAATCTAATATAGGGATATATAATTTTATAGGCGGCCCGCGGAGTTAGGATGCATTTCCAAAGTGGCTTGCAAGATCATTTGGGTTCACCACCGCTGATTTAAGCATTCCTGATGATCCTTCATTTTCTCTTATTTTTTTTTGATCACCTTCAGTGACCTTGAATATTTTCAAATGGAGGTTATTTTTTATATTCTCTTCCCTAACACGCACAAAGCTGTTCACAGTTAAGAACATCTTGAAAGGCAAAAAATAGTCTTGAAGTATTAAAAAGAAGTTCTTATCAAGACTTAGTTCCTGTTATGCCTGGACATCTGACCCTATCTAAAAATGGACTGAATGACGTACTAGAACAGGGATATAGTCATAAAAGTGTTTTTCTCAAATCAGTTCTTTGCATTTCTCTCCAAGTACTGGAAGTTGGCAGGTTTGAAGCATCATTAGAAAAAAAATCCAGTAAGATTCCCATTTTTTTTTCTAATACGTTTTATTTCATGCTACTTACGTTCTTTCTCTAATGTAATTAGGTCATTTTACAATGTGTCAGTTGAGAGGCGTGGACTTTTATTGACTCCTCCCATGTTTGTTTATTGGTAGAGATCTTCGTGATGATTGGTTCGCTTTTTGTTGCCAATTCTCTTCTGTGTGATATTCAAATTTTCGAATATTTGCATTCGAATTTTTGTGCTGGTCAATTTGTCGTCGTTTTTTAAATTGCCTTTCCAAGACAGCAGGGCAATAGAATATTTGAGCAGCTATAGTAAAAAAACTTCTTTGGAAATTAATGTAAGTCATTGTTTTTAGTATTTATGAATGGTTTGGTTCTAGAATTTTGAATTCCTATTCGAGTATTTATATCGTTATGAAATTTTGAAAATTGTTGCTGTATCAATGAATGCAAAGTTTCTAAAATATATTATTTATAAACAAATAGTTAAGTATTTGGAAATGTTGTTATATATTTTATGTGATGTTTTTCTTTTAATTTATTGTCACTTTTTTAAAATTTGTGTGTATCATTAAAAAGACATTTATCCGTCAATTTCTTAAATACTTTAATTTTTAACTTTTAATAAATTTAGTATTTCGTGAGAACTGTGAATTTTGATTCCTTTTGTTGTTATAAAATAATAATTAATTTTACTTCTAATAAATATTTTTCTACCGTTATGTGATTTTTATTAAAAATATTCCATAAAATTTTATAGGGGTTGAAAAAAAAAATCACGACCTAAAATACTTTATATTTTTTGTTAATTTAAGAAAAAATTGTCTATAAGTTTTTGAATATAAAATAAATTAATAATTAATAATCAATTATTTTCTTTACTTTCAAGATTTTGTGTTTTGACCTATATAAGGCATGTGTTATTGTAGATTATTACGGAGATCCTTGGTCGCGTAGCGGCCGCTAGCTCCTTCTTTGTAAAATGTTGAAACATAGCGGTGGTCTCATGCCCTTTGAGTTAATAAGAAAAATAGATAATTAAATGCCCTTTAAAAAAAAAAAAAGATTTATTTATTTAATAAAATTATAAAATGAAAAATAACAAAAATTTCAAAAATGTAAATGTTGATGAAATCAGTTGCATGTAATAAAAAAAAATAAAAAATAAAAAATAAAAATAAATAAAAAAATATAATGAGCAAAGGTCGAATTAGGAGAAAAATTAACTTAGGAGAAAAGCGAACTTTTTTTCATCTAGGCATTTGTAAGGAGTTAATTTAAAATATTTAGAACAGTGCGAGGTCGTTTGCTATGTTTGCGGGAAGAAATATCATAATCATAATTTTGTAAGATATTTAATACAGGGTTATTGATGTTTCGCATATCATTATAGAATTGAGTAGAAATTTTGTGAACAAATTGTCTTAAACTTGGAATCGGGAGAGCTCGTCTAATATCGTCATTACGAAAGTACCAGGGTGAATTCGTTAACATTCTGAGAGTTTTGTTCTCCAGCCTTTGAATAATTTCAAAATTTGTACGTGCAACAGAACCCCAAACTGGACTTGCATACGCTAATACTGGACGAAGATAAGAGAGATATATTAGAATTTTGAGATTAAGAGGTAAAGCTGATTTTCTATTGATTAAAGGATAGAGAATTCTAAATTGAGTATTGAATTTATTTCTAAGGTTGTAGATTATTCCTAAGTACTTAGTTTCTTTAGACCAGGTGATATAATTATTGTATATTTTAATATTAGGAGGGTTATAGGATTTTTATATAAGGCATGTGGGATATTTCAATTTCTGCGAATTGTTTTACAGCATTGAAATCTTCATATGAGAATTTTTAAGTAAAAATTTTAAATTCGAAATCATAGTCTTCTGTTAGCAATACATGATTTTTTTTTTTTTTTTTTTTTTTTTTTTTTTTTTCTGTTGCAAAAAAAAAAAAAAAGACATAAAGTGAGAAAAAGTCATTTAAAGATAGAAACTATTGTTTAAAACTTATAAAATAACTTACTTTAATTAATATTTGAATTATTTTTCTTATTGGCATCCAAATCCATTCTCTGTTAACTCGAATATGTTAAAATTTATTATCCAGATGAAAATTTCATTTCTAGTATTTGCATATATTTACAATGATTAACTTTGTTTTATTTTATTTTTGATTGAGTGGTTAGAGATTAAATGTTTTGAAATTAAAAAGGATATTATAGAATATGTGTGGAAATCGTTGTTGAAAATGCTAGCGATTATAAAAATACGAAAATTAGTCTTTTTATAAAATCAAATCGTTTAATTTAAAATATATTCACTTACAGTTATATTCTCAGTAGTTATACTTTTGTAACGTATAGTTAAGATTTAAGAATTCAAGAAAAAAAAATCGCTACTTACGTATTAAAGCTACCTTGGCTACAGATTTGGCGGTTTTTAAGTGGCGCCAATCTAACAGCTACAGATTTGCTGATTTTTGATGCCATATTTTAGTGCTACGAAAATGCGTATTTGGGATTTGCCAGAAACAGAACAAGATGCAATTTTATTTTTTCAGGAGCGAAATATTTTACCAAAAAAAACGAAAATATCCCAATTCCCATGACATGAAACTTTATTTTGGAAAACGTAAGTTTTGGAAATGCAATTTCAGTCAGTGTGCTTATCATGTGGGACTTAGAAAAGACAACTGGTTTGAGGGAAGCAGAATTCCATTTAAAACTGCCAAATCTGTAGCTGCGGTTGGCGTTCAAAAGATAACTACGTGTGCGTGCGAACAACAAGATTGCTCTTTATTGGCGCAACTGTAGCCAAGGTAGCGTTACTACGTAAGTACCGATATTTCTTAAGAAGAGATGTTGCTAGATATTGCTTTTTAGGTTTGTAGACGATTTTTATGAAACCTACATTTTGAAGTTTTTAAAACGTACTAAATGTTAGTTCAAATTTACCAACAGAATGACTTATCTTATATTAAGGGTCTATAGACCTCACCTTCGCTTTTTTGAAGACCCGGGTTAATATAAATCAATTATATTTTAAAAAGGAATGGAAATTTTTGTTGAAAGAGTTCTAGATTTTGCTGGAAAATGAAAACATGGAACATGATTTAAATGGTCATTTATTTATTTATTTTTTCCCTTTTCAAAATGGGACATTTTTAGGTATTCAAGATATAGGCAAAGTTCTTCATAGCTTTTATTTGTTACTGAAAAGAAAGGCAACACGTGAAAATAACACTTTCATGTGGTCTTACACTTTTCTGAGCTTCAGGTTCGAATCTTGGCGGTGGCATGGATGTTTGTTTGTGGTTCAGTATCCACGTTAAGCTGTAGGTCCCGATCTAATTAGCCTGAATTGTGCACAAAATGACCGTAGAACGACAAACTAAACCTCGTACTTTTCTGAAGAACACATTTGTTTAAGCATCTTTGGTGCTGATTTCAAATAAGAATGAAATTCGGGACAGGATTTCTTAAAATGTAAGATTAATAATTAACATTATTTGTAGAAAATATGAACTTAATGCATTATTTATAAAAGAAACTCTTTTTAAGAAAAACACTTTATGGGAACATTTGTGTCGGACAGACATAAATTGTACTTCCTTTGTTCCATAATAATAGTAGTAGTCGATGAATTTAATGTCTCCCATAATAATAACAAGTAATATAAAAAAAAAATTTCTAAAGTCAATTCCTACTTTTTTTTCCCACTCTATTGCAGAAAGTCCTTTATAAATAATTTTCATTCAGTTTTTTAAGTTTATCTGGCGCCCTCTATTGGTAGATACATACAACTGAAATATAAAAAAAACTAAAATTAATGAATTAAATTTAATCAATGAATTAATATTTGAAAAAAATTGCATCATCATCCAGTGTCATCCACTACACGTTCAAAAAAATGTATTTGAACTCGAGTGGATGAATAAAAAGTATTTTATGAACGATTGAAAATTTGAACAAGATGTATATAGGGAGAGTGTGAGCTAATAGAAGGAATTGAATAATAATAATAGTAGTAGTAAATGAAAATAAATATAAAAGGCAACATTTATTATCAAAAAATTAGATTAAATTAAACAATTACTTAAAAATATTACTTTTAATTTTTATTTCGAGTGTTCAAATAGTTTCTGAATTTTTCGATGATTTAGTCACTGTTTTTTTAAACTTATAGGTAGCGATCCCTCGGCTGCGAAGCTTTGCTTTCCCTATATGCACGAGCTTCAAATGGATATAGATTTCCTCATTTTGTGGATTTTTCTTCTCATAATTATTAGTAATGTGGTTTTTAGCGGGAGTTACTGATCTTATGATTCATCTTCTGCTAAGGAGAATGTCTTTCTCCATATTTTTCGCATTTACGTCCGCATTTTTGTTTTTTCAAAGAATCAACATTAGCATAAGATCCACCTTGGCAACTATTTTCGGAATTATCATTCTGTTGCACTTAAATTGTTTTGCAGCTAATGTAACTGCACCTATATGCAACTTGTCGATTTTCTTTGGATGCATCAAGAACTTGGACAATCGCAACTCGGTCCTTGCTGGAAAAAACCTTTTTTTTTTTTTTTTCATCTTGCTTTTACGATAGGTTGATCAGTGGATGCAATTAGAAAAATAGTTATAAATAATTCGTAATAATTAAGTTAGCCTTAAAATTGAAAGGTGTACAAATGATAGATGCCATGGAACTTTGATTTTGATTAAAGGCTTTGCAATTTTGAGCTACAGCATAACTTATAGCTGTATTCGCCACTAATTCGTGTTCAAATATTCACTTGCTACTATTATTATTATGGGACAGAGGAAGTATTCAATAATTATACGAAAGTTCATATGATTCAAATTATTAGTTTGGAAGCGTTTGAACCATTATCCACCCCGATTACTTTGGGTTGAAACATTCTCAGAGTTCCATTCCATTCCTTTTTGCGGTGCAATGCGGTGGTCACAAATAAATGAGTAATCATGAAAAACTTCCGCGTCTTGGTTACAATTGATAAATCTCTTTTCACTTTGAATTTCATAGCACTTGGGCGTTTCGGTTGAATTTGCAAACAAATTCCATCGCTCGAAATATCCTTTGCTGGTTTTTATATTCATTCGCTATTGTAAAATCATTGAAAAAGCCTTTTTCTTGCAATTTTAAACCAGATCGGATTCAGAAACCAGCAAGCTATCACGACTTGCATATGTGTGAAATATAATACGCCTACTGTTATTGAAAAAATAAAAAAATCTCGAGTTCAATTTTGGTATAAAATATTTTGATGTATATATTTGATGTTTTATGTTGATACCATATGTTAATTAATTACCAAAATGTCCTGTTATTTCTGAAAACAGGACATTTTGGCGTCCCTAAGTCGTGCTTGAGCACAACGGGACATGCTATCTAAAAAAAGCCTTGCTTACATTCAAAATATGGAATATGACATCCTGTTTTTGGTAGCATGTCACATGTCGTAGTGTTTTTAGAAAGCAATGCACGTTAGTAAAAATAAGTAGATAATATATTAAAAAAGAATCCATTAAAATGAAAGTACCAATTTAAATATCAAAAATATATTTTATTCAATGTTTTTTTTTATATTTATTGCATAAAAACAAAATAGATATTATTCCAACAGCATTGTAGCCTGAACGCTCATATAAGCCATTGTTTATTCCATTCCTTTCTTTTCATAATACTAAAATCTTGGAAGCTCAACAAAATATGGCCATTAGATAAACAACGAATTCCAGCTAATTCATGAGAAACGATGATATTCAAAGATCCATCTCTCTGCTGCGTCTCAAAAAGTATTGGAAAAGCTTTGAAAAGTATTCTTCAATAATATTGAAAAGCTACTAACACCTGGCCATTCAAAATATTGAACAATATGAACTGCACTCTAATTTTAAAAGACCTAGGGGTGTTCTGCTCCAACCAACCTAAATTCAATTTCGAATTTTAATACTTTTTCAGTTGTCACAGACTACCTTTAACTTCTGGGCGTTGCCAATGTTTTCATTCTCTTATATTTGCCACCACTACAGATAAAGTCCCTAACTGGGCCAGTGAGCTCCAATACTCTTCAACATCATTTCTTTCTTATCTTAACACGTCTTTGTTCTGTTGGTTATTTAGGTATTAATTTTGCTTGTTGTTAGATTACGCTTTAAAATGGCTACTAGGCTCCACGGTGGTCATCTTCGTGCTCAAAGTCATGGTTTATCCCCTTTGCCAGCAATGTAGCCTGACTCAAGCCATTCCTGGTCATATCTTGGAGGTGCATGGGTTGCCAGAAGAGCCAAAGTTGCTGAAGTCCTGGAGCGGTTTTTTATTGTTTGAGAACACACGGGTTCATGGATTTGGTCTAGATCAGGGATGGGCAAACTCCGGCCCGCCGGAGTTTGTCCATCCCTGATCTAGATCAAATCCATGAACCCACGAAAATTCTATCTGGCCCGCGGATAGAATTTTAATTTGACGGTCCCAGGCAAATTAAAAGAAATATATATTTATATATTATATATCCATCGCCTTTTCTATTTTGATTAAATATTTTTTTTCTTTTTTTTTTCAAAGGACTGATGATCTTTTTACTTTCTCTATTTGGATATTTTTACCATGCCTTTCAACGTAAATTGTGAAGCAGTGATGTCAGATTTGCAGGTTGAATTCATTGAGTTGCAATCTAACAATCATCTCAAACAGTTGTTTCTAAATATGCCAAAGTTAGAGTTTTACAAATCATTATCGAAAGTAAGTTTTCCTAATTGAATATCTCACGCCCAGAAAATCAGTGCTATGTTTGCTTCATCTTATATATGTGAACAAGGGCTTTCAATACGAACCTTAGAAAGCCTTTAGCCTCGTTACTTAGAATCAGTGCATCTCACTTCGAACCTCAAAGTAAGGAACTTTTAAAAATGAAATCGCAATTTCATTCATCTCATTAACCTATTTAAATTGTAATACTTGTATAATGTTTCTAAAATTCTAAAAAAATTTATCTTGGCCCTCCAAATTTTTTTTCTTCGATTTTTGGCCCGCGACCGAAAAAGTTTGCCCATCCCTGGTCGTTGCTGTTGGCCAAGGAAGAAAAGAAACAACAACAAATGCATGAGCCCGTTTGGTTCAACATATATTTGCGAAAAAAACTTTCAGCCATGACTATTAAAAACCGAACCAAATATATAAATATTGTGTTATTATTTATTATCTAAATAACAGATAATGTTCAAGGTTTTTTTTTTTCTTGCGGATAGTAAGCCAGTATTAAAGCTGGCTCGCGGACAAGTTGTTATTATTTTTACGACAGCTTGTTATTTGTTATATTGCTTATAGATACAAATGAAATAATATATAATGCTGTAGACTTTTTTTTACTTGCGGCTCGCGGGCAAGTTAAAAAGAGTATAAATGGTCTTCGGACAACTGACATTGAGTACATGTGGCTCCTGGACTTCAGCATCAGTGGTTTAAAATGCTGAACGCAATACACGGCAAGATAATCGCATTGGTTACATTTCCGTTTGAAATAAGGTCAAAGACTCAAAATTGCGCATTTATTGGACATATTTCCAATTGCAATATTGACCACATTTCATGCAAAAAAAAAAAAAAAAAAAAAAAGGATTCATTTGCTACTTTGCTTCCGTATGTGATTCATTCTCCCGCGCTTTCTATAAGTTTTTTTTTTATCTTTTACTTCTGTATCCAATCTAACATTAGAGGAAAAAGAAAAAATTGCATCCGGTCTATTGGAGAGATCTCTTCCGCTTTAGTTTTAATTCCTGTTGCTCTATTTCTTAAAAGCGTCTTCCTAACCCGTACATGAGATAATCTTTTTCTAGGAACCAGCTACTGGATGATTCTGGCTGCTTTTATTCTTAAAACATCGGGCAAGATGTTTAATAATGAAAGTAAAATATGCATACTAAACTCTTGTCGAGGGCGAATTTGTGGAGTGCGATTTTCCACATATGCATTATCTTAATTTCTTCCCATTTAATTTAACATGTGATTCGCAGTAAAAGCGTTGCAATAATTTTCAATTATTTTTATCCATTGAAAAGAAAGCCAAATATATCGCACAAATTGCAAAAGAAATTCGTGGCAAGGGATGTTCAGATGCAGAAGAAGGAATAGTCAGTGAATCAATAGAGAATTAGAGATTGAGGAATTGGGTGATTTTTTAGCATCTGAAAATTGAGGAATTAGATGATCTTGCAACCCCAGTCGACTGAGAATTGACGAATTGGGTAATCTTGCAACCCCAGCCGACTGAGAATTGACGAATTGGGTAATCTTGTAACACTAGCCGACTGAGAAAGTCAATGGGAGGGTGGAGTCAAGGATCACCTGAGTCATACGACTATATTAAGTAATATTAATGAAGGTTTTCACCTGAGATGATTTGCCCGAAGAAGATGTTGAAGAATGAAGATTGCCATCTTGTCTATAGGAACCGGCAAATCAGCAGTTTATTTAGTATTGAAAAATAAATTTACAAAACACATCACGTAGAATGCATGTCATACATAGACCAAGACAAAAAAATTTGGATAGTAGGTACAGTTGGAAATAATTGACTTTTGACTTTTTTTTAAAAATTGACTTTTTTGTTGGTTAATTCAACATAGTTTTTGATTGAATAATATAGTTTTTAAATAAATAAGCTGTAGTAAGTTCATGATTTTTGAAAGAATCAATATGTACAAAAGAACATTAGTGCAAAAAATTCATCAGTGTATATTCGAAGATATACACTGATAGAAGAACAGATGCTGCAGAGTATAGTCGAATAATGCAGAGGTTGGATTTCGATGAGATAAAGTACTTTCTAAGCATGAGGATGACAGTTGTGAAGTTTTATGAAGATTATCCATTTTACTAAGCTAAGAAGAAGTAAAAGTTTAGTAAAACTTTTATGAAGATAGTCGGGGATCAGCATTTTTTAATAATTTCATATTATTAAATAATTACTTCAACACTGATTTAGGAATTGGCTACGTTAGTATGATTAATATTAAGAACACTGGCACTTCCTGTTATGCTGGAAATAGAGAACAAATATTTTAAGAAATGAAAATAAAAAGAGACTAAGTATATCGCGACACAAGAGTTAAGGTTATTGAGAATTAAGAATGGAGGCAACTCTGTAGGGTGGACTACTAAAAAAGTGCAAATAAATAGAAGGAAATTAGCATTCTTTTTTATCAGTAGGATGTCAGAAATTAGTAAAAACTGTAATAAATAAAAATGAGCCTATAGGAGTAAAAAATTATAGCAATTGATGGAAAATCTATAATCTGGCCCAGAGCATTTAGTTCTTGCTGTTATGTTTCAGAATCCAGATGTGTTATGGAGGTAATTAAGAGCTTATTTGAAAGATCACAATGAGAACTAACTCAATATAACAATAAAAGCAAAATTAAATATTTATTCGTGTGAAATTTTTTAAAAAGTGAAGTTTTATAGTAAGCAACGAAAGTGGAAGCAAAATCCGAGGAAACATTTTGCAGAAGAGAGGCTCAAGACGAATATGAAAAATCGTATTCAGATAGACAACGTCAGTACAGGACCGCGATAAAAATTTGGCAAGTCAACACCTCCTAGTTTAGTTTAACATAAAAGAAACTTTAAATTATAAATAAAACAGCATCAAATTATAGAGAGAGAAAAAGATTTTTTATTAAGAATTGTTTTACATTTATTTTGAAATTATCTTGCGTTTTTATGTTGAAATAAAGATATTTGCTATTATAAAATAAAAGATAGTAGTTTTTTTTCTATTTATAATGTATGTAAATAATTCAGAAATGACACATTTCAACCATTCTATTAGAATAAAGTCAGGAGTTGAATGAAGTGATATTTAGTAATTCTTTTTAAATAAAATAAACTTCTCATTGACTTTTGATGCAATTTTGCTTTATTCTTGTGCAAGTGAATTTACAACTAAAAAAACAGAAAAAAAAGCGGCAGTTCTCTGTGAAGTTTGATGCAATTTTTCCAGCACTGGCAGCAATTTCAATTTTTTTTTCCCGTCGAGAGCATCAAAACAGCTCCGTTACAAATCGTTGAGTCGGATGATCCTTCAGTGTAGACAGTGATGTGATTGTGTGATGAAAGGGAATTCATTGTTTTGATCCCTAATTCCTTTAGTTCAGCGATGGGCAAACTCCGGCCCGCCGGTAGGTTCTGCCCGGCCTGCGGATAGAATTTTAATTTGCCAGTCCGAGGCAAATTAAAAGAAATATATATTTATATATTATATATCCATCTGCATTTCTACATTGATTAAATATTATTTTTTCTTCCTTTTTTTCAAAGGACTTTTACTTTACTATTTTTTTTTTTTTTTTTACTTTCTCAAAGGAAGAGATTTTTTTACTTTCTTTATTTTTCAATTCCTTCTATTCAATTCTCCCTATATATCTTTTGTTCAAATTTCCAATCGTTCATAAAATACTTTTTATTCATCCACTCCACTTCAAATACATTTTTTTTAACTTGTAGAGAATGACACTGGATGTGAATACAGCTTTATCAAATATTGATTCAGTAATTAAATTTAATTAGTTAATTTCAGGTTTTTTTTAGATTGAAGTTGCATGTATCTACCAATAGAGGGCGCCAGATAAACTTAAAAAAGTGAATGAAAATTATTTATAAAGGACTTTCTGCAATAGAGTGAAAAAAAAAGTAGGAATTGACTTAAATTTTTTTTTTATATATTACTTGTTGCTCTGCAAAACATAAATTGACGGAAATAGCAAGCACAGACAGCTTTCAATCGGTAAAGTGTTAAATGCGGAAGTTCTTAGTTAGTTATAGCTGTAGATTGGCGCCAACAAGCGTTATCTCTTTCTCGGGGAGCAGACAAGGCGATGTAGGTGGTGTAGCGAATCCAATGTAGGTGAATTAGACCTTACATGTGGCAGACGAGCAGAGAAGCTTAAGAATTGTGAAGATAGCTTGAAAAAACTGCATTTTGCGTTCGAACGCAGATTTCAAGATTTTAGTACCATTCAAAGAGAATTGGATATTTTTACCATGCCTTTCAACGTAAATTGTGAAGCAGTGAGGTCAGATTTGCAGGTTGAATTAATTAAGTTACAATCTAACGATCCTCTGAAGCAGTTGTTTCTAGATTTGTTTGATTAGATAGAATCATCGATTTCAAGATTTGTTGAAGGTCTAAATTCTCTTTATTGAAGGTCTAAAAACGAAACGGAAAGGTCTTAGGACAGGGATGGGCAAAACTACGGCCCGTCGGAAGGTTCTATCCGGCCGCGGATAGAATTTTAATTTGCCGGTCCGAGGCAAATTGAAAGAAATATATATTTATATATTATATATCCGTCTCCTTTTCTACTTTGATTAAATATTTTTTTTTCTTTTTTTTCTTCAAAGGACTGATGATCTTTTTACTTTCTTTATTTTTGTCCTACAAAACATAAATCGACGGAAATAACAAGCCAAAATAATTTAAATATGCCTAAGCCAAGCTAAATATGCCAAAGTTAGAGTTTTACAAATCATTACCGAAAGTAAGTTTCCCAAATTGAATAGCTCATGCCCAGAAAATCAGTGCTATGTTTGCTTCATCTTATATATGTGAACAAGTGTTTTCAACTATGAATTCTTTTAGAAGTAGACTGTCAGAGGAGCGTTTAGCCTCGTTTCTTAGAATCCTTCCTTTGGAGCCGTGTTCAATAAGATCAAGGCCTATTGTAGTGTTCTCAGGCACTGTCCTGTGGAGTGGAGATTCCACAGTAATTTTGAGTTCTTCAGGCATTAGGTGGGTTTTTAAAGGTGGAGAAGATCTCTTTAATCTCGCCTTAATACCAGTTCGTGAAAGTTTGGTGTGATATATGCTGCTCAGCAAAGCTTTGGACACTGTTTGAAAATTTATCTTCTTGCCAACAACAAGCCCGAGCAGCAATCTTCTTGTATTCTTAAGTAGTTGGTGGAAGAGATGGCACCAGACATTATATTTGTCGCCTTAGCCTGTACCTTATTTAGCTTCTATATTGAAGAAGAACAAGTGTCGCGTTGCGATCAAACTGTAACTTTAATGGGAGGTAAGTTTCTCTGTTCAGGAGTGGCAACAGATATACGAGAAGGAAAAGATGAAACGGTTGAGTTCAAAGAAAATGGCGAAAAAGAAAAGCATTTAGTATGTTTGTGTTGCGCTGTTTTGTTTAAATATATGTTGTTGATGTTTTCTTCAGCGTTTGTCCTCTATGAACAAAACTCGCTGCATTAATTTCACAATCAATCCTAATAGGAAACAACAACAAGAATGTGACCACATTGGTACGGTATATTCCATCATTGGTCTTATAATAATTGTGTAAGTGGCTTTCAATGTTTTAGGTGCCGCGCCCAATTTCGTTCCACAAAGTCTTCTGAAGATGTTTAACTTTTTAAGCGCTCTGTTAGAACACTCCTGTATATGTTGGTGGACATGAAGTCCTGGATCCAGAATTGTAACCAGATATTTTGGTTTTAAGCCTTTTTCAAATTGAGAGTTGAATATTGAAATATTTGGACAAAAAATATGTCTGTGTTTTTTATCGGTACTGAAGACGCTGAGTTTGGTCTTATTTGAATTCATGGTCAGTTTGAAATCATTTGACCAATTTTCAAGTCCTCTCAATGAATTTAACACTAATTCAGAAATCTATATGCTTACGCTGTTGGGGAGACTGTAAATCCCTACTAGGGCACGTCCCTGGGTGGGGGATTGGGGAATGCCTCCATAGGTTTTTCCATAAAGAATTAACCGAATATTTAAAGCAGGGGTGGGCAAACTACGGCCCGCCGGAAGGTTCTATCCGACCCGCGGATAGAATTCTAATTTGCCGGTCCGAGGCAAATTAAAAGAAATATATATTTATATATTATATATCCATCTCCTTTTCTACTTTGATAATATATATATATATATATATATATATATATTTCAATTTTTGTTCTACAAAACATAAATCGACGGAAACAGCAAGCACAGACAGCTTTCAATCGGTAAGGTGTTAAAAGCGGAAGTTCTTTGTTAGTTATAGCTGTAGATTGGTGGCAACAAGCTTTATCTCTTTCTCGGGGAGCAGACATATGGGGATCCAATATAGAGGAATTAGACCTCACATGGGGCAGACTGCGCATTTTAAGCTCCAACCAGCGACTTTTTTTTTTGCGCGAGTTTTAATATTATTGATTGCGTACGGAAAGATTGTGGACGTATAGCATCATTGTGAATAGTGGTCAAATTATTAAAAGTATAGCGTAGCTAGAGCTTGTTTGGTTTATTCGTAAAATATTTCAACCCCAAAATGGCTACTAAAAAATGTAAAATTGATTCAGAGTGCCGTGCGTTTAATGATGAATGGACCTTGAAATTGGACCAGAAAATTTATTTTGGCCCGTCAAACCTTTTTTTTTTTTTTCGATTTTTGGCCCGCAATCGAAAATGTTTGCCCATCCCTGATTTAAAGTAATATTTTTCCCCCATTGAATAAAATTTTTTAGAGAATTTTTTCCCTTTTTTAAAAGTTTAAGTTGAATTAGGAAATAAACAGTAAAGGAAGTTAATAACTTCCCGCCAAAAATATATATTATGTGTACAAATAAATGATTTAGCTTCCGCTCAAATATTTAAGCTACAGATATTTTTTATTTATTATTAATTTTAAATTTAAGACATTAAGAATAACTAAGGAAAATAAATCCAGTATTAGACTAGCGTTAAAAATTTTCTGCCAGGTGATTTATTATTTGCTTAAATAAAGACGTTTAATTTTTCCTTCCAAAACTACTTTCTTGGAGGAAATTGATTTTGGAATTTCTACGAAAATAACTGGTTCGATAGATAGCATTCATACCACATGCTAAATTAAGATTTCCGTTTGCGTTATCTTTGGGAGAAAAATTGCAATGCCACCGAATAAGAAACATTCTTCTGTGGAAATGTAGAGAAAAACTGTTAATCTTTATCAACGGTGTTGATCGTTAACGCTAATAAAAATTAATGGTTCTTTTTAACCGTTAAATTTAACACTCCGTCATTCCTTAATATACGATTAAGTTATGAATATGAATACCGTAATGAATGGCCGAGTGTCTAGCGCTGGGTGCCACAGGTTTCGGGATCGAGTCCCGGCGGTGCCATGAATGTTTGTAGTGGTTCGGAATCCACTTTAAGCCACGGGTCCCGATCTCCCATGACTGTAAGAGCGTAACGGAGCCAAAGTCAGACTTCTACCTACGGGTGCTCCATTACAACAGAAGCTGCTTCCTTTCCCTTCAAACATGAGTGCGTATGGGCTCGTGGGCTTGGCCTAGATGTTTGCCAAGTGGGATAAGAAACAACAACATACAACCAGCATTAGTTTCCATTGTAACCTCATACCCTTCTACACACTGGCAAGAGCGTCCCCCTTTGGGGTTCAAGGGAAATGGTTAGTTGGCTTCCAGAATCTCACCTGAGACGATATTGGTATTTCTCAGGAATTCCTCACCAACAATTTGATTTTATTGCAACTCCTCCAGACATTGAGTCTCTTCTGGTAATGCATCCTGCATCACATCCCTGTCAACTTCGAGAAAATGGGGATATCCATCTCTTAGAACAAAATTCAATTCCCTGACCGGACAGAATTCAATTCCCTGATCAAAAAAAAATATGAGAAATGTTTCCAACCCTGGAGAGGACAAGGCCCTTTCATCGAATCAGCACGGGAGATAAATTCCTAGTTGCTGTGTCACAGTATAGAGCAGGGGTCTCCAAACTTTCCATACTATTTACTCCAGTAAGTAACAAGGGCTAAAAGCGTTTTAATTTTTCTGCCATCATCTATAATTTCTAGACCAGTCGCCGAGTACGCGCTCTGAGCGAGCATACGCTTGCTAAATTCGCTGGTTCAGTTACTACAATTACAGTTGTGTGTATCGACTCGACCGTGACACTTGACGACATCTAGTAGTCAAAAGCAGAAATAGGTAGGTAATATCCTTTATTGGTAACAGATGGCGCTAGTTAATTTAGATTTTCCTGTCCTGGGGGATTTTCAGGATAAAAATCATATGTTTGATCCGGGATGTATACATTCCAAACATCGATATACATACATATGCGATACTCTTTACCCCAACATAACTACCGAGGGTAACCGCGGGATGTTCACTAGTTTTCAATGTTAGTGGGATTCATTTCAATTATTCGTTAGTTGCTATGCTTAAGTTAGTTGTTATGCTTCTGCATATTATGCTTTACCTAGCAAGTCAATAAAACCGAGTTATTATCATTCTGTGTTTTTTTTTATCCAACTTATTACAGCAACAATAAGCTATTCGCTGTCGCGGGTCGGATGGATGACACTGGCGGGCCGTAGTTTGGAGACACCTGGTATAGAAACTCTCCAGTTCTAAAACAATTTAGCAAGCCTTTTTTATCATCAATAAGACCACTTAGGAAACGCATCCTAAAAAAACTGGACGGCCTGTGTTTGAACAATCTCTTCATCATTTCTCGGTTTTAGTTAATGTTCTTCATTTTAACAAATTTTTTTGATAAAAATATTTTAAATAAAATTAATCTATTAGAATTAAGAAAATAAATATGTGTAATCATATGCTATCATATCTTATATGTTTTACAAGTAGCTTTAATATGTCTCGCGAGAATTCTATAAAAAAAAAAAAATTGTTTTGCAATTTTGTTTCGTGAACACAGTTTTTAAGGGATATTTCAATATCCAAATGACTTACAACATTGGCAAAAGATTATTCGTCGATCCAGATATCATTCTATCTAAAAATATCGATTATTTGTGTTTCAAAAAAAAAAAATAATAATAATAATAATAAATAAATAAATAAATAAAAAAAATGCGACTTCATTACTGAAAAAACAGTCAAAACAGAAGAAACAATCAAAAAAAAAAAATCTAACATCTTTTTGTTGTGTATATAAATATATTTATTTATTACTTAAAAAAATGGGTCTGGCCGGGATTTGAACCCGGGACCTCTCGCACCCAAAGCGAGAATCATACCCCTAAACCACCGAGCCACAATTAAAGTACTGAAAGCACCTTCCAATTCTATTTTTATATCAATAAATTGCTGTATTTACCCAAAAGACAGGTGCTAAAAATATTGGATCTCTAGCGTCAAGGTAAATGTTTATAGAGTTTCATTGAATCAATTCCCAATGATTTTTTTTTTCTTTTGGCTAGTCTACATTACTTTTTTTCTTCCAAACCCCCCCTCCCCAAAATAACAATATTTAGTTCGTAGATAAATGCGTAGCCAAACAATTTTCATTTCAAGCAAATTTTGGTATTGTTAATGAAAGGAAGGCAAAATTTTATTTCTCATGCACTCTAAATAATAATAATTCTTTTGTAGCATAAAGGACGTAAAAAAAAAATCCTATTTGATCCCTTTTTTATAATACGTTAGATATGATAATTATTCATTTTTGAGTGTCTAATCTACAGATTTAGCATTGGATTTTTGACTTAAAAGATTTTAAACTGATATTAGAGAGTTTTTTGCATACCGTATTTTGGACGTCCGTTAGCTTTTTCTCCCTAGCGCGCATGCTCATAGGAAACATTATTACAGATACGCATGCGCAATTTCCTATGAGCATGCGCGCTAGGGAGAAAAAGCTAACGGACGTCCAAAATACGGTATGCAAAAACTATGTATTATTCAGATAACGAACACGATATAACTACTGCCATTCGCGATCAGTGGCAACGGAGGGCTGAGGTTCGATTCCACTGGCAGTGTCCGTTGCAGTCACTGCTTTCAGAAACGAGGTGATTCGATGGTGACATACGGCACGCAAATACGGGGCAATGTCTCCCCCCCTGCCCATTGGTGGGCTGTTCGGTGTATACACGAGGTCCACTGATATACCACCTTCACCTTTCTAACCAGTATGGAGATGCATATCCCTAGGTATGGGGTGAGATGTGAAGAAAATAAATGTGCGTAGGAGGGTTCAGGTTTTAATCCGTTGGCGGTGTCAGTTGCAATTGCAGCTTTCAGAGACTCGGTGGAGAATGTGACAACCGTCTCAAATTGACTGTCAGATTGCTAGTGGAAGCTTCCTAAGCGATACGCAAATGCAGGTTAGTTATCTCTTACCTTCCGTGAGTCAATGCCAGATCTCCCATTGGTGAACTCATCGTGGCATACATAAGTTGAGCACGAAGGCCACAAATATTTGGAAAAAAATAGACATGCATTTATTTTATTTAACGCACGCCAACCGAATGGGTTTACCGTAGCGGTATTACAAAAAACCCTTGCCTCATGCCTGACATACATTACATAAGAATCCATGGTGAATCATACTTTAAAAACTTGCATGGTGCTTTTGGAAATCATGAGCAATATCACGTGATATCTACTCATGATAACGTGTGCTTAATTATCATGAGTAGATGTTAAACCTTAAAAGAGGCTTGCACCTATTTTTATTATTTATTAAAATTCCTTAATCTCCTGTTTTTGCGCATTGTACATTATTTTCCCGCTCTTCTTTTATGTAAGAAACAGACATTCTCAAAAACATTTTCCGAAATGTCTTCAAGAAACTGCCTGCGAATCTAACACCAAGAGAAGTAAAAATCGAGGGCAACTTTTTAGTCAGTATTGCCAGAGATGAATAATTTATGAGTCATTACATACACAAAATACACAGACTTTATTTACTGATTAGTTAAAAAAAAAAAAGTAGATGGTTTGGAATTCATATGATGGCTTTTATTTTTAACAGACAATTGGTTACGATTAAACATTTTTGTTATTTTAACACTTCTCGTATTATTAAAATATAGGTGGCTACGCGACATTCTGTATCATTTTTGAGAAATTCAACTAATTCTGCTACTACTGCGCCCAAAAAGTAAGACCAATTATTATTATTTTTTTTTTTCAAAAATTCTTTATTTACTCTTCCAAATTTATTCCATCGCCTTCAAAGTAATCCCCCCTCCGGACACAGTGCACTGATGCCACCTTTTTTTCCAATACTCAATGCATGCTAAAAAGACACCGGCAGGGATGGCCCTCAAAGCGCACGGCGATTCACGTTGAATCTCTTCGATCGCCTCAAAACTGTATCCCCGGAGTGGTCTTTTGAATTTAGAGAATAGCCAGAAGTCGCAAGGTGTGAATACGGTGGTTGCGGAACGATATGGGTTTCATTTTTGTCGAAAAAATCTTGAAGAATCAATGCAGAGAATGCGTTGAAGACGAAGAGCCCTCTGGTCGACCCTCCACCTCAATCGACGAAGCTCACGTCCAAAGTATTAAAGATTGGGTGCTTGCAAACCATCGATTTACAATTAGAGACCTTGCTGACGATGTTGGAATTTCAAAAGGATCGGTCTACTCCATTTTGGGCCTCAAACGCATCAAATCTCGATTGATACAGAAAACACTGAATGCGCCAGCTCACAATGCATTAATTCTTCGTGACTTTTTCGCCGAAATTGAACTCATATCGTTCCACAACCACCGTATTCACACTGTTCGACTTCTGGCTATTCCCTAAACACAAAAGACCACTCCGGGGACACAATTTTGAGAGATTCAATTTGAAGGCCCTCCCTGCCGATGGCTTTTTAGCATGCATTGAGGATTGAAAAAAAAAGTTGGCGTAAGTACGCTGTGTCCGGAGGGGATTATTTTAAAGGCGATGAATTAAATTTTGAAGAATAAATAAAGAGTTTTTTAAAAAGAAAAATAATGGGTTTTACTTTTTTGGGCACCTTAGTAAAACAATCGATATTTTGATTACCAAGGTCACAAACATTTAAGGGAATTTTCCGTTTCTCACTTCCGCTGTAGCGGTCAAGAGAGAATCAACTTCTCAAGTGAAGGAATCTAAACTGGTCTTCGCGCCTGGCGCGCAGAGAGCCAAACCCATCGTGACGTCAGACGACCATTCAGCGAGCAAACATAGGCCAGTTAACCATGAATTATATTTCGGAAAACAATGTCTTTTAGTAATCATAAAAAGGGTGGGGTTTTTTTTAAGGCAATCGACTTAATGTACGGAAGAAAATAATTAAATAAGCGACTTTACGCTTATTTATTTTCGAAAAATCATCATTGATATCAGGCATATAAAAAAAACAGGGGCATTTAAAAACCTTTTTTAAAAGCCCCTTTTTTATTTTTAGAAAAGGGAAGAGTTACATCATATACCAATTCGTGTAAAACTTAATAAACACAATTAATTAACTCAATTAAATATTTATGTCATATCGAAATTTGTTTTATATAAATTTAATGTGAAAATTAAAATTAAAAATGACCTAATCATATTGGTTTGAAAAATTATTTCGGAGAATCAGTCAATGTTTGAAGTCAACTTTCAATGTTTGAAGGCAATGTGGTTACTTGTTCACAAAGTACTTGTTTTGAGGACTTTCTTTGTCCCTTTCTTTAACCTGTCCCCCGTAACTAGAGCCAATTAGAAAGGTGAAGGTGGAACATCGGTAGGCACTATGTTCCCCCGTACCAAGGGCTGGTAGAACATGCGTGGGCCTTATACCACTCCTACATAAAAGGTTATGCAATCCCCTACCAATTAGAAATGTGAAGGTGAAACATTGGTGGGCCATACACCTCCGGTACCAAGGACTATGTAATCCCCTATTTTAGATAACGTGAGAGTGGGATCTCGGTGGGCCTTAAACCACAATACAAAGAGCTATGTAGTCTCCTACCAGTTAGAAATTCGAGAATTAGAACATCCGAGGGCCTTATACCTCCCTCTCCCCATACCAAGCAGCCTGATGGCCAAGTGGCTAGCTTTCTGGCCTTTGGTATCCCAGGCTTCAGATTCCAACCCTAGCGGTGGCATGCATGTTTGTGAGTGGTTCGTAATCCACTTTAAACTGTAGGTCCCGGTCAGTTAAGCCCAAAATTGTGCGCAACAATTTTAAATTTGAGCGACAAACCAAATCCCCCCATACCAAGGGCTATATAATCCCTTACAAGTTAGAAAGGTGGGGGTTGTACATGAGTTGGGCTTGTATCTCCTCTCCGTATGAAGGGCTACGCAGTATCCTTCCGATTAGAGAGATGAGGGTAGAACATGAGTAGGCCTTATACCAATCTCTATACAAAGGGCTATGCAATCCTCCATCAGTTAGAAAGGTAAGGATGAAATACCGGTGGGCCTTGTGTATATAGTACAATTGATGGGGGAGGGCCAGGGCCGGATTTAGATGAAAAGAGGCCCTAGGCTATTCCCCTTAGGAGGCCCTTTCACCTCCCATTTTTAAGTCTGTAAATGACATGAGAGATAATAAAATACATCATTACTGTGATATATATCCATATGTTAAATGAAACATGTTATGATGGGTACTGATCTTTATAAAAAAAATGTGGCACGAAAAAAAAAAATCGAACATTTACAACGAAACAAAATTCAAATAATAAAAATCTTTGACTACGAAAATAAAATAGGCAATCAGTGAACGCATGAAGTACACTTTGGTGCAATCTAGTCTATACAAACGAACAGACCCAATGAGCCGAACGCGTTGATCTTAACCCATACATTTTTAGGTTTGTTTATGAGTCATGTGTGTAGAATGTCTCCTAATTTTCGATTCTGTGTTTTCTGTTTTTAGAATAGTGTCATTCAAATTTTGCTAGCAATTTGAATGTAGGCCCCTCTTGATCTTGAGGCCCTAGGCTGAAGCCTAGTTAGCCTATAGGAAAATCCGGCCCTGGGGAGGGCAGTGCCAACGGGAAAAACTTTTAAGGGTAACAGCCTCGCTTTTACATGTCGTATGGGAAAAAACCCGGAAAAATTCCACCAGGCAGAGGTGGGGTTCTTAAGAGGTTGACTATCGACACAAGAGGTTTTACTTTCAATAATTGCCCTCTAGTCACCTCGTTTCTAAAAGCAGCGACTGCATTGTCTTCTCCAGCGGATTCGAACCTCAGCCCTCCCGCACACTGGCTACGCACGTTGCCATTGAGAAGATGTATATTAGGATTAAAAAAAAACTTTTTTTATACATCTAGAATTCGAATTCCACTGACAGGTTAGGAAAAGGGGTTATTGCCAACTGAACAGTTGTTATGGAGTTATTCCCTCCAGCTCCATCTGATATACATTATTAAAAAAATAATAATAAATAAAAAACAACTAATTCAATAGTAATTTTATTAAAAAAAATTACTTGTATTTATTTCAGTTTCTTCTTTTTATATAAAAGTGAAAAAACAAAATTTTTTATCTTTTTTTTTTATCTTTTATCATGCGTTTTGATTTTTGAACACTAGATGGCGCTCGAACAAATATTCCGTTAGAAAAACTTTTAAACGCACTAATTTCAAGAACATTTATTTTAAAGAAGTAAATAAAATATATTATGTGTGAATTTTAATCTTGTGATAAATATTGGAAGATAGTTTTTGATTATAGAGCTCATAATTATTGAAGTTTGAAATCTAATTTATTACAAAAATAGTATGAAGACTTTCGTCTATTGAATGATTCTAAACTATTAAATCAGTTTATTATCAGCCATGATGAAAATGGAACGAAGTGTGTTGCTATATTAAAAATGCATCAATTTATTAAGGCTGCACAGAATCAACATAATTTTTGATAGAGAAAAGGATAAAAAAAAAATTGCATGATACTTATGCATTTTTGTATGATTTATTTTTTATAATATATTATTAATTATATTAATGTTACATTATTTAAAAAAACTGTAAAAAATTGTATACAATTTAATTTGATGAATTACAATTTATTTAAAAATTATTTTAATATTTTGTATTATGTCCAATTATAAAATTGATTCTGAATTTTTAAAAATTGAGCATACGAAGTGAAGATGGTTTATAAATATGTAGGGTGAAAGATGTTTGCATATTTAAATTGCATTATTTTTTAACGCATTATAATTAATTATTATTTTTATATTATAATTAACTCCTTTCTTTCTAAAAAAATATCATTTTTTTTTTTAAAATTAATTTCATAGATTCCCATTATTTTCGAATGGTCTTGAATTTCAAATATATTATTCTGTTTGAATTTTCAGAAAAAATTGCAAAGAAAAAAAATTTGTTTCAATAAAAATTTAATCAAAGGTTTAAATATGAAAAACTCATAAAAAAAATCCACCAAGGTTTATTGAAAATTATGATATTTTGCAATATATGCAATCCTGAAGTTAACATTTAGCTTTTCAGACATTTTTTCCCCTTTAAATATAACAAATATTTCAGACGAAACGCCAGCCGTCAGAAAATCGGGTGTACTACAGTGACCAAAATTTTTCAATTTTAAATTCTCGGGGTTTACGGAATTTCAATTTTATTTCTCTTTTTTAGGTAGCTTGCATTGTCCTTGACATCTGTGTGAAATTTCATTTCAAAATATTTATTAGTGTTTGAGTTACGCTTGGATTTGTGAGACGCTAAAACTGATTCCGGCGATGTTTGCAATGTCTGAATGAATTGTGCAAAGAACTTGCATTCAATTTTGCTTGCGGAAACGTATAGAATGTTGCAGAAGGCATTCGGTGAGCATTCCTATATAGGAAAGAAATGTTTGCAAGCGGTAAAAACAGTTCAAAGAAGGCGGAGAACGCGTTGGAGACGAAGAGCCCTCTGGTCGACTATCAACCATTTTTTGGACTTGAGCTTCAAGTCCAAAAAATTAAAGATTTGTTGCTTGCAAACCGTCGATTTACAATTAGAGACCTTGGCGATGATGTTGGAATTTCAAAAGGATCGGTCCATTCCCTTTTGGGCTTCAAACGCGTCAAATCTCGATGGGTACCGAAAAAATCACTGAAAGCGCCAGCTCACACTGCATTGATTGATCGTGAATTTTTTCCAAAAAATGAAACCCATATCATTCCATAACCACCGTATTCCCACCGTGCGACTTCTGGTTGCTCCCTAAATTCAAAAGACCACTCCGGGGACACCGTTTTGAGTCGATTGAAGAGATTCAACGTGAATCGACGCGCGGTTTGAAGGCCAATGACTTTTTAACATGCGTTGAGGATTGGAAAAAAAGTTGGCATAAGTGCATTGTGTCCGGAGGGGATTTTTTGGAGGCGATGAAATAAATATGGAAGAATAAATAAAGAGTTTTTGGAAAAAAAAAATAATTGTTCTTACTTTTTGGGCACAGTAGTAATGCTGTAATGTAATAAACATTATTTTTTTCCTTTTAAAACAACTATGTAGATTCGCCTTCAATACATCTACATGTGGTTGGAACAATTGTTTTAAAAGCAAAATAATTTTTGAACATTTTGGTAATGTAAACCACATCAACAGCTATTTGTAAAAAAAAAAAAATAATAATAAATAAAATTTTTTTTTCTTTTCTTAAAATGACCCTAAGGACCATAATAAACGATTTACAACTGAAAATTCAATAAAGATTTTTTTTTTTCCCCTGTAAAATGTACAACAGGTATTTGAAGCCTTCATCAATGGCTGATAACTTTTGATAGCTAATCAGATGTTAATAAATAAAGGACGAAATAGATAATTGTTATTGCATCATTGACAAAAATCCTTAATTTTTTCCCCCTTTTAATTTACAATAAATTAGAGCACATTCAATAAATTGACGACATGATTTATGTTTCCCTGACGTAATGCCATGCATCAATTTAAATTCTTTATTTACTTTTTTTTATTGTCACTTTTCACTACGACGAACATTAAAAACGCGATAAGTTATCTACCAACTGTTTCTTATTTTATTTGAGTTTAGGTTCATGTTTTTTTTAAAAAATACATGAACCTAAACTAGGTTCTGTTTTTTAAAAAAAAACATGAACCTGAAAATAAAACTTGAAAAGTTTAAATAATCTAATAAATAAAACTAATTAAACGAAAAAAATAAATAAATTAAATAATATAAATAAAATATAAATAAATAATATAAATAAAATAGAATAAATAATAATATAAATAAAATAAATAATATAAATAAACTTTACACTTAAAAAAAAAACTATTCGTAAAACCCAGTGTATCTGACAGTCGTCCATGTTTTTTTTTTTTTTTTTTTTTACATATCGAACATCCCTAGTATGTGATCCACCAAATTTTTTACGTTTCTTTTTTCTTTATTTAGCAAGCTAAAAAGAAGTAGACATTTTCTGGAGCAACAAACTCTTCGCGCATCTCGTGTTGCAATATGACCGTTTAACAGATGGACCTTGAGATATTTACGAAAGCGATAAATAGGATTTCGCATAAATGTGAATGAGTCATATATCTTTTATTTGATTTATTGAGGTCAGTTAAATTGGATGATTGCAGTCATGTGTATACTTATTTAAATAGACGTTATATTCGTATACTGTACAGCAGCGACCGCGTAACTTTTTTGGATCGTGTACTCCTAAGATGAAAATAATTAAAAGTTGTACCCTTTCCCTCCCTTATAAACCCTTATAATATATATATATAGGGCCGGGGGGCTGGTGCTCGGTCCGAGTCCCGGCGGTGCCATGGATGTTTGTAGGGGTTCGGAATTCACTTTAAACCGCAGGTCCCAGACTATTACTCTCGTAGAGCTTTGTGGGGGTAGTGTGACTCCGCGTCCGTAGCTTACCTTCAAGCTACACACACACCCTGCGTAGTGCTAAGTGAATAACAGCGGTGCAGACCTTGCTTATGGTATAAAAAGACAACAGTCTTAAGTATTTGCCAGATGCATTAAAATATATATATAATGCGCGTGTGTGTAGTCAAAAAACAAAAATTATGTTATTTTTTGTAAACGACATACATACATTTAAATTAAATTTCAAATTCACATTCTTAATCAGAATTCAAGATGATCAATGCGTTTGCACGTGTTTAATAATAGAGAGTTTTTGCATACCGTATGCAAAAACTCTCTAATATCGGAAATATCTGGTTTGATGCCCTCTGTTTATACAATTCGAAGGTGATTCTAAATTACTCATAAAATTACGGATATTGTTTTCGAGAGGTGGGTTGGTTATTGTTTTTTTCTTTTTTTAAATTTCTTTCACGAGCTAATATTTTAATAATTACGTAATATTTTAAACATATATAATAATAACTTAACAATATATTAATACTTATATAATACATTAATAATTACATAATATTTTAAACTTCTTTCAAGACCTTTTTCATGCATAAAATTCATTTAAATTTCTTTCACGAGCTAACAATTAAATAATGTAAAATTGTTCTGAAACATAGTCAGGCGAAGAAAAATTTTTCTTCAAAGTGAAAACGATATTTTTCAAAAAAAAAAAAAAAAAAAAATCGTTTATATGTGAAATTGTTTTCATAATTTTAAACCGTTTATATGTGAAATCGTTTTCATATTTTTAAAGCGTTAACACTCGGTTACAAAATTTCGTTTTTACTGTTTTTAAACCATTTTCATTTTTTTTTAATTCTAAATTTAATTACCTTAAGAAATTTTTATGATTTGACATGAATGAAAAAGAATATATTCAATACATGTTTATATATATATATATATATATATATATATACTCTGAAGTGACAAAAGTCATGGGATAGCAATATGCAAATTTTCAGATGGCAGTAGCATGGCGTAGAACAGGTATAAATGCGCAGAGCTTTCATTTCTGTTCAAGTTATTCATGTGAAGAGGTTTTGACGTGATGATGACCGCACGACGGGAATTAACAGACTTTGAACGCGGAATGTTAGTTGGAGCTAGACGCATGGGTCATGCCATTTCGGAAATCGTTAGGGAATTAAACATTCCCAGATCCACTGTGTCAAAAGTGTGCCGAGAGTATGAAATTTCAGGCATAACAATCCCACCATGGACAGCGCAGTGTTCGACCGCCTGCACTTAACGACCGAGACCGGCGACGTCTGCAAAGAGTCGTAAATTCTAACAGACAAGCAACACTGCGTCAAATAACCGCAGAAATCCATGTGGGACGTACAAGGGACTTGTCTGTTAGAACTGTGCGGAGAAATTTGGCTTTCTTGGGCTATTCCAGCAGAAGACCGACTCGAATGCCTTTACTGACAGAACGACATCGCTTGCAGCGACTCTCGTGGGCACGTGAGCATATCGGTTGGTCCCTAGATGAATGGAAAACCGTGGCCTGGTCCGATGAGTCACGATTTCAGTTGGTAAGAGCTGATGGTAGGGTTCGAGTGTGGCGCAGACCCCACGAAGCCATGGACCCAAACTGTCAGCAAGGCACTGTTCAAGCTGGTGGTGGCTCCGTAATGGTGTGGGCTGTTTTTTCATAGCATGGACTTGGTCCTCTGGTGCGACTGGACCGAACATTGACTGGAAATGCTTATGTCACCGGGCCACAACTGCTCGCGATTGGTTTGAAGAACATTCTGGACAATTCCAACGAATGATCTGGCCACCTAGATCGCCCGACATGAATCCCATCGAGCATTTATGGTACATCATAGACAGGTCTGTTCGTGCCCAAAATCCTGCACCATCAACGCTTTCACAATTATGGACGTCTATCGAGACAGCATGGCTCAATATTTCTGCAGAAGACTTCCAACGACTTGTTGAGTCCATGCCACGTCGAGTTGCTGCACTTCGCCGGGCGAAAGGAGGGCCGACACGATATTAAGAGGTATCCCATGACTTTTGTCACTTCAGTGTATATATATATAACAAGAGAGAGAGAGAGAGAGAGAGTGTAAATAGATAGACACAAAAAGAATTATTTTTCAAAGAAGATTATTATATTTGTTAAATTTATATAAAATACAGACTTCATGTAATGTTTTTTTTTCATTGTTTTCTTTTACATCGCTTGTAACACGCTTGTATTAAAAAATTTTGCATTTAAAAAATAGATCGCGAACCAGTTTAGAAAATTGTTGTTTTAGAGTTTATTTTCTTGTTAAAATTATTATTTATCTCTAAGTTTTACCGATTATACTTTGGATGTTCTGTTATTCTAATTAATAAACATATTTTATCTGGTTTTTAATTGATTAATTAATTTAATTTCTATTTTATAAATAGTAGCCTACATGTTAATGACAGTTATTTAAAATTAAAAAAAAAAAAAATACGCGAGCCATTAAAAATTTTTTTAAAGAATTCCTTATCCAGAAATACTTAAAAAATAATTCAAAAGAGCCACTGTTATATGCTGCATGTTATTTCAGAGAGAGAGAGAACTTCATTCTATGAATCCAAATATTTCACTCTTTTAGTGCTCTAAACAAAGATAGTAAACATGCAAACACATGAAATTAGGCCAGGACAGAATGGAGCCCCTTGAAATAGAGTTTACCTTAATAATATCAGATTCAAGTTTAAGGTTCAGGTTTATCTTGATAACATCACAGTCACGTTTAAGGTTCAAGTTTACCTTAATAATGTCAGGTTATCATACTTTGAACCCAGTTCCATGAGTTCGTAAGCCCAACTCGATACTCAAAAGTCAACACAGATCTATTTTTGTAATACTATTACGCCCAAAAAGTAAGACCAATTAATTTTTTTTCAAAAACTTTTCATTTAATCTTAAAAATTTATTTCATCGCCTTCAAAGTGATCCCCTCCGGACACAATGCACTTGCGCCAACTTTTTCTCCTATCCTCGATGCATGCTGAAAAGTCATCGGCAGGGATGGCCCTCAACGCGCGCGCCGACTCACGTAGAATCTCTTCAATCGACTCAAAACGGTGTCCCCGAAGTGGTCTTTTGAGTTTAGGGAATAGCCGGAACTCCCACGATGTGAATACGGTGGTTGTGGAACGATATGGGTTTCATTTTTGGCGAAAAAGTCACGAAGAATCAATTCATTCAGTGTTTTCGGTACCAATCGAGATTGGACGCGTTTGAGGTCCAAAATGGAATGGACCGATCCTTTTGAAATTCCAACATCGTCAGCAAGGTATCTAATTGTAAATTGACGGTTTGCAAGCACCCAATCTTTAATTTTTTGGACGTGAGCTTCGTCGGTTGAGGTGGAGGGTCGACCAGAGGGCTCTTCGTCTTCAACGCGTTCTCTGCCTTCTCTGAACTGCTTATACCACTTGTAAGCCTTTCTCTCCGGTATAGGAATGTTCGCCGAATGCCTTCTGCAACATTCTAAACGTTTCCGCAAACAAAATCGAATGCAAGTTCTTTGCTCAATGAATTCAGGCATTTTAAAAATCGCTTGAATCAGTTTCAGCGTCCTACAAAGCCAAGCGTAACTCAAACACTAATGAATATTTTGACGTGAAATTTCACACAGATGTCAAGGACAGTTTCAGCAACCTAAACAAGTAATATAAAAAAATTTTAAAAACAATTCCTACTTTTTTTTCACTCTATTGCAGAAAGTCCTTTATAAATAATGTTCATTCATTTTTTCCAAGTTTAACTGGCGCCATCTTTTATTAGATACATGCAACTTAAATCTTAAAAAAACTAAAATTAATTAAATTAAATTAAATTACTGAATGAATATTTGAAAAAACTGTATTCACATCCAGTGTCCTCCACTGCAAGTTCCAAAAAAATGTATTTGAAATGTATTTTGAGTGGACGAACAAAAAGTATTTTATGAATGATTAAAAATTTGAACAATATATCTATATATAGGGAGAATGTGAGCTAACAGAAGGAATCGAAAAAGAAAAAAAAATTGCAATTGCATAAGCCCCGGGAAATTTATAGTGAAAATCAGTCTTACTTTTTGGACACAATACTATGCAACAGGAGAAGAAAAAAAAATTCACTTTTTTTCGTATTTATCAACTCATTTAGTTAGCCCTACTTTTTTTACATTGATTGATTATATTGATTGACCAGATCAATCATCAGATTGATGGATCAATTTATTTTTCAGCACGCCGTGTATCCAAAGATGGACAGCTCGTTGCTTCGCCTGGTGTGTATCTGCTCACTCTTGGTCAGTTTCGTCGCGTGCCAAGAAGAGGACCACTCACACCACAGACCCTACCGGCCGGACATAAATCCGGACATGGAACTCATGCCCATGACGCGATTCCGACCCTATACCACCGCCAGGACGATAACCCAGGAGATCCGGGAGCCCATCTCACTGCCGGATCTCCCACACGGCACCGACGAGTCGAGCTACGAATACTACGACTACTACGACAATGGCGCGGATATGTCCAGCAGTGGGTATATTCACCACCATGCTCTTCATACCACTACGCAAAGCAGCGACCTTGAAACCACGACGACGTCTCAGCCAGACGCGGAGGAATACGACTACGATGATGAACATGATTCCAGTGAGTATGGTTTAGATCAGGGATGGGCAAACTTTTTCAGTCGCGAGCCAAAAGTAGGAAAAATAAAAGTTTGGCGGGCCAAGATACATTTTTCTAAAATTTTAAAAACAATATACGTGTATTACAATTTAAATATGTTAATGAGATGAATGAAATTGCGATTTTATTTCAAAAAGTTCCTTTTAGTGAGGTTCGTAGTGAGATGAACTGATTCTAAGGAACGAGGCTAAATGCTCCTCTGTCAGTCTACTTCTGAAATAATTCTTTCATAGTTGAAAACACTCGTTCACGTACACTCAAGAGCCAAAACATTATGACCACCCCTACATTTTGCAATGAACTCGCCTGGATGACGTGGAAGGCATGTGATCAGGTGGAAGTGTATTTAACTGGTATTAAGTGGTGGTATTACTCCATGCCAAGGCGGGTTGAAGCCGTGTTGCTCGCCAAAGGTGGGCCAACTCGTTATTGACAGGTGGTCATAATGTTTTGGCTCTTGAGTGTATATAAGATGAAGCAAACATGGCACTGATTTTCTGGGCATTAGATATTAAATTTTGGAAACTTACTTTCGATAATGATTTGTAAAACTCTAAATTTGGCATATTTAGAAGAAAAACTGATTGATGATTGTTAGATTGCAACTCAATTAATTCAACTTTCAAATCTGACCTCACTGCTTCACAATTTACTCCATGGTAAAAATTATGACTCCATGGTTAACTCCATAGTAAAAATATCCAATTATGTTTGAATGGTACTAAAATCTTAAAATCTGCGTTCGAACTCAAAATGCAGTTTTTTCAAGCCATCTTCATAATTCTTAAGCTTCTCTTCATTTAATTATGGCGTTGAATTTAATTCAACAAAAATTAAAATTAAAATTCTATCCGCGGGCCGGATAGAACCTTCCGGCGGGCATGAGTAGGCCCGCGGGCCGTAGTTTGCCCATCCCTGGTTTTGATCAAGGGTGGCCAACCGACGGCCCGCCTTGAATATTTTTTTCGGCACGTGAGATTTATCACACTTTTACAAAATATATTTATTTATAATGGCCAAAGGAGTGAAAACTAATGTATTAAAAAAATACATTATGTTATCCATCTATTCAAAAATTAACTGCCGAAATTATGAGAAAAAAATTAGCTGTGATTTTAAAATAATATTCTTGCAAATATAGGACAGATAGTGCCTGTTTTACTTATGAGTTTACAGTTATGAGCTCGCAGAATAATTAAATTATAGTCTGAGGTTCTATGTATATATCTATGTAATATAATCACTTTAAGTAACCTCAGTGACCATCCTTAGATAAGCACAGTTGATTGCAAAGCAAACCAGACTCTTAGTTGAAGTTGTTAGCGCTTTTGGTTCAATTTATACCTGCGGTTTTTTTTTTTTTTAAACGAAATTGACAGAACACAAAACACGCTCAAACATAACGGACGCAACACCCATTACGATGTGCAAATATCCAAATGGAGATCGATTTGCAAAAGCTAAGTGAAAAAGTGAAGAAACAAAGTAAAATGAATATTTTTTAATGATTTCATTTTTTTTATTTCGCTTATATTTTTTATATTTCATTTTTTTTCATTTCCTTTATATTTTTTATATTTCATTTTTAGTGTTATATATTTCTTTACAATGTGCGTTTAGTGTCATTATTATTATATTATCTATGTTTACATGTAAGAATAATAGTAAACACAAAAATAATAACTCATTCTGTTTCAATTTTTCACTCCAAAAAATGTCTATAGTGGGTCTAAATCTAATATTGGGATATATAATTTTATAGGCGACTCGCGGAGTTAGGATGCATTTCCAAAGTGGCCCGCAAGATCATTCGGGTTGGCCACTCCTGGTTTAAATAGAGTTAGTTTATACAGATCTATGGATAGATTTGGATCGCTCAATCCTATTTGCTTCAGATCTGTGCACAGAGTAGATTTTTGGTCGCGCAGTACAGTACAGTACAGGCCGATTTTTTTTTATTTGGAGTTCTCAGAGTAAAAACCCTGCATCTCCGTCTAATTTTTAAATTTACATAAATATTAATTACCAAAAGTGTAATTTTAACAGAAAAAAAAATTAAAGAGCTCTGTGTAAAAACAATCAAATTGTTTACGACCATCTAAAACACGCACACTTTCCCTTCAAACCTGCTAATATTCCTTTAGAATAAAACCGGGTTTGTGTTTCAAAGTTACACTGAAAAATACTTCACACACACACAAACAAGTCCCACTTTCAAAATGCTGTAAAAAAAGAACCACTCGTCACAATGATTTCAAATTTGAACTGAAGATACTTGAAGAAGGGGCCTGAATGGCCAAGTAGCTAGCGCTCTGGCGCTCGGTACCACAGGTGTCGGGTTCGAGTCCCGGCGGTGCCATGGATGTTTGTAGTGGTTCGGAATCCACTTTAAACCGCAGGTCCCCGTCCTAATAGGATCGTAGAGCGTTGTGGGAGGCATTGTTATTCCGCGTCCGTATTTTCAAGTTACACGCGCCCCCTAGGTAATGCAAAGTGAGTAACGTCTGTGCAGCGCTTGCCTTAAGGCATCTAAGACCAAGCTGTCTAAGTGTTTGCCAGTTGCATTGGAACGAAAAGATACTTGAAGAAGGGGGAAACGGTACGGCACCAAAAAAAAAAAATGCCTACGATTTTTCCTTTCCAATTAGGTATGACCTTGCCGTGGTGGATGGGCTTTCCACTCACAGTGTCACAACTGTGGAATGACTTGTAAGTCATTTCTTCCATCATAAAACCGAAACAATCAAGCATATTGAACACTACAGTTGATTTAATGTGCAACTCATGCCAAATATGTTGTCATTTCTATTCAAAATATCACTGGCAGTCAAATTCACTTTCTTTAAGCCGCTTACAGTGCCATCTATTAATACATTTTGAAACTTTTTTTGGATGCCGTACTGTTTTCCCCTTCTTCAAGTATCTTCATCAAAAAAAAAAAATTGTAATCAGCAAGGCCGTTATACAAGTTACATATAAAATTTAGAATTTAGTGTAAGAACAAAACGTATAACAGCCATCTTAAAAAATAAAAAAATAAACTATAGAATTCCAAACTATTTTCTTTTCTTGAAAAATCTCGTTTTCACTTTGAAATAAAATTGTTCTTCACTTTTACTAAATCGATTTTTTAGAACAATTTTTATTCTGAATTAACTTATTAAATTATTTAATAATTATTACGATTATTCTGTAAATAAATATTAAGTATAAAAAGCTCGTGAAGGAAATTAAAAAAAAAAAAAAAAAAAAAGCTCGTGGAAAAAAAAAAAAAAAAAAAAAAAATTACAAATTTCAGTACAAATGTCCAAAACTAAAAGTGGTCAAGGAAACGAAAAACCCAGCTCCCCAAAATAATACCCATATATTTTATAGGTAATAATATAATCTTTTCTATGGAAAATTTGTAACATTGGTAAGAACAAATTGTTATAAACAAATCTGTTTAAATAAGAAAATAATTTGTAGTAAAAGTAAGTTTGCCAACTCAATAATACTTTGATTCTCGGTCTTTATTCAATTCCTACTGTTAGCTCGCACTCTCCCTATATATATCTGGACCTGATTGGCCGAGTGGCTAGCGTTCTGATGCTCGGTACCACAGGTTTCGCGTTCGACTCCCGGCGGTGCCAGGGGTGTTTGCAGTGGTTCGGAATCCACTTTAAACTGTAGGTCCCGATCTGTTTAGCCTAAAGTGCGCACAAGATGACCTTACAGCGACACACAAACAAACCTATATACGGTGGGTAAAAAAAGTATTGGCAATTGCCTTAATTTATTCATATTGACAAATAAATAAAATGTTATGCAATTTTAGCTGTCGTAATTAAATACAAGACATCTTAGATATATAAAAATTTTATTTTAATTTGCATTTTCTACGATTTTTTCTTTCAAAAACGAAAATTTGCATGTCAAAAAAGTATTGGCAAAACTGCTATGCAAATTTTGTTACTTTGAAGTCACGTGTTTCGGCTGATAAAAAAACTCTACCGGTATAAAGTCTGCAAAACTACTCCAAAAGTGCATATGCATTATTTTGCGATTACTGCAGTATAATGACTTCGAAATCGAAGGAGTTGGACGTTAGTGTTAAAAACACGATTAGAAATGAAGGTTTAACTTATCGTGCTATAGGAGTGCAGTTCAATATAAGTTTATTTACTGTCAGAAGTGTTGTAAAAAAGTTCAAGGAAACAGGATCAACGGAAAATAAGACTAGAAGTGGACGACTTCAAATATTTTCTACAAGAGAAGAACGTGTCATCATTAACATGGTTAAGAAAAACCCTAAAATAAGTGCACCCCAGATAGCTAGAGATGTTGCTTTCACTTCGCAAAAGACTTTCAGCGTACAGACTGTACGGAATGTTTTACACGAGAGAAGTTATTATGGATGGGCAGCTAGAAAGAAACCATTCATCTCGGAAATAAATAGGAGAAAGAGGTTAGATTTCTCAAAATCCCACGTTGATTTATTTGAAGAGTTTTGGAACACAGTTATTTTTTCCGACGAATCAAAGTTTAACATTTTCGGCAGTGATGGACGACGATATGTGTGGAGGAGGCCAAATACTGAATTGGAAAAGCAACATTTAACTGCTACTGTAAAACATGGTGGAGGCAGCGTCTTAGTTTGGGGCTGTATGGCAGCTAATGAAATTGGCAACTTGCATTTTATTGATGGTATTATGACAGCACGTACATACATTGACATTTTGCGCCATAACTTAAAAATCAGTGCCCAAAGTCTTGGCTTGGGAACATCATTCGTTTTTCAACAAGACAATGACCCCAAGTATACAGCGAATCTCACCCGTGAATGGCTACTCTACAATGCTCCTCGCCAATTAAAAACCCCACCTCAATCGCCTGACATCAATCCAATTGAAAATTTATGGCACCTGCTGGATCTAGAAATCAAGAAACATAAAATTTCAAGTAAAGACGACCTCAAACGTTTACTCTTGCAAGAGTGGCACAAAATTCCCAACAGTACAACAAAGACCTTAGTTTCCTCTATGAGAAATAGATTACAAACTGTTATAGATGCAGAAGGTATGCATACAAAATACTAAACATATACTGATTTTGTTTTCGCTCATAATTTTGTCAATTTCATAATTTTGCCAATACTTTTTTTATCATGTAAATTTTGGATTTTCTCATAGATTTTGACTAAAAAAATACTTAAATGAAAATTTCGTTATATTTGTTTGTCTTTTCTAATTCTGCAATCGCTACGTTAAAATAAAATTTGTAAACATACTTTGTTAGCAAATATGAACATTTATAGGCAATTGCCAATACTTTTTTTATCCACTGTATATCTTGTTCAAATTTTCAATCGTTCATTAATTACTTTTAGTCATTCACATCAAGTTCAAATGCATTTTTTTAAACTTGTAGTGGATAACACTGGATGTTAATACAGTTTTTTTCAAATATTAATTAATTCATGAATTTTAGTTTTATAGGGGAGAAAAAAAAATTTCTCTTCTGTAAAGTATTTAGCAGGATCTAAATTTAGGAACAAATACCGTCAGTGGCGAAGAGCTGGAAAAATAATTTCTTTTTCAGATTCTTTTTTAATTCTGGGTTCTAGTGTGAGTCAAGGAGGCAACAAAATGGAAAAGCAAACACGTGAATAAATTAGTGAGAGAGAGAGAATTTTTTCTTACTTAAAAAAATGAATGAAAATTATTTATAAAGGACTTTTTGTACTAGAGTGAAAAAAGAAATTTGTCTTTCAAGGTGCAACGATTCTCGTCGAAGCATACATTCTTTTTTATTTGATTTTCAAATAAAAAGTAACTAAAATAAAATTTTTCTTTGTTGACCTAAGTAGGAATTGACTTTAAAACATTTTTTTTATATTACTTGTTTGTAGAAAATCTTGCCATATCACACTATAACTTCTTTTATGATTTTCTTTCACGAATATATTTCTTTATTGTTACGGTTCCTTTATTTAAACGGCGTCAAAATGCTCGCCAAGAGCTCTTCCTGTCAGAAGATTATTAGTGGCCGGGATTAGGATTTATGAAAGTATGTCATCATCATAGGTCAACAATTTGTCGCGCTGCCTTATCAATAATTGGAAGTACCTAATTTGTTATTTTTTGATACAAAATATTGATGCAAAAACTGTTAGGGTTCAAGGACTAATAATTTTTTCGGTTAGTAATTTTCGATATTTTTTCTAAAAAGAAAATTGAATTTACATTAAAAGATGACAAAAAAAATGTGGTTTGGGAGAGTAGAGAGTTTTTGCATAACGTTTTTTTTATCGTCCGATATTTTTCTTCCTAATGCGCATGCTCATAAGATACATTGTACCTATTGCGCATGCTTATCTGTAATACTTCACTACTGAGCTATTCCTATGAGCATGCGCGCTAGGAAGAAAAAGAATATCGGACGATACAAAAAAAAAAAAAGGTTATCCACAAACTCTTTATTGTTTCTCATATAAACACAACTTTTGCTCTAACAAAGTAACTTTTTTCAATTTTAAAGATGCAGTATTTGCACTTACTTTAAAGATATCCTTGTACTGTCCTGTACTTTAAAGATATCCTTGTCTCGTATCCGTACTGTCCTTGTACTGTTCATATCCTTGCCGAGGAAATAAATTATGTCGTATAAAGCTAACAGTACTAAATGAATAGGTAGCAAAGTATCATAGAATAACTATAGACAGGTTCTGTGCGTTTCAACACAAAAATGCTACGTTTATAAAACATTAAATATTTTTTTTCTTATTAATAGAGTAACTTCTATGACTGAGTTGGCCAACCCAAATGATCTTGAGAGCCACTTAGCAGATGCATCCTAACTCCTTGGGCCACATATAAAATTATATATCATCATATCAGATACCATTTGTATGAAAAGCTAAACATCCGCTTTAAAAGAGCAAATGGACGAATCTATTATGAACGTGTTAGAGGTGATAGACAATTTTGAAAGAGAAAAAGTTTAATATTATTGTGAAATTTTTTTTTTCATCTAATTTTTATTTTTGGTATTGCCTACCATAAAATTTTAGTTATTATTATTAATTAAAATTAATTTTACTATAATCAAAATCCCTCCGAAAATACCTTTCTCTCCTATTACAAAGCTCTATTTGAATCCCTCCAACTTGGCCGCTTGCCAATTTTCCACGCAATAAATGCCATAAAAATGAAACAAAATTATATAGATAGATATTTCTTATAGAGGTTAGCACTTCATTGATAAAGGATTTGATATTTTAAGTTGCAAGGAATTAGAAAACACTAAATTGAATATTTTTCTAACAAATAACTAGTTAAATATTCGAATCTAAAGCAGAATTATGTTTCCACATTTTACTCCGTCATCAAATTATAAAAATTCAAAAGAATTAAATTTATCATATAATTTTTTTTAAATTAAACTTGCGTACTATAATGAGGAGAGAAGCTAATGCACAAACTGTTATCGCCATTATGCATTAAAGGAATAAATAAAATAACTTTTAATTTTAAAAGTATTTTCTCTACATTACGAAAATAAATAAAATATTAAAGCTAATATCTTTTAATATGTAATTAATTCGAAAATACTGGATGTTCTATATATAATATATTAGAATATTTAAATTTTTCCTTTTTTCGTAAAACTAGAACCAGTTCTTTTATTCTTTCATCAAAATGTGAAAGTCATTAAAAAAAAAATTAGATATCCTTAAATTTTTACAAGCAATGTAGACGTATGAATAAGCTTTCATCCCAATTTTGCATAATTATTTGGGAACCATTTTTAATCATGTATGCTTTTGATTTCCAAGGTCATGAATGTAATTGCACAGGTCCTAGTTTAAAAAGAGGGGAATGAAAAGTATCAGTTTGGGTTCGTACTTTGCTGATTGAAATAGCTCTTGCGCAATTTTTTACCCGGAAACTCATGTTATCGCAACTGGTAGAAGTTCGAAAAAGCGTTTTTGCTTTTTAGCTATGACCTTTAACGATAACTCGATCACATGCTGGTACATGTTGTTTTGACTGAAACTGAAACTCAAATATTTTTTTTCTTTTAGGAAGTTTTGCAATCGAGGCAGATAAGAATAGCTTGTTTTGGTTTAGAAAATGCACAAACTGCAACATAAATTCGTAAATAAATTGGCTTATTTTTTTATCGATTAACACATTGAGGAAAACTATTGAAACTTTAAAATATTTAAAATAGCAAAATATAATATTAAAATATTTAATAAAATTTAAAAGCTATTCGAAATTACTTAAGAATGTATACGAAAGCAATAGATTAATAATTTTCTCTTAAAATGAGCATGTAGCAATCAATTTACTGCTTAAAACAATTGATTGAATTAAATAGAAAATGGAATAGAACAAAATTGAATAATTTTATATTCAAGAATCGAGAATAAATTTCTTACACAACAGCTTTCAAATTTATTACTTTCACAGACTTTTATTTTCCATTTTATTATTATTATTGTTATTATTAAATAAACTACCATTGCGAATTTATTAATGGCAATACATGAAAAAGTAAAGGATTTAAATTTTTTCTAATTGTTTTAAACAGTTAACTGATTGCTACCTGTTCATTTTAACAGAAAATTATTAATCTATTGCTTTCGCATACGTTCTTAAGTCGAAAATCTTAAATTTTATTAAATATTCTAATATTATATTTTGCTATTTTAAATATTTTAAAAGTTTTTCTTAATACATCAATCTATAAAAATGACAAATTTTCATATGTCATTCAAATGCATTTAAAATTATTTCGTGCAATGTATATATATATGTATATTTTAATAAAATATTAGTTAAAAGGATTCGAAAGTCCGTTTACAAGAGGATTATGCAAATTAATAACCATTTATTTTTTATTTATTTGCATAATTGTTTATTTTTGTTTATTTATTTGCATAATTGTTATTTTTGTTTATTTGCATAATTTTTTATTGCATTATTGTTACTAAATCTCGTGATGTACGTACGTTGAAATCAGTCATTTCAATAATCGTAGAATGACGTAAATTTTATCATTTAGTATGCAATCAATTTTTAAATATTTTACCAGCCATTAAAAAATTATAATCTCAGTTATTTTTTTTTACATTATGTTAGTGAATAATCTAAAATATATACATATTGTGTGTTTTATCAATGAAGTTTTGTTATTTTTTTTATAATTTCTTTTTTAAGAGTAGAAAAACGAATTTTGCCTTTCAGTATACTGAATTAATTTTAAAAGAATTTTCTGCCATAATTTTTTTTTTTTTTTTTTTTTTTTTTTTTTTTTAAATTTTACAATTTCAATTTCTTTTCTTATTGAATTGAAAAAAAGAAAATGAATTTTACAATTTCAATTACAATTTCTTGTTTTAATGCAAACTAAATTATTTTTTCCAGATGCTCTAAATCAGCACATGGCAGCTTCGGCTCCAGGGCGACATGCTTCCTATTGGACAACTCTTATGATCACACTTTTATGGCTGTTGCCACTTTGATTATGTGAAAATGAAAAAAAGAAGAAACAACATATAGAACATATCTTCAAAAAATGGAACGTTACTAGTATATTACTATTACTAAATATTTTAGAGGGAGTTGTTTATTTTAAAAGGGAATTTTATATGATTTTTTATTTTTTTATTTATGAACTTTAGTGAGTTTTTGCCGTAATACTAGAGAGTTTTTGCATAACTTTTTTTTATCGTATGATATTTTTTTCTATCTAGCGCGCATGCGCATCTGTAATGTTTCCTATGAGCATGCGCGTTAGGGAGAAAAAAACACCGGACGATAAAAAAACGTTTATGCAAAAACTCTCTACTATCGTTTAATATTGACATCCTTTATTTAGTATTATAATAACTTTATATTTTTCAATGTTGATTTTGAATTAATTATTTTCGTATGTATAAACAAAAAATTTTCCCTTTTAAAATAAACAAACGATGAATGCTTTATATAATAAAGATTATGTACATTTGTTTTTGTATATTGCTGTGAAAATAGGCTTGTTGTTATTATGAATGTTACATAAACGTTTGTTCAAATACCAATTCATTTATTTTGTAAATTATGTGTTTTCAAAGACACATAAAAATTTTTTAAAAAATGACAAATATGCAGATCGCATAAATGATCCTACAAAAAAAAAAAAGAGTTTTCTTTAAATTTTTTAAAATTATAAATTGTTTTACCTCATTGCAGTTTATAAAATTTTATGAAAAATATTTTGAGTTTTTGAAATTTTTTAAAACATATCATAAATCAAATGTAATTTGTAATCATATTTAATTAAATTTGTTAATAGCCTTTCAACTATTTCATATGCTTTCAATTTCCAATAAAAAAAACACATATTCGTAAGAAAACTGTAAGATATAAAACATACTATTTAAAAACAAAAGGTACACAAAATTGTATAATAATAAATAATATTTAATAATTAATAATAATAATAATAATTAATATAATAATTAATATCTGCTATTATGAGCAGATATTATGCCATAAGACATAAATATATGTATTTTAATATGGAATTAAAATCACTGTTATTGACAACCGCTATTTCAGTAACAAGCTAATTTTGCTATAATGTTTTTCACTTCATTTTAAAAGTTATTTCACTGTTTAAATGGGTTTTTTTTTTATGAAATTCTGACTTTTTAAAATTAATTTTTTGTTTGTTACAGCCTTAAATTTTTCCATTTATTCTAAATTTTGACAACGTACTCAAAGTTACATTACATTACTCATTTGAAATTTATATGAGAAAATATACATGTTGTTTAATAATATTTTAATCGATATTTTCTGCTGTATATAATTTATATATTGTTCCAAATTATCAAATTTTTTTAACTATGTATGTAAATATTACGAATTTTTAAATTACAATTATTGTTTAAATATTAAATTATTACAGGAAAAAAATATGACTTACGACATTAAACTTAGATATAAACACTCCTAATGTAACCATTATATAAATCAATTTTGGGCTTTAAATTATATCAAAATATTGTTAGTTTTAGATTCAGATGCACAACGAAACAATTATAAATAATAAATTTAATTAATTAATAGTTTAATTTTTCATCAATAAATAATAAATTTATTTTAAATCATGATAAAAATTATTTAAATGAATTTATGATTATTAAATGTATGATCATTGTAACTGATTGTAATTATTTTATTCATATCTGAAATGAAAGCATTTCGATGCTATATATTGATGTAAGAATATTTATTTTTAGTTGGAATATTTTTTCTCTTGTCATTATTGTTATTAAAATGTAATAAAAGCTGTTATAAATATACATTTATTGTATTTATCTAACGCTTTAATACTTGTTACCTATATGAAAAATAAAATTTATATGAAAAAAACATTTTTTTTTAAAATTTAATTCGGTGACTCCAACATGAAATATTCTTAAAAAAAATTGCAGCATGTAACAAAAACGTGTTTCAAATGAAGTGAATTGATTAAATGTTTCATCTAACTCTGGCACGTGACTCTCAACTTAGTTCGAATGAAAGACAATTGGGAAGAATTCCTTACTTGTTTGATAGGAAATACCAAAAACATGTACTACTGTGTCCAAAAAGTAAGACCACTTTTCAATTTAAATTTCCCGGGCATATGATATTTCAATTTTTCTTCTTCTTTTTTTAGGTTGGTGGCACTGCCCTTGACATCTGTGTGAAATTTCACGTCAAAATATTCATTAGTGTTTGAGTTACACTTGGCTTTGTGAGACGCTAAAAATGATTCCGGCGATTTTTGAAATGTCTGAATTAATTGAGCAAGAACTTGCGTTAAATTTTGGTTGTGGAAACGTATAGAACATCAACCGACGAAGCTCACGTTCAAAAAAAAATTAAAGATTTGGTGATTGCAAACCGTCGATTTACAATTGGAGACCTTGCTGATGATGTTGAAATTTCAAAATTCCATTTCAAAAGATGTTTTGGGCCACAAACGCGTCACATCTTGAGTTGTACCGAAAACAATGAATGCGCCAGCTCACACTGCATTGATTCTTCGTGACGTTTTCGCCAAAAATGAATCCCTTATCGTTCTACTATCACCGTATTCACGTGATTTACTTCTGGCTATTCCCTAAACTCAAGACCACTCCGGGGACACAGTATTGAGTCGATTGAAGAGACATTTCAAAAATCGTCGAAATCAGTTTTAGCATCTCACAAAGCCAAACGTAACTCAAGCACCAATGAATATTTTGAAGTAAAATTTCACACAGATGTCAAGGGCAGTGCCAAAAACCTAAAAAAGAAAAAAAAATTGAATTGGCAGGGAAATTTAAATTGAAAAGTGGTCTTATTTTTTGGACACAGTAGTACCTTTGAAAAATTGCAATTTGCAAAAAAAAAAATAAAATAAAAAAAAAAAAAAAAAAAAAAAATAATAATAATAATAATAATAATAATTTTCAAATGAAGTGAATTGATTAAATCTAGTTTCATTTAACTCTATCACGTGACTCTCAACTTAGTTCGACAATTGGGAAGAATTCTTTACATGTTTGATAGGAAATGCCGGAAACATATACTTTTGAAAATTGAAAAATATACCTGTGGTTGTTGTTAGATAATTGCATTGGAATGTGGTAGCCAATTTGGATCAACATAAACATTGTTAGACTGGAATATTAAAAAATCAAATAACAGAAATCCTTCGACTAATCGCACAAAAATCGGCAATACTGAAACGCGTTAATTAGTAAGTACCAAATTCTTTATCTAATTTTTTACTATATTAAGTTATATATTTTATATAGATAATATCTATTTTACGGGTGTACTTCAGGGGATACCTGGCCACTGTGGCATGTTTGGGAACGAACAGGCCGATTGCCTAGCAAAAAGAGGCTCAAAACTACTTCAAATGAGATCGCCGTCACTGTCACTCCATTCTATAAAACTTTATATCAAACAAATAATGACTAAAAACCACGAGTTACAAATTCAAGATGGGATTAAGTCAGAGCGTTGGAGAGCTGAAGATCTTTTAGCAATGTTTGTGGAAAGAAATATCATAATCGTAATTTTGTAGGATATTTAAAACAGGGTTATTGATGTTTTTGTGGTCTTTTGCAATGCTTGTGGAAAGAAATATCATAATAGTAATTTTGTAGGATATTTAAAACAGGGTTATTGATGTTTTTGTGGTCTTTTGCAATGCTTGTGGAAAGAAATATCATAATAGTAATTTTGTAGGATATTTAAAACAGGGTTATTGATGCTTTGCATATCATTATAGAATTGAGTAGAAATTTTGTGCACAAATTGTCTTAAACTTGGAATCGAGAGAGCTCGTCTAATATCGTCACTACGAAAGTACCAGGGTGAATTCGTTAACATTCTAAGAGTTTTGTTTTCAAACCTTTGAATAATTTCAAAATTAGTACGTGCGACAGACAGGGCCGGATTTTCCTATAGGCTAACTAGGCTTCAGCCTAAGGCCTCAATATCAAGAGGGGCCTATATTCAAATTGTTAGCAAAATTAGAATGACACTATTCTAAAAACAGTAAACACTAAAACACTGAATCAAAAATAAGGAGAAATTCTACGCATTTGAATAATGAACAAGTGTAATAAGTAATTTACAAACTTAAAAATGGGAGGGCCTCATAAGTGGAATAGCCCAGGGCCTCTTCATTTAAATCTGGCCCTGGCAGCAGAACCCCAAACTGGGCTTGCATAAGCTAACTGAAAGGCTCCAGGCACGCTAGATTAAAGTCCGCGCTCAAGAAGACCTCTATAACCGTGTTTCCCAAAAGTCCTGGAAGAATGCCATCCCGAATCTATGCAATGGTCCAAGGCGCCATGACTGCCTGCGAAAACATCTTTACAGACTCAAAATTGTTCCTTCCCCGATATGCAGCTCTGGAGAGGCCACGCATCTACTGCTGCACTGTCCTGCTCTGAGCAAGACTTTTCTCGCCGAGCGATAGTGGGATATGTTAGATTAATGAACTCTGTTGCAGCATGTTTTGTTGTATTCTCTGTTCTTTTTTTATTTTTCGTTGTTCTGTAACTGTTCATAATCTGCCATTGGAAAAACCAGGCATGCTAGTAAGAAAGAGTCATCAATTTAAATACAGTTTCACATAGCGTCATGGCGAAATTCAGACAACTGTTTTCCGAGTGAATCAACGCACTGATGCAATTCAAAGCGCGCTCAGACGCTACTGCACGCCACGGTATTTACAACATTATTTCTGAACAAATTCAATTAAAAATACAATATTAAATTTTTTTTTCCCTTTTCCATTCGTAGGTCTCGTGTTTTTCCCTTATGTATGTTATGAATTGCACATCACTGTGTGTTTAAAGGAAGGGATAGGGAGTCGGTCGAAAAATTTCCGACTTCTGACTCCCGACTAGTTAAATTCTTCGTGTAAATTGAGTCCTATGCTGAGCCGGATTCTTTCTACCTATTCCTGATTCTTTTCTGTAATTTTATTTAATGTAATCTTTACTAATGGATTCAGAAGAATTTGTGAAATAAATTCAATGGTATTTATTGAATTCGTATACTATATCTACAGTATAATGATATTGCAATAATAATAATGAAAAAAGTAAGACCAAGGTGTCCAAAAAGTAAGATTAAGTATATAGTTCTCAATACAACAGTGTCCAAAAAGTAAGACCCACTTTTAATTTAAAATTTTCTTCTTCTTTATTAGGTTGCTGGCACTGTCCTTGACATCTGTGTGAAATTTGACGCCACAATATTCACGAGCATTTGAGTTACACTTGGCTTTGCGAGACGCTAAAACTGATTATGGCGATTTTTGAAATGTCTGAATTCATTGAGCAAAGAAATTGCATTCAATTTTGTTTCCGGAAATTTAAGGAATGTTGCAGAAGGCATTCTTTGAGTATTCCTATATCGGAAAGAAGTGGTATAGACAGTTCAAAGAAGGCAGAGAACGCGTTGAAGACGAACAGCCCTCGGGTCGACCATGAACCTCAACCGACGAAGCTCACGTACAAAAAATTAAAGATTTGGTGCTTGCAAACCATCTATTTACAATTAGAGACCTTTCTAATGATGTTGGAATTTCAAAAGGATCAGTCAATTCAATTTTGGGCCTCAAATCTCGAAACACTGAATGCGCTAGCTCCCACTGCATTGATACTTTGTGACTCTTTCGCCAAAAATGAAACCCATATTCTTTCACAACCATCGTATTCACACCGTGCGACTTCTGGCTATTCCCTAAACTCAAAAGACCACTCCTGCGGACGTCGTTTTGAGTCAATTGAAGAGATTCAACGTGAATCGCCGCGTGCTTTGAAGGCCATCCCTGTCAATGACTTTTTAGCATGTGTTGAGGATTGGAAAAAAGTTGGCATAAGTGCATTGTATCCGGAGGGTATTACTTTGAAGGCGATGAAATAAATTTGGAAGAATAAATAAAGAGTTTTTGAAAAAAAAAAATAATTGGTCTTACTTTTTGGGCACAATTTATATATATATATATACACTGAAGTGACAAAAGTCATGGGATACCTCTTAATATCGTGTCGGCCCTCCTTTCGCCCGGCGAAGTGCAGCAACTCGACGTGGCATGGACTCAACAAGTCGTTGGAGTCTTCTGCAGGAATATTGAGCCATGCTGTCTCGATAGACGTCCATAATTGTGAAAGCGTTGATGGTGCAGGATTTTGGGCACGAACAGACCTCTCGATGATGTCCCATAAATGCTCGATGGGATTCCTGTCGGGTTATCTAGGTGGCCAGATCATTCGTTGGAATTGTCCAGAATGTTCTTCAAACCAATCGCGAACAGTTGTGGCCTGGTGACATGGCGCATTGTCATCCATAAAAATCCCATCGTTGTTTGGGTACATGAAGTCCATGAATGGCTGCAAGTGATCTCAAGTAGCTGAACATAAGCATTTCCAGTCAATGTTCGGTCCAGTCGCACCAGAGGACCAAGTCCATGCCATGAAAAAACAGCCCACACCATTACGGAGCCACCACCAGCTTGAACAGTGCCTTGCTGACAGTTTGGGTCCATGGCTTCGTGGGGTCTGCGCCACACTCGAACCCTACCATCAGCTTTTACCAACTGAAATCGTGACTCATCGGACCAGGCCACGGTTTTCCATTCATCTAGGGACCAACCGATATGCTCACGTGCCTACGAGAGTCGCTGCAAGCGATGTCGTTCTGTCAGTAAAGGCACTCGAGTCGGTCTTCTGCTGGAATAGCCCAAGAAAGCCAAATTTCTCCGCACAGTTCTAACAGACAAGTCCCTTGTACGTCCCACATTGATTTCTGCTGTTATTTGACGCAGTGTTGCTTGTCTGTTAGAATATTGCGATTCTTTGCAGACGTTGCCGGTCTCGGTCGTTAAGTGCAGGCGGTGGACTACTGCGCTGTCCATGGTGGGATGTTATGCCTGAAATTTCATACTCTCGGCACACTCTTGACACAGTCTATCTGGGAATGTTGAATTCCCTAACGATTTCCGAAATGGCATGACCCATGCGTCTAGCTCCAACTAACATTCCGCGTTCAAAGTCTGTTAATTCCCGTCATGCGGTCATCATCACGTCAAAACCTCTTCACATGAATGACTTGAACAGAAATGAAAGCTCTGCGAAAGCACTGCGCATTTATACTTGTTCTACGCGATGCTACTGCCATCTGAAAATTTGCATATTGCTATCCCATGACTTTTGTCACTTCAGTGTATATACTAATTTTTTATTTAAAAAAAGTACGTTTTTAAAAAATGTTAAACCAACCAATTAAAAACCAATTTAAAAGTTAATTTTGTACCCTAAATTGGCTTACAGAAAATACATATACCCTATAAGAACAACAATACTAAATGAACAGGTAAAAAATTTTACTATAAAATAACTGAAGACAAACAAAATAAGATTGGACATTTTAATCGCCAAAATGCTATATTTGCAATATATTAAATATATGTTCGTAATAATAGAATAGCTGCTATAACATCTTCTTTCATTGTAGATCCAATATACAGTGACGGATTTAGGCTTAGGCCCGCGAGGCCCGAAGCTAAGGCGGCAAAAATTTGAAATCGATTTTGTTTTTTATCCACTGTAAGACCGAATTTGAATGCTTCTTTTCTTGCTTTGACAACCTCAAGATGTTAATATTTAAAGGGTAGAATTATTTTTTAAAACAATTAATCGTGTAAGTAGTAAAATTTAAAATATCTAACGAATAGGTACAAAAAAAAAAAATGTTCGTTAAATATAGCATTTATCTATTGACGTTAAATTTTTCATAAATTTTTTTTATAAAATCAAAATAATAGCGTTTGTTTGCTCATCATTAGAGAGTTTTTGCATACCGTACGTTAGTTACCGTAGGACGTCCGTTAGCTTTTTCGCCCTAGTGCGCATGCTCATAGGAAACTGAGCATGCGCGCTAGGGAGAAAAAGCTAACGGACGTCCTACGGTAACTAACGTACAGTATGCAAAAACTCTCTATTATAACACAAAATATTAATTCACCCTATTTAATTATACCTTTATCCGGTTACTCAAAAAACTTTATTATTTTTTATAAGCATATAATAGAGATATAAGCTCTGCAACAAAAATAAATGAATTCTTACATTCACGTGATCTCTGCGATATCTATCCAAATACAGATATCGCTTTATGTATTTATCTAAGTATTCCTGGAACTCATTGTTCTGGAGAAAGACCGTTTTCCACCCTGAAAAGAGAGAAAAATTATTTACGTGCAGGTATGAAGCAAGATAGGCTCAATGCACTTGCACTATTAAGCATTGAAACACAATTAGTTCAAGAAGTCAAGTAGGAGGATATCAGGAATACTTTCGCACGGATGAAAGCAAGGAGCAAATATATTACATGATTCATTAGAAAAGGTAGGATTTATTTCTTAATTAAAAGCAATTTATTCTAAATTGGATGCTTAGTTATTATACCAAATATATATATATATATATATATATATATAATTCATGCCTAAATTCAATACCTAAATTTAATTCGAATCCATTATTACTATATATAAGGGCGTCAAATTAATTTGGACCTAGGGCGCCATCGAACCTAAATCCGTCACTGGATGTCCATTGCCTAACCATTAAGTAATAGCATATACCAGTACTATTTGGTCGGTTGTAGTTTTATGGCACAAGAGCCAAATTTGGCCATGTTACGCCAAATAACGGTACTTTTTTAAATTCTAGTAAAATTGAATGGTTAAACCTATAAAGGCAGTTGAAAGAACAGATAAAATTCAGTACCAGGTAAAATCCAGTACCATTTCAGTAATATAATTGGGAAGCATTGAATATGTTAAATATAGTATTAAGATTTCAGAAATCAATATGAAATTTATCACACACAAAAATATTTTTAAATCTCACGTAACCATTAATACTTTCGCACGGATGAAAGTAAGAAACAAATATATTTTATGATTCATTAAATAGATAGGGTTTATTTCTTAATTAAAAGCAATTTAATCAAATATATATATATATATATATATATGTATATGCCATTATATTCATGCTTAAATTCAATACCTAAATTTAATTCGAATCCATTATTACTATTCGTATTATTATTATTATATAAGGGCGTCAAATGAACTTGGGCCTAGGGCGACATCGAACCTAAATCCGTCACTGCCAGTGCAGCTTTTTACAAGCCTCAGTTCTGAGAAAAGTTGGTGGTGAAGCAGTCACAATCTTTGCTACTCGTTGCGTTATCGAAGGATGCAACTGCCTCTATACAGGGACGGACTTAGACGAAAAGAAGCCCTAGGCTATTCCACTTGTGAGGCCCTTTCACCTCCCTTTTTTAAGTTTGCGAATGACATGAGAGACAATGAGAGACATCATTACTGTGACATATAACATTAACACGTATTTCATATTATCGAATTACGTGATACGAATATAACCGAACGTCGGGATATCAGTAGGTCTATTCGTTTGTCTGTTCCTATCTACACCAATCTGCACTTTGTTCATGCAAGAACAAACCGGAGCACAGTAGCATAAGGCACGTCCATATTTGCCATAGCAATCGGTGAACGTATGAACTATACTTTGGGGCAATCTAGTCTATACAAGCGAACAGACCCAATGAGCCGAACGCGTTGATCTCAACCAATACATTTTTATGTTTGTTTATTAATAATACGTGTAGAATTTCTAATGTGTAGAATTTTGCTATCAATTTGAATATAGACCCCTCTTGATCTTGAGGCCCTAGGCTGAAGCCTAGTTACCCTATAGGAAAATCCGGCCCTGCCTCAATAACAAATAGTTCTAAAACTAATTCCTAAAGTTATGAAAAAAATATAAATTATTTGTATTGTCGGATTTTTAAACAGACTCTTGATTTCGACTCCAATTCTCCGCCTCTGGTTATTACTGTATAGGTTTGTTTAATATTTTTTTTTCTGGGTAATTTTTTACATGTTTTTTTAAAATTAAATTCATAAATTACATTTGTATCTCTTCGCGATTGAAATAATATATAAAATATTTCGGTGCCTGAATGGCCGAGTGTCTGGCGCTCGGTACCACAGGTTTCGAGTTCGAGTCCCGTCGGTGTCATGGATGTTTGTAGTGATTCGGAATCCACTTTAAACTGTAGGTCCCTGTCTAACATGACTGTAGAGCGTTGGGCGCCCTACCAGGCAACCCTACACTGTAAAAAGAAGACATCTCATGTTTCGAAATCTGCCAGTAGCAGATGGCCTTGGCCCACCTTGGGGCTGTTACGCCAATAATGATGATGATAATATATTTCCCAAATATGTTGTTCAAATACCGGGTACTATTGACCAGTGACGGATGTAGGTTCAATGGCGCCCTAGGCCCATCGAATTAATTTGATTCCCTTATATAATAATAATAATAATACAAATAGTAATAATGGATTCGAATTAAATTTAGGTATTTAATTTAAGCATGAATTAAATATATATATATATTTTCTTTTTAATGCAGCTGGCAAACAGACATGGACGTCTTGGATGCCTTAAGGCAAGCGCTGCACTGACATTACTCACTTTGCATTACCCAGGGGGGCGTGTCACTTGAAGATAAGCCACGGACGCGGAGTAACAACGCTCCCGTAACGGTCTATTAGACCGGGACCTACGGTTTAAAGTGGATTCCGAACCACTACAAACATCCATGGCACCGCCAGGACTCGAACCCGAAACCTGTGGCACCGAGCGCCAGAGCGCTAACCACTCGGCCAATTAGGCCCATATATATATCAATGTCAATAGATGCATGCTATACTTAACGAAAATTTCTTTAGTACCTATTTGTTAGATATTTTAAATTTTACTATTTACACGATTTATTATTTAAAAAAAAATAATTCTAACCTTTAAATATTGACATCTTGAGGTTGTCAAAGCAAGAAAAGCATTCAAATTTGGTCTTAAAAAACAAAATCGATTTCAAATTTTTGCCGCCAAGAAAATTTTGGCGCCTCTAAAAATTTGCCGCCTTAGGCCCGGGCCTCGCGGGCCTAAGCCTAAATCTGTCACTGCTATTGACATAAGAAGCTTTGACATATCCATTGAAACTGCACATATATAGCAAATTCAAGTTCTGTGGATAAGGTATTCGGCTTCATACAAGCAAGCGCAAAAAGTCCCACACTTAAGCATGGCCGGATTTTCCTATAGGCTAACTAGGCTTCAGCCTAGGTCCTCAAGATCAAGAGTGGCCTACCTTGAAATTGTTAGCAAAATTAGAATGACACTATTCTAAAAACAGGGAACACCAAAACACTGAATCAAAAATAAGGAGACATTCTACACATATGACTCATAAACTAACATAAAAATATATTGGTTCAGATCAACGCGTTCGGCTCATTGGGTCGGTTCGTTTGTATAGACTAGATTGCACCAAAGTATAGTTCATACGTTCAGTTATTTGATAGAAAATAGGATCATTTTTATTGCCTATTTTATTTTCGAGGGCAAAGATTTTTATTATTGAATTTTTTTTCTTTGTAAATGCGGTTTGTTATGTTTGATGAGTTATTGATACAAGTACTCTATAGGGTGCTGAGAATAAATGTCCAAATAAGTGTTCTCAACTTTTTTTTTTGTGCCACATTTTTTATAAAGATTGGCACCCATCACAACATGTTTCATTTAACATATTTATATATATCACAGTAATGATGTATTTTATTATCTCTCGTGTCATTTACAAACTTAAAAATGGGGGCCTCATAAGTGGAATAGCCTAGGGCAGGGGTCGGCAACCTTTTGAGTCGGTAGAGTCAAAAATTACAATTTACAAAATTTCAAAGTTTTTAAAGAGCCACAAAATTCTTTCTTGACAACAATAGATAGTACTCGCATAATAAAGTTTTTTGATAAAAAAACCTATTTATTCATATATTAGTAGTGTTTTTCACAACAAATTAGATAATAAATATATGGCATTATTAGATAATTACTTATTGTTTAAGTAAAAAAATTAAACAATTAAACATTTACTTACAACACTAACTTGTACTTCAATAACAAACAATTGATTAAGCAAATTCAGTGGGAGTGATGGCTTTGCATGGTTATTCAAGCAGAAAATTTAAACTTTACTAAGCAATGTAACTTGTACTTCAAATAAAAAAAACAATAACATACATTTGAGCAAAGAAATTCAATGGGAGCGTTGGCTTTGCCATGGCTTTAGAAAGTTTGGATAAATTTGGCCCATAACTTGTTGCTTTATGTTTCAAACACGACTCTAAATTTTCATTTGTTAGTTTTCTTCTTACTTTACTTTTAATTATATTCATGCAAGAGAACGCTTGCTCGCACGAATATGTCGATCCGAAGATAGCAGACCTCACTGTAGCAATCAATGTAGGCATTTCTTTTAAAGCTGTCCACTTTTGTTGCGTTACGTACATGCATGTTTAAACGATTTTTAAATGGTTTTTTTTTTTTTTTTTTGATAAAATAAATAATAATTGCGTATGGAACTAAAGAACCGCAGCTTCACATCCAAAGAGCCGCAGGTTGCCGACCTCTGGCCTAGGGCCTCTTTCCATCTAAATCCGGCCCTGCACTAAGTCTATCACAAGACTAGAAAGTCGCTTAAAATTGCAATAAAATAGCAGCAGTGGTGTTAACAAACACACATGTAAGAAAACCACAGCTGCCCAATGATATAAGATAAGCACAATATTTTTTTTCTTTCTAATGCAGCCTGCAAACACTTAGACAGCTTGGTCTTGGATGCCTTAAGGCAAGCGCTGCACAGACGTTACTCACTTTGCATTACCCAGGGGCGCGTGTAACTTGTAGATAGGCCACGGACGCGGAGTAACAATGCCCCCGCAACGCTCTACGATCCTATTAGACCGGGACCTACGGTTTAAAGTGGATTCCGAACCACTACAAACACCCATGGCACCGCCGGGACTCGAACCCGAAACCTATGGTACCGAGCGCCAGAGCACTAGCCACTCGGCCATTCAGGCTCCAATAAGCACAATATTGTAAGGTTTATATTATTATTGATATATAACCGCGAGAGTTCGCGATTATAACTGGTAACTGTGACCAGTAACTAGCATTTTAATTGTGTGGTCCAGTGTGATAAACAGTTGCGGTGAGACCTTCAGACCACGAGGTGAGCGCTAGGAGCGTCAAATCAATACAGACGACCAGGGACCTGCTCTTGGCTTTTGGATATTAATACTGTTGTGGAAGTGGCACAGGGTGCCATGTGTATGTATATACTAATTGTGTAAATAAAAATTAATATAATTAGAAAGAGAGTATTTCATCCTGACACAACGAGCTGCTAGTACAGTAGCTAACAATATATATAAATCACTGAACTTTTTATCTTTGACGAATTAGAAATATTTGAATGTGTAATTATAACAAAAATATTTAGAGGAGAAGAAATTGAAAGTGTGTTTTATGTATTGGTTGAAAAGAGATTGATTAATCAAGGTACAGTAATATTTGTTGAGTGTTCAGCCATTTCTGACTACGCTATATCGCCAAAAAGGTGACTGAATGGGAATTTTTTTTAATGAAAGTTCTTTGAATGGAAATGTTCAGATACTTTCTCACCAATAATTTTAACATATAAAATTTCGTATAACCTTTGAATATATTTTATGTCTTCCTGGTACTAATTCCCGCTTAGAAAGGATTTGTTCTCTTATAAATAAGCGGTGGAGAAGAAGAAAAAAAAATAACTAATTACTACCCAACCACTACCAAATACTAATTACTACTAACCCAATTTTTTTCCAATCCTCAATGTATGTTGAAAAGGCATCGGCAGGGATGGCCTTCAAAGCGCACGACGATTCACGTTGAATCTCTTTAATCGACTCAAAACAGTGATCCCGGGTGGTCTTTTAAGTTTAGGGAATAGCCAGAAGTCGAACGGTGTGAATACGGTGGTTGTGGAACGATATGGGTTTCATTTTTGACGAAAAAGTCACGAAGGATCAATGCAGTGTGAGCTGGTGCATTCAGTGTTTTCAGTACCCATCAAGATTTGACGCGTTTGAGGCCCAAATCGTCTTTTAAAATGGAATTTTGAAATTCCAACATCATCAGCAAGGCCTCTCATTGTAAATCGACGGTTTGCAAGCACCAAATCTTTAATTTTTTGGACGTGAGCTTCGTCGGTTGAGGTTCATGGTAGACCAGAGCACTCTTCGTCTTCAACGCGTTTTCTGCCTTCTTTGGACTGTTTATACCACTTGTAAATATTTCTTTCCTATATAGGAGTGCTCACCGAATGCTTTTTGCGACATTCTATACATTTCCGCAAACAAAATTCAATGCAAGTGCTTTGCTCAATTAATTCAGACATTTCAAAAATCGCCGGAATCAGTTTGAGCGTCTCACAAATCCAAGCGTAACTCAAACACTAATGATTATTTTGACTTGAAATTTCTCGCAGATGTCAAGGACAATGCCAGCAACCTAAAAAAGAAAAAAAAAAATTGAAATTCCATAAGCCCCGGGAATTTTAAATTGAAAATTGTTCTTACTTTTTGGACACAGTATTATATGAGAGCATAAACTATTTATTATCATGTCTTCCTTCCTATTGTTTACATTAATAACTGAGAATTGTGAAAAAGTATGCCTAAAAAAACTGTTATTATCTTAAATAAATTAGTAGATATCTACTTTTTAGCAAAACAATTAATAAATGATCCTGTTACCTATGTATGATGTCCTCATGAACAGGATTTTTTTTAACTGGAGAAATGCAGCAAGGAGTGCAGCTATGCAGAGTAAATATCAATCTTGTACAAAATGAGGACGTTAGAAATCTTTAGAATTCGACATAATGTTTGAAAGGTACTACAGTTGTTATCCAGATGATTTATATTAAATACTATAATTGTATTTCGAATTTCATTTAGATTTTCCGTCACTACTGTAATAGTTTTAGAAAATTAAAATTTTTGTTCAATATCCATTTCTTCTTTAAGATAATTTAAAATTAAGCATATTACATACTAAATTTCTGATATTTTTTTTTTAGTGTAGGTAAATTATGCAAAAAAAAAAAAAAAAAAAAAAAAAAAAAACTGAGACTGAAACTCTATCTTGCCTAATAAACAAGTTTAAAAATTGACTTTAACATAAAAAAAAAAAAAAAAGAAGTAAACCAAATCAATCACCTAAAAATCATTTGAAGAAGTCTTGTTTAAATTTTTTAAATAGTGTTGTTTTAATTTATGATAAAATGAGAAAATTTCAAATTTTAGTTCCAGAATTACTACATAAAATTAATTATCGATGAAATAAAAGTAAAAGTAAAAAAAAATTTTAAAACATTTAAGTTAAGCGTTCTTTTAAAAAATTATAAGTAATCATTTGTTGCTTAAGTATTTCCTGCCTTTTCCGAATACTATCTTTTTAGCTTTACCCAGTATAGTAAGTTAGATTGATGGTTGAAACAAATTAACCAACGAAGATAAAATTAATTATTTATAAAATTGATATAATTCCATTTGATGTAATGTAATAACTAGAAATATACCAGTTATTTGTTTATTTTTAGGTGTATGCTTATGATGCGTCACTTTAAAATAAACTTATGGCAACAAGCAAGATCATGTGACACGAACCAATGAGGATTACGAACCTAAAACAGCTGTGTACAATGTTTTTATCGTTTGGACCAATCAACTGCAGCGAAAGTAAACCGAAACTCCAAACTGTGATGTCAGTCGAATACCTTCAGTTCGGTAAAATTCCCTGTTTTGTGTTAAGTGTTTGTGGTCCCGTGTTTGTCTTTATTGTGTTATTAGGCATGAAAATGACGAGACTTTACTTAAATTACGGAACTGTTTGTATTAACGAAATGTCATAATTTGAATTCATTAAACGGGATGGTGATTGACCAAGTAGCTGAAAATTCCAATCCTTTGGAATTTTCGATACCCGCTGCAGTAGGTGAGAATGATGTCGTTGGTGCTCTGTTTCAAAAATTTGTATCCTTAAGCCAACGACAAGATAGGGTGGAATATGCAGGTGGCATTTGGGATAATACTGCTATGGATATGCTGCCGAGTGTGCCAGTTGCAGCAGAGACGCGAAACTCAATGAACAGGATTTTTTCTCTTGACGAGATGATAGAATGTGAAGAAGAAATGGACGGAAATACTTCACTTGAGATTGAAGAATCACCCAATATGGCATGTAATTTTCTGATGGCAAACGACAGTTCATCACCAGTTCAAATACCTGATGCAAAAATCAAAAGATCGATGTCTTCTGAGGGTGAAAATATTTTGTTTCCAAAAATTGATGCCGAGAGAAAAGCTAATAAAAAACGGACAAAAAAAACTGTAACCTTCTCTGATAATATAGTAATATATAAAGATAGTACGCAGAAAATATCTTGTAACACAGATGCATCTGAGCTATGTTCTGAGGAAGTGGACATGAGTAATGCTGCGTGTGATCCAAAACAAAATTTGAATTTTGAAAAACCAAAAAAAAGTGATAACAGGAAAAAACTGACATTTCAGTCAAATGGATTAAGTTCATCTTTACATCAGCATTCTGTTCAAATACAATCAACAGATAAAATTCGGTTAGAGTTAAAAGAAACTAAAAAGGAATCAAATAAGGAGTCTTGTGCTATGCAACATAACCAAAACTTTCCAATTTCTGAAAAAAAAGAGTCCAGCCTTAATCATCCTAACTCTGTAATTTCCAAGCCTTTTAAAGAAAAGAAAAATGAGTCTATTGAAAACGTTCAGGTTAGTCATAAAGAAGCTAAAATAAAAAAAAAAAAAGTTCCACATGAAAAGACTATTCATGATTCCATTTCTGTTATAGAACCAGTGAAGATCAAGCTACAATCTAAAGCTATCTCTTCATCAACAGAACAGTTTCATGCTGGAAAAAAGTCAGAAGATGAGTCTCAAAATAAAACATTTAATAAGGATCAACATCCAAATTGTTGGGAGAATCTTGTATCATATTTGTTTAATGATGATTCTGAAACTAACAAGAAGATAGCATCTTGTAAATCACCAGTGAAAATGACTACAAAAGATATTTTGAATGATAAAACAACGCAAGATAATAAAGTGATTATTGAACAAGCCAGCTTCCATTCTGGAACAAATTCTGAGACTACCTCCGCAAGAAAATCTTGTGTTAAAAGAGGCCAAAGTCATGATGTTAATGTTGATTTTTTGGAAAAGAAAAAAGTAGACGTATGTATTGTAGATGATAGCTTCAGAAAACTTATTGCATGTGAAACTGTCAGTTGGAGAAATCATCAACCGCCTGGTGAATTAAATCAAAAGGATTTTGTATCCAGTAAATCAAAATCATTGAATTGGAGAGAGGATTGTATAGATGTCAGAGAAGCTCGAAAAAATTCCAATTTTAGAGCAGATGATAATATTATGATGGATAATTCTAAAGTATTTTCACATATCATTTCAGATGAAAAAGTGGATGTTCATAAGAAAACTGTAAATTTCATTTCTTGTTCAAAAGAACCTCTTGATCCTTTAACTAGATTTAAGAATAATGCACTCCCAGAATCTATTTGGGATGAACCCAATGGTGATTTGAAAAACGAAAAACCAGTCCAAGAAGATCCACCTGCCTTGCCCAAAAGCAAAAATTCTGTTCCAATTTTTTATGAATCTTCAAAAAAACTGTTACAGAAGGATGAAAAAGAAAAACAACAGTTGCCAGCTAAAAAATTATACTACTCAGAATCAACAAAATTTGACAACAGAGCACGTTCCAGTTACTCTAGTTACAGAAATTCTTCTGCCATGAAAGATGTTAAAGTGATTGTGAAAATTTTTAACCAGGAGGGTGAAGTTTTTGAGAAGTTTCATATCTTAAAAGATGATCTCCTAGATACTAAAAAAAAAATCTGGGGTTTATCTAACATTGTTCCAGATCAATGTAACAAACCAACGAAAATTAATTGCAGTGCCTCCTCTGTAAATTTATTTCTAAGGTGAGTGATTTCTTTTTATAACTTTTAATAATATATTAAAAGTTATATTTATATAATATTAAATTTATTTTATATTTATATAATGTTAAATTTATATATACCTTTTTATAAATTTTAATAAAGGTATCTATACTAAATTAAAATGTTAGTGTTATGATGAAAATTAAAATGATTATTATTTATATTTGGTAAATGTTTTAAATAATTATATATGTTACTTTGTTATTGATTTAAGTTGAGCAATTTATACTCTTATCAAATAATTTGTGTTTTTATTAAATAGCTTTCAGGTTTATTAGTTTGATGAATTCTTATTTGTATTATATTAATTTAAATAGTAATGGTTGTTTTTTTAAATGATATATTTGATGGCACATTTCAGAAATTAATTTTTTTCTCCATATTTTAAAGAAATCAATCTTCTTGAATGTAATACATTAATATTTATTTAATCTTCTATATATTTTCTAATTTTGAAAATTTTGAAATGATATTAAATAGCTAATTAATTTTCTATTGAGTATAAAACAATAAATTCATTTCCAAGTATCTATAAATTAATTTGGACCAAAAAAAAAAAAAAAAAAAACATTTTTTTTATTTGAGCATTATGTGTTAAATATTTTTTGTGTCAAGTTTGTGTTATGAAATGGTAATTTTAAAATTAAATTACTAGTGATTTTTTTGACATTATCAAAATTATGTTAGTACTCATTTTGAAGAAAAGATGTATTCAAATAATGTTGATATGGTTATTTAATTTAGAAGTAAATTTTAACTTTAATTTTTATCCCATTTTTTATTATGTTTTTTTTATGATTATTTTCTGCATTTCATATTCAAGAATTACTAAGTGCAGGAATTTCAAATTTGTGCAACATCCAAAATAGTAAATTATTTTTAACTGTAATCTTTATATATAAAATGATTTAATGCATTGTGATATTGAAGAAAAAATAAAATAAATATTACAATTGATTATACTTTTTGGATATAAAATTTAAAAGAAAATTCTTGAATATTTTAAACCTTTTAAATGTATTTTTTTATTATTTTTTTTTATTTTATTTTATTTTTAAAAATTTTTTTTTTTAATATATGTACTGTTATAAAATAGGCTTTCTTATTTCAAAATTTGTGAAAAATAACTATCTTAACTTAGTATGTATATTGTTAATTTGTTTTTTTAAATAACATGCTTAAAAATTTTAATTTTGTCTTGATCATTATAATAAAGAAGTACTTTATAAGAAATTTATTGCTATATTAATATTGTGAAAATGCTAGGTTTTTAAATAGTTTTATTATTGAATTTTTTGTTTCATAAAAGTATACCTTTTTTAATATTTAATCTAAAGTTAAATGCTTAGTTTTTTTTTATTAAGTATGAATAATAATTGGAAACATTTTATGTTTTCCAGATGTGTATTTTCCATGTCATATAGAATACCAAATTGGCAGACAGCACTGGAGGCCTTTGCTATTGCTAAGAAATTCAAAGTGCAGGATCTTCTAGATATGTGCAAGAACTACTTCATAAATCAAAAAATACCTCCAAGAGAAATCCCTGAAATAGCAAGGTTTGCCAAGAGTTTAAATGTTGTTGAAGCATTGAAAGAGTCTAAAATCTTCGAAAAAGTACAGGACGCAATTAAGAAAATTTCTTCTCTGAATTCTTGTGCCGCTGGAAATTGTTCAGTTTCCACTGCAATTCATGTAGAGCCATCTGAATTCAAAGTTCCGCTAGTTTTTGAGGATGTCCAAAATTTATCATTGATAAATGTTTCAGATTTAAAAAATACTATTTTATTCAAATCTATTTCAGGATCTATTCGTGTAATGAGTATTGAACTCAAATTAAGAACGGAGGAGTTTAGTGTTGGAAATCAAGATTTAATTATATATTGCGATATTTATAAAGGATCAGACATGATCTTTAATGAAGAATTTATTGAAAAACCCAAGCCTGTCATAAAAATATCATTTGAAGATGAAATAATAATTGATGAAGAAGAGGAAATAGAAATAGCGGTGTTAGTTGATGACATTTCTTTACAATTATGTCCACAATTGAATGAGGATGATTATGCTTCTCGAAAATTTCACTTGAAATTTAAAAGTGATAAAAAAAATGAAGACAAGAAATTATTTTTTATTCATAAACTACTTTATTCTCATCAGGGTTTTTAAATAATTCATTTTATTCAAAATTTTGAACAAAACACTGTTTTAATGTTAAATCAGGGAGGCTTGGCAATGACAGGCTTCGATTTTTCATAAAATTCTTCATTACACAGCATATCCGAGCCTTTAGATTACTAACAGGGACTATAATAATTATTACTTATACTAGAACTCATAATCTTGTACATACTTTCATGGACTCTTAAAAAATGCAAATGGACATTTGCTTCATCCATTTATTATTTTCACAATATTTTTTAAAAAAGGAAAGTTTGTAAAAAAAATTTTCGAAAGATTTGTGATGTATTCATTTCAATGATCAAAACTTTTTACCTAATTTTTTTTTTACTATTGTTGTTTCATTAAAATGATTTGTATATATATATATATATTTTCTGAAAAATTGTAATAGTAAACATAATATTTTCTACTTTAATTACTTTTAATTTTTCAGTCAGAATTAAATTTTTTGTATTAATTAACATAAAAAAAATTAACTTTAAACATGAAAGAACTTGTATATAATTTATTTTTGCAATTATATATAATTTCTTTTTGTTACTATAACTTGTAAAAGAATGTCAAAATTGAACATGGATGCAAAAATTCACATATGACTTGTATTAGAAATGAAACTGTTTTAAGAAAATAATACATTTCAAATAGTTACTTAAAAAAAAAAAAAAAAAAAAAAGAATCTATAGGATTTTCTTGCAAATTATTTGAAACCTCTGCAAATAATTAGATTTTGATAGTAATAGCAGTAATTTTTTTTAATATAAACTGTGGAAATTGCGAGAGATTTAACGCAGCAGTTGTATTATTATAATGGCAGAAAAATAACATTGAATGTATTCTATGTTTCTAATGAGCATGAAAAAACAACAGTGAATTATAGTTGTCATTGTGTAATATGACTTTCCAGTCATTTTAAAATCTATTAATCTATGAAGATATAATAAGTACTATAAACATAAATACAAGAAGTGTAACAATTGCTATAGCTATGAAATAAATGTAGGTAGATTAAATAAAATTCCCTTTAAATTTTCTCATGATCACAATTTTGTAACTTGAACTTTTCTCTCCATTGCATCTGTCATCAAGTCATAATTCATGTTATTTACATTGTTATGTTTTAAAACTTATTAGTGATCATATTTTACAGATTGCTGTAATGGCAAATAATTGATGTGCTTTATTGTATTAACCTGTGTTGCATGAAAGTTATTTAAATTGCTATCATTATTCATCGCATCAAAATTTTAATGTTAACATTGTACTTGATTTAGTATATCAATAAGCTCTGAAGTATTAAAAAACCGTATAATGTAATAAATTCAATGTTTGTAATATTCATTGTGTATTTTCAATACAGTTTTTAAAGCACAAAAGATGTTTGGCAAGTTAAAATTTTGAAGCACGAAGGAGGTTCAATTGTGAATAAATCATTTTTATTCTAAAATTCATATAATAATCATGATTGTAGGCATTTTCAATATGAACTGTGAAAATTGTGGGAGATTTAACAGATCATTCATATTGTTATAATAGCAGAAAAATAAGATTGAATGTATTCTGTGTTTCCAATGAGCATGAAAAAAACGACAATGAATTACAGTTGCCATTGTCTAATATGACTTTTTGAAATTTAAAGAACATTCAGTGCATTACTGTTTTCACTTATATCAAGAGATAAATAGTGATGACTGAATATATTTTCAATTTACATGAAATCACGAAGGAGGTTCAACGGATTACCCATGTATAAAAGAAGATGTATTTACATTGATTACTTTATAAGTTTCTTATAAAGTACAAAGAAGATTTAATCAGCTCCATTATCACTAGAAATAAAAATGAAATCTATTGTGCTATATATGAAAAAAAGCATGAGTGAGTAAAATATGGCAGGGTGTCTTTGTAATACTTTTTACATGTATACAAGGCTCTGTTTCTGCAATTTAAGCGTGAATTCTGACTGGGGTATAATATCATGCCAAATGATGCGATAGGTTAGTGTCTAAATTTTAAAGATAGATAAAAGTCTTGTGATTATTATTGCTGTTTAGACAAAAGATAACTATCTCTTAAAAGTTAATGCTATTCTACATGACAGAAAACTGAATTATAATAATTTCTTGCGATTCTGTGGGCGATCAACTTGATGTGATTTACTGCTTATATATATGGCAGATTCAGCGTTATCCAGGAAGCACATTATCCATGAACTATGGATGGTGGGCTGTACTAAGAAGAAATAAAAAAATTGGAGAATTGCCTACGTTTGGAGGTGGTGTAAAATGAACTGACCCACATTTACATTATAGATGTGAAGAAAACTTGTAAACCATCCTGCATTCGGGCTATAATGCCAATAAATTGTACTTCTCTTCATAATGTTTAATGTAGTGGGTGGGATTTGGGACGATCAATTTAATGATATAATTTTTGAGAAAAGATTACCCATCCACTTACTGAAATAAGTGAATGGGTAATCATTCAGGTTCTGCTCGGATGATATAGAATGACAGAGAAAGTGAAATCAGTTTTATGTTTGTATACAATGCTTTTTTCATGCCAAAATGCTATTGAAAAAGTTGTTGTAAACATTTTTTTAAATATATGGTTTTAATGTACTTTTAAATATTAAAGTGTTGTAACATCTTGTGTCACTGGTGAAAGATATTATAGTTTATTATGCTATATTAGTGTGTGATTTTTATTACAGTTCAATAAGAATTTTTTTTGAATAGAATAAAACTGCTCAATTAAATTGATTTTATATATTTCCAATTAATGGATAGATGTTTTATGTTGATACATTTAATAGTTTTTGGCAATATAATTTTTGAAGAATGTGCTAGGTGTTTTGAGTATGTATTCTGATTTTAGTATTTTTCATGTAAAGGTATTTACCCAATAATGGTTTGCTGTTTAGATTATTTGGATATTCATTTATTTCAAGTTTTTTAACTCTGAAAAATTTATCATATGAAAAAGGAAAACATTTTATTTATTTTTCTTAAATATATAATGTTCTTTATAATTAGATTACAATAACAATGCAATCTAAATTATTATTTAGATTGCATAAGAACCTGTTTAGTAATTTGGCTTCATTCCAAATTTAATACAAAAAAGATTTAATATGTGCCTTATATAATGTATGTTGGATTATATTGTGATCAATAAAATTTTATTCAAACAAAAGAAAAATCTTATTTTTTCAGTTTGTGAATTAAAAAAAAAAAATTCATATTTATTTAAAACAATAACACACTTTGGACTTATTCGAGTGGGATCTACAGCGTAACGTGGATTCACAAACATCCATGCCACTGCCAGGATTCCAACCTGAAGCCTATGGTACCAAAAGGCTATAGCACTAGCCAATTGACCATCAGGGGAGGGGCTTCACAAGATAATTTGTTTAGTTTAAATATGAGGTATCTAATAAACTAGGATTATTATGACACAAATGTGAGTGAATTAATCTTAAAAAGTCTTTCCTAAAAATCATATATTATTAACATTCCTAAGAACATATTTTATTAACTATTACTATTAATTAAAATCGCAATGGATTTTTTTACTCTAACAAAAAATCGAATATACTCCAGGTTGCATTATGGAATAATGTTGTGGTCCTCAAACTATAAAAAATGTTTAAAAAAAAGTGACAGAAAGACAGTGACAGATTTAAAAAAAGACAGAATAATAATCATAAAAGAGTAAACAAATTTTTTGAATGAATAACACAGAACTTTTTGATAATTATTTTATGATTTTAAATTATTTGTGCCTTATTATTTTAAAGTCTTTGATAAGAAGTTGGATTTTAAATCTCAGAAAATTAAAAAATTCAAACTTAATTTGTGGGGCTGTTGTTGTCTTTATTTAATTTAAATTTTATATTATAAAAATTACGTTTAAAAAACTTTGAATCTGACAAACCAACAATTTTTATAAACATGAAACCCATTTATTATATTGATGATACTAAAGTTAATGGGGGGAAAAAAATCAGTGAGAATAAATCAGAATTTCCTTTTGCTAAAAGGGGCATGGTTGGGTACTACTGGTCTTGATGTATAATATTTTCTGTACGGGTACTTGTTTTTTAAATGAAAGACTTTCCTAAAGTATTTGAAAATGCTTAAATAATCACAAAACTACTACATTTTATTACTAATTTATGGCTTAAATAATATGAAAACTGGAACTGCCAAACTATTCATTAGTGCTTTGGAGGAAACAGTTGCATATTTAGTGTTCATCATTGCCAAACTATTAACCTTAAACAAGAAGCACTTTGACTTCATTTGATGCTTTGAAGATAACACCTGGGTTGAAATGTTCGTAGGCTGACACATAGATGGCGCGACTACTATTAAATCCATATGATTTTTAGTTAGCCCTAACCTGCAAAAGACACGTGTGTAAATTTGACAGCTGTTGCACTACTAGTTTGTGAGTTATAGCATTTTTAGTGAAGCAACTTTTGTTAAATTGATAAAAAAGAATTTCGTGTGTTAATTAAAGCATTGCTTTTTCGCGAAAAAAAAAAAAAATACTATTGAAGACAAGGCTTGCCTTGATAAACATTATTCGGACTTTGCACCAGGAAAATCAACCGTAGAGAAGGGGCTTGCTAAATTTAAACGAGGCGAAATGAGCACCGAGGACAATGCACGCAGTGGACGCCCCAAAGAGGCTGATACCGACGAAAACATCAAAAAGTCCGCAAAATAATTTCTTATAACCGTTAAGTGAAGTTTATTGAGATAGCTGAGACCCTAAAGATATCAAAGGAACGTGTTGGACACATCGTGAATGAATATTTGGATATGCGAAAGCTCTGTTCAAAGTGGGTGCCGCGCGAGCTCACAATTGACCCAAAACAACAACGAATGGATGATTCTAAGCAGTGTTTGGAGCTGTTCAATCGTAATAAACCCGAATTTTTGCGTCGATATGTGACAATGGATGAAACATGTCTCCATCCTATCACACCGGTGTCCAATCGACAGTCAGCCGAGTGGACTGCACGTGATGAACACTAAAAATGCTATAACTTCACTAAAAATGCTATAACTCGTATACTAATAGTGCAACAGCTGTCAAATTTATACACGTGTCATTTGAAGGTTAGGGCTAACTAAACATCATATGGATTTAATACTAGTAGCGACATCTATGTGCCAGCCTATGAACTTTTCAGTCCGTCTGTTAAAACATTATTTCTAATGAACCAAGGTGTCCCAGTGATGATCCGAAGGATTTTTATTTTGTAATATTTGAATTTTATTTTAACTGGTTTTGTAAGTTAGACCCCAAATAGGGGAAACATAAGTTAGAATAGGACGAATTAACTACTTGCTTGTAAAGGATAATTTTATTTTTAATAAAAAGAGTTGAATATTTTCCTAAAGGTGGGAGATTAAAGTGAATTTTATTCCAGCTTTTATTTTTGATATGATTAATGCGACTATTGAAATTTAATTTTTTATCGATAATAAGACCTAAATATTTCACTTCAGAAACTCATTCTATTGGGGCGTCGAATAGGTATGATTCATCACAGGGGGGTTGAAGCATTACCTTTTTTAAAAATAACTGCCCGACTTTTACCTGCGTTGACTGAGATTCTCCAAAGAGTTAACCGAGCGTTTCAAGGAATTCTTGCAGTGTTCTAGCCACAAATTTAAGAGCTGATCCTTGCACTAGTGCAGCGGAATCGTCGGCAAACAGATAAGAACTCACAAAATCCATCTGGGGGAAATCATACGTATAGATATTATATAGCAGAGGTCTCCAAACTTTCCAGCCTTAGGGCCATACTGTTTACTCCAGTAAGTACCAAGGGCCAAAACCGTTTCCTTTTTTCTGCCATTATCTATAACTTCTAGACCAGTCACTAGAAATGAGAAAACATTTTACAAATGAAGTACACAAATAATGTTTACAAATCTAAGTTAACCGATGGGCATCTTAAATCTTTTTTAATAATTGGTACAAGTAAAATTCATCCACAACTACAAACTATTGTCAGTGAAAAATCACAATTACATAAATCTCAGTAGTATTTTTTTTTTTTTTTTTTTTTTTTTTTTTTTTTTTTTTGCAAGTTGATACTCCGCTGTTTCATTCGCGTTCATTTAGCTTTTTCGTTCCTGGGGGATTTTCAGGATAAAAATCATATGTTTGATTCGGGATATATACATTCCAAACATTGATATGCATACATATGCGATACTCTTTACCCCAACATAACTACCGAGGGTAACCGCGGGATGTTCACTAGTTTACAATGTTAGTGGGATTCATTTCAATTACGTGTTAGTTGTTATGCTTAAGTTAAATTTCCTGCGTATTATGCTTGCCATTAAGCCTTACCTAGCAAGTCAATAAAATCGAGTTATTATCATTCTGTTTGAGTTTTTATCCAACTTATTACAGCAACAATAAGCTATTCGCTGTCGCGGGCCGGATTTGACCCGCGGGCCGTAGTTTGGAGACCCCTGGTCTATTCCGTCAACAAATATGGGAGGGATGTATCCAGGCCTATTTTTCGAGGTGGACTCCTCGAGGGTAGGAAATTCTTCATCGATATGCATGGAAGTTTATGCCCGAAATGTCATTATTGTTGACGCTATTTTGCATTGACGGAGCAGAAGTCATATCATTGGAAAGATCATCAATGGTAATTTCTTCTACTTCGAGGACATCATATGGATTTGAAGTTTCAATAACTTCATCAGGTTTACTTCGTTTAGAAATGGTTGGGGCCATTTTTGTCGATCGCTTCGTTTTCTTCGAAGCGGCCGAATTTGGCCCGCGGGCCGTAGTTTGTAGACCCCTGTTATAGAGGATAGGACTTAGGACGCTTCCCTGAGGGGAACCAGCTCTAATTTGACCGATGTGGGACAGGACTCCATCCACATTAACCTGAAAGGCTCTATTAGAAAGGAAATTATTGATGGTACAAATAATGTAATGTGGAAAATTAAGAATAATCATTTTATAAATGAGCCCATCATGCCACAACCGGTCAAACGCTTTAGCCACGTCAAGGAAAAACGCCCCCCGTAATTAATTTAGTATTCATTCCCTCAGTAATGATATTTGCAACTCTAAGAAGTTGATGTAGATTGGTTTGTCGCTCTACGGTCATCTTATGCACACTTTAGACTAAACAGACCGGGACCTACAGTTTAAAGTGGATTCCGAACCACTACAAACACCCATGGCACCGCCGGGACTCGAACCCAGGGGACGGAACCCAAATTGCTCGGGAGGAAAGATATTATCAAGGCAGAAGGAGTACATTCTATTTTTTAGAATTTTTTCCAAAGATTTTTGCAACACAACTCAAGAAACTGATTGGGCCAAAGTGCTGGAGAAATTTGTTATCTTTACCTGGTTTTCCAATCATTTTGATTGTGGCATTTTTCCGGGAGTCTGGAAAATGATGGAAAATCAGGCATTCGTTAAAAAATTTTGTTAGGTTGGTTGTTGCTTTAATGGGGAGACACTGCAGTGCTTTATTTGGGATATTAGAGAGTTTTTGCATATATCGTCCGATATTTTTTTTCTCCCTAGCGCGCAAGCTCATCGGAAATTGCGCATGCGTATCTGTAATAATGTTTCCTATGAGCATGTGCACTAGGGAGAAAAAAATATCGGACGATAAAAATACGGTATGCAAAAACTCTCTAATATCTGGACCAGGTGTCTCCAAACTTTCCAGCCTTAGGGCCATACTATTTACTCCAGTAAGTACCAAGGGCCAAAACCGTTTTCATTTTTCCGCCATTATCTATAATTTCTAGACTAGTCGCCGTGTACGCGCTCTGAGCGAGCATGCGCTTGCTAAATACGCTGGTTCAATTACTACAATTACTATTGTGTGTATCGATACGACCGTGACACTTGACGACATCTAGTGGTTAAAATCAGAAATAGGTAAATATAGTAAAGAGGGTAACTGCGGGATGTTCACTAGTTTATAATGTTAGTGGGATTCGTTTTAATTATTTGTTAGTTGTTATGCTTAAGTTAAATTTTCTGCGTATTATGCTTGCCATTAAGCTTTCCCTAGCAACCAAATAAAATCGAGTTATTATCATTCTGTGTTTTTTTATCCAACTTATGACAGCATCAATAAGCTATTCGCTGTCGCGGGCCGGATGGATGACACTGGCGGGCCGGATTTGGCCCACGGGCCGTAGTTTGGAGACCCCTGATCTGGACCATTAGACTTTCTGATATTTAAGTTTTTAATGATGGAGATGAAATCGTTCGGACTTATAAGTGGAGGAATAACATTATTGCCATGGTTATGGAAGTAAAGACCAATTGAGTCTTCAACTTTTTCAATGTGTCAAACGTCGTACGGCTCAGTATTTTTCCAGATGGTCAGAGAAAACATTAGCCTTATCAAGCGGAGTGAACACCATTCCATTACTGTCCTGCAGTTTTATCTACCTTTTTGTTGAGATATCTATGGATGTTGTAAAGAGAATTGTCCTCTGGATTGAGGCCGATTAGCAACTCATTCCAGTGCTTATTTTTAATGATTTTTATTACTTTTTTAATACGATTTTGGAGGATATTTAAACTATTTTTATAGGAGGGGATTCGTGTATCTTGCCATAATTTCCGAACGCTATTTTTAATGGCAATGAGATTTCTAATCTCTGCTGGAAGTTTATGGTGTTCAGTTTTCACCTCGCGAGAGAAGTTGGAACAATTGATAGCCGAGACGATAGCAGAGTTAAAATTACTAAGCTCCGAGTCGATGCCTTTTTAATACGCTTTTATTAGTCTCACCTGTATATATGTTGTTTCTAACTGACACTTTGGGATCGATTTTGCCCTACTTTAAGCGATCCGATTTGATTTGATTTAAACGTTGCAGACTTATCAAGGACTGACGACAATAAAATATTTTGATAAGTTTATTAAGATTAGAATCGCCAGGATGAGCGATTAAAACACACAGCCTTTGAAAAGTCATCTTGATCGGAGCATCATTTTTTCCCCCTGGAGATCTGTTTCTCCTCATACACACTATTTAAGCTGCAAAGAAACATTTACAGACATCTTTCAGATAGTCAAACCTACGTGGGACAGCGGCACAACGGAAAACACGCCTGATTAGGAGATTCCCTGTTCGAATCCTGGCTGGCTTGACCTATTCGCATTTAGCCTTTGTTTTACTCACAATTAAATTATTGTAAGAACCAGTCCTCCGTATAGGGACCTCATTTAAATATATTATAGTTTAAAGACACTAAAAAACATGCATTTTGAGTTAATCAAACTAAAAAGTAAATAAATTAATAGTTTAAAAAAACTTAAAAAACACGCTTTTAGAGTTAATCTAAAAAGTAAAAAATAATTAATATAAGAATAAATGACTGACGAGAAAATGAATGTCACTGTTCTAAAAGCGTGGGGTGCTTTATATGACATTTTTAAACTAACTCTGCATTTCGGAATGAAACTAGTGAAAAATTATAACAATTGATATCGAGCACCCAACGCTTTTAGAACAGTGACATTCATTTTCTCGTCATTCATTTTATTCTTATGTTAACAATTATTTTTTAGATTGATTCACTCTAAAAGAATGTTTTTTTAGTTCTTTTAAACTATTAATTTATTAGAAGATAGATCAGTTTTTTCTTATTCAAAATTCTTGTAATTTGGCGGGGGTTGCCATAAATATCGAATTAAATGTAGTCAATTGAAGAAAGAATATTGAACTAGTAGAAGCTACTACTGCGTCCAAAATGTAAGACCAATTTCCAATTTAGAATTCCCGGAGCTTATGGAATTTCAATGTTCTTTCTTTTTTAGGTTGCTGGCACTGTCCTTGACATCTGTGTGAAATTTTACGTCAAAATATTCATTAGTGTTTGAGTTACGCTTTTTGAAATGTCTGAATTCATTGAGCAAAGAACTTGCATTCAATTTTGTATACGTATAGAATGTTGCAGAAGGCATTCGGTGAGCATTCCTATATCTGAAAGAAATGTTTACAAGTGGCATAAACAGTTCAAAGGAGGCAGAGAACGCGAAGGCGAAGAGCACTCTGGTCGGCCCTCCACCTCAACCGACGAAGCTCACCTCCAAAAAATTAAACATTTGTTTCTTGAAAACCGTCGATTTACAATTAGAGACCTTGCTGGTGATGTTGGAATTTCAAAAGGATCGGTCCATTCCATTTTGGGCCTCAAACGCGTCAAATCTCGATGGGTACCGAAAACACTGAATTCGCCATCTTACACTGCATTGAATCTTCGTGACTTTTTCGCCAAAAATGAAACCCATATCTTTCCACAATCCCCTTTTTCCCACCGTGCGATTTCTGGCTATTCCCTAAACTCAAAAGACCACTCCGGGGATATCGTTTTGAGTCGATTGAAGAGATTCAACGTAAATCGGCGTGCGCTTCGATGGCCATCCCACCAATGACTTTTCAGCATACATTGAGGATTGGAAAAAAAGTTGGCATAAGTGCATTGTATTGTAGGGGATTACTTTGAAGACGATAAAATAAATTTGGAAGAATAAATAAAGAATTTTTGAAAAAAAAAATAATAATTTGTCTTACTTTTTGGGCACAAGAGTATTGTAAATAATCATACGTTACAATTCTATCACTTTTTTTTGCAAAAAGCATTTTTAAGTGGAAAAAAAAAAAATTCTTTTTCTGAAAAAAAAAGTCACAGATTGTGCACAATTCTCTACAATTATACACCAGAAAATTCTAATTCTCTTAACTGCATAACACAGGAACTGCATTACACGCCGAAAATTATGGTATGCTTTATTTTCTTTAAAAAAATAATAAAATAAAAAAAGGCAAGAAATATGTGTGCTATAAAACGGGTTTACTGATTATAATCTGGGATATTAATAAATAGTAAGCACAACAACAAAACGTGCTACAGAAATTGATAATAAAATATTTATTGTCAGAAATAAAAGATACAAAAAATCATTGAAATAAGAACACATTACAAGAACTAAAAAAAAAAAAAAAAAAAAAAAAAAACTACTTATAGTTTTCTTACATCAATATTTATAAATATACATTTACTTACAGACGAGATTTCTCAGTGGAGAAGAAGAAAAAATGATCCTGAAAATTTTAAATAATTTAAATCAACAAGAGTTATAAAATAAAAAGTAGAAGTTCCCAAAATCACACTCTTTTCTGATTAATTCCAAAACTAGGTTAAAAAACAATTTGCCTAGTTTCATATTAAAAGTTAAACAGCCCTATTTTGCAGCATTTGGCACTGACAAACCGAAATGATTCGAGGAAAGGCATTCTCAGTTTCAGTTACTGAGACCATAATGGAATGGAAGAAGTGTTAACCATCAGCAGAAAGAAACAAGAAGTTTAGGTTCAAATTAGTCTCAACTTTTTCTCATATATATATATATAGATAGATAGATAGAATGTGTGTGTATAAAATATTTCCGGATGTAAAACATGAAAACATGGACGGATAAACAACATGGAAGAGTTCTTTTGACTTCAATATCTCACAGTTTTGTGAAACATGGAAAATCCACTTCAATTCAATGATGTACTTCTTAGAAGTATCATTGACACAATCATTAAAGTCTATCTAAAAAAATTTTTTCATTCACATCAAAGTCACATAAATAATTTTTTTTCACTCAGTTTTACTCACACTGAAGTTCTTGAAGTAGAAAAAAAATTTTTTTTTTCCCTTTTGGAATGACTGAACATCGATAATTTACGATTGATAGTTTTTGAGCCATAGAAAGTTTTCTTGGCAACCATGGGCATTCTCATTTATTTATTTATTATTATCCATGTTCATAGTTGGCCAAGTTAATAAGTTAATAAAGATCTTTTCACTTCCCTTCAGGAATTATTAAAACAGTTTATTTATCGATGTGTCTGGATAGTGTCAGATCATGAGGTGCATCGCCATTACTCACACCACGATGCTTTTGTTCGATATTTATGTATTGACGGATGAGCCTTGAAACTTCGTGAGCCTGCAAAGAATAAAAATAATTAAATAAATATTGTGTATATAGATGAATTAACACTAAATCAGAAATTGCATTTATTAAAAATTTGTTTTCATAAATACAAGTTCTGATCAGAGACACACTGAGTATAGTAACATCGTACTACTGTATCCAAAGAGTAAGACCCATTTTCAATTTAAAATTCCCGGGGCTTATGGAACTTAATTTAACGAACGTATTTTAAATCAACCTGAATTTCTAGGGCTATGAATTATTTTAGTTTTTAAAAGCGTTTCTTTTTACTATTTGAACAGAATCTTATTTTTAATATTTCACTTTCTTCATTCCTACAGCGGTAAGAGACGCGTCAAACAGCATTCACTATCCGTGCTACATGGAGAATTTTTATTGGTAAATTCGAACATACTTGTCCAAAGAGTAAGACCCATTTTCAATTTAAAATTCCCGGGGCTTATGGAACTTAATTTAACGAACGTATTTTAAATCAACCTGAATTTCTAGGGCTATGAATTATTTTAGTTTTTAAAAGCGTTTCTTTTTACTATTTGAACAGAATCTTATTTTTAATATTTCACTTTCTTCATTCCTACAGCGGTAAGAGACGCGTCAAACAGCATTCACTATCCGTGCTACATGGAGAATTTTTATTGGTAAATTCGAACATACTTGTTCAAATAGTAAGACCCATTTTCAATTTAAAATTCCCGGGGCTTATGGAACTTAATTTAACGAACGTATTTTAAATCAACCTGAATTTCTAGGGCTATGAATTATTTTAGTTTTTAAAAGCGTTTCTTTTTACTATTTGAACAGAATTTTATTTTTAATATTTCACTTTCTTCATTCCTACAGCGGTAAGAGATGCGTCAAACAGCATTCACTATCCGTGCTACATGGAGAATTTTTATTGGTAAATTCGAACATACTTGTCCAAATAGTAAGACCCATTTTCAATTTAAAATTCCCGGGGCTTATGGAACTTAATTTAACGAACGTATTTTAAATCAACCTGAATTTCTAGGGCTATGAATTATTTTAGTTTTTAAAAGCGTTTCTTTTTACTATTTGAACAGAATTTTATTTTTAATATTTCACTTTCTTCATTCCTACAGCGGTAAGAGATGCGTCAAACAGCATTCACTATCCGTGCTACATGGAGAATTTTTATTGGTAAATTCGAACATACTTGTCCAAATAGTAAGACCCATTTTCAATTTAAAATTCCCGGGGCTTATGGAACTTAATTTAACGAACGTATTTTAAATCAACCTGAATTTCTAGGGCTATGAATTATTTTAGTTTTTAAAAGCGTTTCTTTTTACTATTTGAACAGAATTTTATTTTTAATATTTCACTTTCTTCATTCCTACAGCGGTAAGAGATGCGTCAAACAGCATTCACTATCCGTGCTACATGGAGAATTTTTATTGGTAAATTCGAACATACTTGTCCAAATAGTAAGACCCATTTTCAATTTAAAATTCCCGGGGCTTATGGAACTTAATTTAACGAACGTATTTTAAATCAACCTGAATTTCTAGGGCTATGAATTATTTTAGTTTTTAAAAGCGTTTCTTTTTTTACTATTTGAACAGAATTTTATTTTTTAATATTTCACTTTCTTCATTCCTACAGCGGTAAGAGATGCGTCAAACAGCATTCACTATCCGTGCTACATGGAGAATTTTTATTGGTAAATTCGAACATACTTGTCCAAATAGTAAGACCCATTTTCAATTTAAAATTCCCGGGGCTTATGGAACTTAATTTAACGAACGTATTTTAAATCAACCTGAATTTCTAGGGCTATGAATTATTTTAGTTTTTAAAAGCGTTTCTTTTTACTATTTGAACAGAATTTTATTTTTAATATTTCACTTTCTTCATTCCTACAGCGGTAAGAGATGCGTCAAACAGCATTCACTATCCGTGCTACATGGAGAATTTTTATTGGTAAATTCGAACATACTTGTCCAAATAGTAAGACCCATTTTCAATTTAAAATTCCCGGGGCTTATGGAACTTAATTTAACGAACGTATTTTAAATCAACCTGAATTTCTAGGGCTATGAATTATTTTAGTTTTTAAAAGCGTTTCTTTTACTATTTGAACAGAATTTTATTTTTAATATTTCACTTTCTTCATTCCTACAGCGGTAAGAGATGCGTCAAACAGCATTCACTATCCGTGCTACATGGAGAATTTTTATTGGTAAATTCGAACATACTTGTCCAAAGAGTAAGACCCATTTTCAATTTAAAATTCCCGGGGCTTATGGAACTTAATTTAACGAACGTATTTTAAATCAACCTGAATTTCTAGGGCTATGAATTATTTTAGTTTTTAAAAGCGTTTCTTTTTACTATTTGAACAGAATTTTATTTTTAATATTTCACTTTCTTCATTCCTACAGCGGTAAGAGACGCGTCAAACAGCATTCACTATCCGTGCTACATGGAGAATTTTTATTGGTAAATTCGAACATACTTGTCCAAATAGTAAGACCCATTTTCAATTTAAAATTCCCGGGGCTTATGGAACTTAATTTAACGAACGTATTTTAAATCAACCTGAATTTCTATGGCTATGAATTATTTTAGTTTTTAAAAAAGCGTTTCTTTTACTATTTGAACAGAATTTTATTTTTAATATTTCACTTTCTTCATTCCTACAGCGGTAAGAGATGCGTCAAACAGCATTCACTATCCGTGCTACATGGAGAATTTTTATTGGTAAATTCGAACATACTTGTCCAAATAGTAAGACCCATTTTCAATTTAAAATTCCGGGGCTTATGGAACTTAATTTAACGAACGTATTTTAAATCAACCTGAATTTCTAGGGCTATGAATTATTTTAGTTTTAAAAGCGTTTCTTTTTACTATTTGAACAGAATTTTATTTTTAATATTTCACTTTCTTCATTCCTACAGCGGTAAGAGACGCGTCAAACAGCATTCACTATCCGTGCTACATGGAGAATTTTTATTGGTAAATTCGAACATACTTGTCCAAATAGTAAGACCCATTTTCAATTTAAAATTCCGGGGCTTATGGAACTTAATTTAACGAACGTATTTTAAATCAACCTGAATTTCTAGGGCTATGAATTATTTTAGTTTTAAAAGCGTTTCTTTTACTATTTGAACAGAATTTTATTTTTAATATTTCACTTTCTTCATTCCTACAGCGGTAAGAGATGCGTCAAACAGCATTCACTATCCGTGCTACATGGAGAATTTTTATTGGTAAATTCGAACATACTTGTCCAAATAGTAAGACCCATTTTCAATTTAAAATTACCGGGGCTTATGGAACTTAATTTAACGAACGTATTTTAAATCAACCTGAATTTCTAGGGCTATGAATTATTTTAGTTTTTAAAAGCGTTTCTTTTTACTATTTGAACAGAATTTTATTTTTAATATTTCACTTTCTTCATTCCTACAGCGGTAAGAGATGCGTCAAACAGCATTCACTATCCGTGCTACATGGAGAATTTTTATTGGTAAATTCGAACATACTTGTCCAAATAGTAAGACCCATTTTCAATTTAAAATTCCGGGGCTTATGGAACTTAATTTAACGAACGTATTTTAAATCAACCTGAATTTCTAGGGCTATGAATTATTTTTAGTTTTAAAAGCGTTTCTTTTTACTATTTGAACAGAATTTTATTTTTAATATTTCACTTTCTTCATTCCTACAGCGGTAAGAGATGCGTCAAACAGCATTCACTATCCGTGCTACATGGAGAATTTTTATTGGTAAATTCGAACATACTTGTCCAAATAGTAAGACCCATTTTCAATTTAAAATTCCCGGGGCTTATGGAACTTAATTTAACGAACGTATTTTAAATCAACCTGAATTTCTAGGGCTATGAATTATTTTAGTTTTTAAAAGCGTTTCTTTTACTATTTGAACAGAATTTTATTTTTAATATTTCACTTTCTTCATTCCTACAGCGGTAAGAGACGCGTCAAACAGCATTCACTATCCGTGCTACATGGAGAATTTTTATTGGTAAATTCGAACATACTTGTCCAAAAGAGTAAGACCCATTTTCAATTTAAAATTACCGGGGCTTATGGAACTTAATTTAACGAACGTATTTTAAATCAACCTGAATTTCTAGGGCTATGAATTATTTTAGTTTTTAAAAGCGTTTCTTTTTACTATTTGAACAGAATTTTATTTTTAATATTTCACTTTCTTCATTCCTACAGCGGTAAGAGACGCGTCAAACAGCATTCACTATCCGTGCTACATGGAGAATTTTTTATTGGTAAATTCGAACATACTTGTCCAAAAAGTAAGACCCATTTTCAATTTAAAATTACCGGGGCTTATGGAACTTAATTTAACGAACGTATTTTAAATCAACCTGAATTTCTAGGGCTATGAATTATTTTTAGTTTTTAAAAGCGTTTCTTTTACTATTTGAACAGAATTTTATTTTTAATATTTCACTTTCTTCATTCCTACAGCGGTAAGAGACGCGTCAAACAGCATTCACTATCCGTGCTACATGGAGAATTTTTTATTGGTAAATTCGAACATACTTGTCCAAATAGTAAGACCCATTTTCAATTTAAAATTCCCGGGCTTATGGAACTTAATTTAACGAACGTATTTTAAATCAACCTGAATTTCTAGGGCTATGAATTATTTTAGTTTTTAAAAGCGTTTCTTTTACTATTTGAACAAATTTTATTTTTAATATTTCACTTTCTTCATTCCTACAGCGGTAAGAGATGCGTCAAACAGCATTCACTATCCGTGCTACATGGAGAATTTTTATTGGTAAATTCGAACATACTTGTCCAAAAGAGTAAGACCCATTTTCAATTTAAAATTCCCGGGGCTTATGGAACTTAATTTAACGAACGTATTTTAAATCAACCTGAATTTCTAGGGCTATGAATTATTTTAGTTTTTAAAAGCGTTTCTTTTACTATTTGAACAGAATTTTATTTTTAATATTTCACTTTCTTCATTCCTACAGCGGTAAGAGACGCGTCAAACAGCATTCACTATCCGTGCTACATGGAGAATTTTTATTGGTAAATTCGAACATACTTGTCAAAAGTAAGACCCATTTTCAATTTAAAATTACCGGGGCTTATGGAACTTAATTTAACGAACGTATTTTAAATCAACCTGAATTTCTAGGGCTATGAATTATTTTAGTTTTTAAAAGCGTTTCTTTTTACTATTTGAACAGAATTTTATTTTTAATATTTCACTTTCTTCATTCCTACAGCGGTAAGAGACGCGTCAAACAGCATTCACTATCCGTGCTACATGGAGAATTTTTATTGGTAAATTCGAACATACTTGTCCAAAGAGTAAGACCCATTTTCAATTTAAAATTACCGGGGCTTATGGAACTTAATTTAACGAACGTATTTTAAATCAACCTGAATTTCTAGGGCTATGAATTATTTTAGTTTTTAAAAGCGTTTCTTTTTACTATTTGAACAGAATTTTATTTTTAATATTTCACTTTCTTCATTCCTACAGCGGTAAGAGACGCGTCAAACAGCATTCACTATCCGTGCTACATGGAGAATTTTTATTGGTAAATTCGAACATACTTGTCCAAAGAGTAAGACCCATTTTCAATTTAAAATTACCGGGGCTTATGGAATTTCAATTTTTCTTTTCTTTCTCTTTTTAGGTTGCTGGCACTGTCCTTGACATCTGTGCGAAATTTCATGTCAAAATATTCATTTGTGCTTGAGTTGCGCTTGGTTTTGTGACACGCTAAAACTGATTCCGGCGATTTTTGGAATGTCGGAATTCATTGAGCAAAGAACTTGCATTCAATTTTGTTTGCGGAAATGTATAGAATGTTGCAGAAAGCATTCGGTGAGCATTCCTATACCGGAAAGAAATGTTTACAAGTGGTATAAACAGTTCAAAGAATGCATTGAAGGCGAAGAGCCCTCGGGTCGACCATCCACCTCAACCGATGAAGCTCACGTCCAAAAAATACAAACGCGTCGAATCCCGATTGGTACCGAAAACATTGAATGCTATTTGAGGACTAGTGTAACTCAAACATTTAATATTTTGACGTCAAATTTCACACAGATGTCACGGACAACCAGCAACCTAAAAAAGAAAAGAAAAAACTATATGCCCTGGAAATTTAAATTGAAAACTAGTCTTACTTTTTGGACATAGTAATATGTTCAAAACATGATCCCCCTTTTTTATCGAATAATGCATAAATGAGTTTTCCAAAAATTATTATTTCCTTCCGGGAATTAATGGTTAAGTTTCACTGACGAGTATAAAAGGCTTCAATTCTTCAGGCTGGCTGTATTTGCCTTATTTGAATTTTGTTAAATTTACATTGAATGTGCGACATAAACATGGACCAGTTCCCTTTAAAAAATTTAGGAAAAATTTGCCATTGGAAGAGGCTAAAAAGTCTCAGATACAGTACTGAGGAACTGGCATGAAGTACAATAGATATGATGCAAGATTTAAAGGAATAATAATAAAAAAATGTACAAATAACCTGTTGAATTGATTCTGGTATTTATAATTTTCTTCAATATATATGTATTTCTAATAAATATTTTTCTAAAATATGTAAATAAGTTTAAAATATATAACATATATAGTTTCGGTATTATAGAAAAATATAATATAGTTTCTGTAATAATATAATTTTTACTGACCACAAATATTTCGTTTAGTAAAATTAGACGTTCACTTGACACAAGCAAATTTGAAAGATGAGCTTTAACGTTTAGGAAATAAAATATACACACAAAGTATTCTATTTCTTTTATATGCTACCATGTAACATGCATGCAAAAAAAATTATATTATGAAGTTTTATTTATTTAATTCATTTATTCGATGAAAAACTTTCGATTAGGACGAAAAAAGACGGAATGGCAGAAGGGCAGCTGAATTCAAAAAAAAAAAAAAAAAAAACAGTTATTAAATATAATAATAATAACTTTGAAATATAGATTCCATGATGCAAAATGTTTTTAACGGCCTAGTCTAATTTCTTCGTTTTTTTCAATTCCTTCCATTAGCTCACACTCTCCCTATATATAAGTTGTTCAAATTTTCAGTCGTTCATGAAATACTCTTTATTCATCCACTCAAGTTCAAACGCATTTCTTTTGAACTTGTTGTGGATGACACTGGATGTGAATACAGTTTTTTGCAAATAATAATTCATTCATTAAATTTCATTCTTTAATTTTAGTTTTTTTAGATTTAAGTTGCATATATCTACCCCATAGATGGCGCCAGATAAACTTAAAAAAATGAATGAAAATTATTTATAAAGGACTTTCTGCAATAGAGTGAAAAAAAAGGAGGAATTGACTTAAAAAAAAATGTTTTTTATATTACTTGTTTACTTTGAACAGGCTATAAAATTGAAAAGAACGAAGCATTTTAGAAAAAAATATTTTGAAGTCATTCTATTTCGTTTCTACGCCCATGCAGAAAAATGTCATAGGACAATTAAATTTAGAATATATATATGCATATATAAAATGAAGACGATTTAAAATTGTGAAAACGAAATTTAGTAACCGATTACCAGGATTTTTTTTTAATGAAAACGATTTCACGTACAAACGATTTAAAATTGTGAAAACGAAATTTTGTAACTGATTACTAAGATTTTTTTTTTTTTATTTATTGAAAACGATTTCACATACAACGATTTAAAATTGTGAAAACGAAATTTTGTAACTGATTACTAAGATTTTTTTTTTTATTTATTGAAAACGATTTCACATACAACGATTTAAAATTGTGAAAACGAAATTTTGTAACTGATTACTAAGATTTTTTTTTTTTATTGAAAACGATTTCACATACAACGATTTAAAATTGTGAAAACGAAATTTTGTAACTGATTACTAAGATTTTTTTTTTTATTTATTGAAAACGATTTCAATACAACTTTAAAATTGTGAAAACGAAATTTTGTAACTGATTACTAAGATTTTTTTTTTTATTTATTGAAAACGATTTCACATACAACGATTTAAAATTGTGAAAACGAAATTTTGTAACTGATTACTAAGATTTTTTTTTTTTATTGAAAACGATTTCACATACAACGATTTAAAATTGTGAAAACAAATTTTGTAACTGATTACTAAGATTTTTTTTTATTTATTGAAAACGATTTCACATACAACGATTTAAAAAATTGTAAAACTGATTACTGATTACTAAGATTTTTTTTTTTTTTTTTATTGAAAACGATTTCACATACAACGATTTAAAATTGTGAAAACGAAATTTTGTAACTGATTACTAAGATTTTTTTTTTTTTTTTTATTGAAAACGATTTCACATACAACGATTTAAAATTGTGAAAACGAAATTTTGTAACTGATTACTAAGATTTTTTTTTTTTTTGTATTTATTGAAAACGATTTCACATACAACGATTTAAAATTGTGAAAACGAAATTTTGTAACTGATTACTAAGATTTTTTTTTTTTTTGATTTATTTATTGAAAACGATTTCACATACAACGATTTAAAATTGTGAAAACGAAATTTTGTAACTGATTACTAAGATTTTTTTTTTTTTTTTTTTATTGAAAACGATTTCACATACAACGATTTAAAATTGTGAAAACGAAATTTTGTAACTGATTACTAAGATTTTTTTTTTTATTTATTGAAAACGATTTCACATACAACGATTTAAAATTGTGAAAACGAAATTTTGTAACTGATTACTAAGATTTTTTTTTATTTATTGAAAACGATTTCACATACAACGATTTAAAATTGTGAAAACGAAATTTTGTAACTGATTACTAAGATTTTTTTTTTTTTTATTTATTGAAAACGATTTCACATACAACGATTTAAAATTGTGAAAACGAAATTTTGTAACTGATTACTAAGATTTTTTTTTTTTTTATTTATTGAAAACGATTTCACATACAACGATTTAAAATTGTGAAAACGAAATTTTGTAACCGATAACTGGGATTTTTTTTTAATGAAAACGATTTCACATACAAACGATTTAAAATTTTGAAAACGATTTCGAATTTAAACTGAAAGTCAAAAACAAAACTATTTCACAGATTTATAAATGATATTAAAGTTTTATTGGGGGAAAAAAAAAAGCTTTAGTATGGATTTTTCTCTGAATTCATGAATGACTCTGACAGATACTTTCGATACTACTACTGAATTTTCTTTGACCTTAATTTCAGTTTTAAACTATTAATATTTATTTAATCGATATTTTTTTCACAACTAATTTTTATCAATTTTTTTATAGTCTTTTTTAATTTTAAAACCATGCATGCAAGAAAGGTACACTGACACGTTAAAAAGGTACGGCGCATTAAAATGGAAGTTCCAATCGTGAATTGTTAAAAAAGAAATTTCGATGACGTACCTGATCAGTCTGAATGCGAGTTATCTTCTGAACCATCAGATTACCGCATTTCATGTCTAAAAACAAAGTACCATCTTCTGCTCTCACTTTTCGAGTAGAAATTACTTCAGAAAACGGATACTTCCATGTTGTTTCCTGGATAAAAAAAATATAAATAATAATTTGTTAAATCTCTCTTTATAAACATAATTATTTAGAATGTTCATTTATTCAGATCAATTTCTTGATCTGAACAATTAAAACCAGATATTTTATACAAATTCTTAAATGAAATTCTGATTTAAAAATGCAGAAATATAAATATATATAGCTCGCCGGCCACAGTCGTTGGCTACTTCGTATTTAATTTATTTTGTTGGCCACATGGAATTTATTTCCTAGGCAACATCATATTTAATTTATTTCCTTGACAACATCATATTTAGTTTATTTTCTTGACAACATCATATTTAGTTTTTCTCCCTGGCAACATCATATTTAGTTTATTTTCTTAGCAACATCGTATTTAGTTTATTTTCTTCGCAACATCATTTTTAATTTATTTCTTTGGCTATATCCTATTCAGAAGGGGAGGAATCAGAAGTGTGCTGTCCCTGAGTTTCCACCCTTAGAAGTAGTTTTCATTCAAATCTACAGTGCAAAATGTAGCCCGTGAAACGCAGAATCTGCTGTAAAGTTTTTTTTTAAATAGCAGAGCAGATAAAACTTACATGTGTGACTACATCTAGGAAGTGAACGCCTTCTTTGTTCAGAGCGAGAATGTGATCCACAGGCATGGCGTCGCCACGAATCCACTGAAAACACATTTCAACATTATTTATATTCTATACCATAAATATTATTTATATCATTATTTCAACATTATTTATATTCTATGTCATAAATATTATTTATATCATTATTATATATTTCAACATTATTTATATCATTATTGCATATTTCAACATTATTTATATTCTATACCATGAATATTATTTATATCATTATTGAATATTTCAACATTATTTATATTCTATACCATGAATATTATTTACATCATTATTGCATATTTCAACATTATTTATATTCTATACCATGAATATTATTTACATCATTATTATTATTTCAACATTAGTTATATTCTATACTATGAATATCATTTATATCATTATATATTTCAACATTATTTATATTCTATATCATAAATATGAATTATTACACATTTCAATATATTCAATATTAATATTTTTTCCATTACCGTTTTGCATATTTTTATCATTTATATTAAATATTATATTGTTTTGCATATTTTATATTAAATATTACACCATTCACCTAAATTTGAAATTTCACACAATGAGCAAAGATTTAATTGGAAGGTAAAAATTTTAAAACGCAAAACCAAACAATTGAAATAAATATAAATTCAGAACGTATAAGCTTAAAAAAATGCTGTATTTTTACAACAAGTTGATTTTAAATTTAATTTAAATTCATTTGTTTTTAAAGTAATAAAAATTTTTGAATCTACAAATTAACTTGAGGAGAACAAATTGATTTTACTGTAAATAGAGATTATTAAAAAGAAAATATCAGTTCATAAATTTAAAATAAATTAATATCTCATGATACTTTTTCAATTCCTAATATTAGTTCACACTCTCCCTATCTATATCTTGTTCAAATTTTCAATCCTTAATAATTACTTTTTATTCATCCACTCCAGTTCAAATACATTTTTTTGGAACTTGCACTGGATGACACTAGATTTTAATACAGTTTTTTCAGATATTAATTCAATAATTAAATTTAATTAATTCATTTTAGTTTTTTTTTAGATTTAAGTTGCACGTATCTAATAATAGATGGCGCCAGATGTAAGAGCAAAATTTCAACTCTATTTGTAAAGGACTTTTCTGCAATAGAGTAAAAAAAAAAGTAGGAATTGACTGAAATTTTTTTTTAATATATATTACTTGTTTTACATAATGTTAGTAATGATTACAATGCGCAGCATTACTACTGCTCGATCAGTTCCACGGATTGAAAAATATCAATCCGAAAAACTTAATTATAGAAACAGAAATATGGATCTTACTTTAACAATAAAGAAGCACGATCCAAACAGGGGCCATTTTTGCAGTATATCTAGAAAATAAAAAAAATATATATATTATTATTATTTTCACTGAAAAAGTAAATAATTAAATGTAGATTGTAGAGTTTTAATAATCTGGTCAATTTATTCTAGACGTATCACACTCAAATTTACATTATTAAGGATCTATAACCAGTTTTAAGTAAAAAAATTTTCTTTTAATATTTATGCAATTTACAATGTTTTATTATTAGAAATTAAAATAATTTTTATTGCAATTAAAACCCCCTTTGAAATTACTTTTCTTCCCCTATTATTCCACTGTGTTTGAATAGGTCCCATTTGGCCTATGCACGCAATGGTGGATCGAACTATACTACGGTTAATAACTATTCTAGTTGTAGCTGGATCTGGGTGTGGTCGAGTCCAGTCGCAAGTTTAAGAACACAGATTTATTTTGAGGTGCACAAATACCACAATTACAATTAAAGATATACAATATTTAACACACAGCATGTACATTTAAAGACATCTTATTAAAGATTTGTAGAAGGATTCAACTTCTAGCTTTCAGGATGAGAGATTGTCATTCAGCGACAGTTGCGCTGTGCATCCTCCCGGATGAGAGTCTCGATGCCAACTGAAGATTTCTTCTGAACGCCGCAACGGGTGCTCTGGCAGTGCGTAGGCGGAATCACGGTTACATCTTTTATTTAAAGCAACTAGGGATACGCAATCGTGAGGTTGTGGATACTTGAAAATATTAGTTATGACAAAAAAAAAAAAAAAGTCGGGTTCTACTGTACGTGTGTTTGCCACTGAACTCCTCCTATACAGCTTGACCGATTTTGATGAAATGTTTTGTGTGCGTTTGACAAAATATAGAGAATGTTTTTATGCCACCCTCATTGTTGTAAGTCGCCACCAGAAGGTGCTGTAGCATATCAAGTTCTATACCGTTCAACCCATCGCTATGAAAATGGGTAATAATATGTATTCGAGTATGGAAAATAGGTTCGCGCTATCCATTTTATTGTTACTTACCACTAGATGGTGCTGCAACATTTCATCTTATAGACCGTTCAGGTGATATCCATGAAAATGAGTATGCACTTATATTGGAACATGGAGAATATATTCGCAATATGTAACTTTCTACAATGCATTTTTTTTTGGTAAGACAACTTATGCCGGGTTTTGCTAGTTATATATATGTATATATACTAATAGATCCGTGCGAAGCTCTCACCTTTTTTATTATGAAATACTAGAGATTTATACATAAAGATAAGCGCCAAGAGCATAAAAGAAGTATTTTAGAAAATAATTGGATAAGTGACAAAGGTATAACGCATGACAATTCACATAGTGTTGGCTCGATTTTTATCGCCAATCGCAGACTTTCCGCCCTTCTTTTTTCAATTCCTTCTGTTAGCTCACACTCTCCCTATATATATATCTTGTTCACATTTTTAATCTTTCATAGAATACTTTTTATTCATCCACTCCAGTTCGAAGACATTTTTTTTTGAACTTTTAGTGGATGACACTGGATGTGAATACAGTTTTTTTTAGATTTAAGTTGCATGTACCCACCAATAGATGGCACCAGATGCAAGAGGAAAATGTCAACTTTATTTGTAAAGGAGGAATTGGCTTTAAATTTTTTTATATTACTTGTTTAAATTAGGTTAAAAATGCTCATTAAACACAACGGCACCAGTGAGTGAACTAGTTTTGGTTGAGAGACACTTTTTTCGTTTGCTCATACCAGATAAAGATGTTAGAGACCATAGGTGCATCGCTCATCTATCTAACGTGGACCCCCTACTTTGGGTTACCCATGAATGATACATTTTATGAAGGGGTGCGAGCAAAAGGCTCGGCCCCCTTACTGATAAAGAAATTCTGTTAATTAAGTTATTATGCAGAAATCGTATGCTCACCTAGGCATTGAGCTTTGGCCTCTGTCGTCGTGAGGGCCGTCATCTGGGGCCAGTTCTGTTGGACGTACTCAACCCACTGGGCAGGGCGGATGTCCCTCACTCCCAGGATGGGCTTCGGCAGAAGATACTTCACCTCCTCCCTGCAAATTAGAAGAAAAAAATCAGCTCACTGCAATCAGATTCTACTACATGTAGTTAACGATACATCCATCAACAGAATCCTTCATTTTAACAAATTCCAATCGTTGTCAAAAACAATATCATTCATGATTACATTTTAACATTTTATAATTTATTAATTCTGTACCACTAGTTGTTACAGTATAAAATTGATATTCCAATTATTCAATCATAAATTTCAAGCTGAGGTATTTTTGTTTAAATTTAAATTCTACATATGCGTTAATTTACAGAATTTAAAAATTAAACTGTCATAGAGGACGACTGGCAATCGGCGTACCTATTACGGAGCACCAAATGGGGATGTAACCCCTTAACCTCCTCGTCTTAATTCGTAGATAAAATTACGATTGCAGTCGGCTGCATTAATGTCAGTGAATAAAAATTACAAGACAAAGTTTCAAAAATTAGACAGATGGCACTCTAAAAAAGTTTAAAAAATACTAAAAATAAATAAAATACAAAATAAAAATTAAAAATAAAAGAATTTAAATTTAAATTCGGTACAATTAGGGACCGATGCCATGAGACTATTGAAAAACGTAAACAAAACTGTGAACGGGTTATGCCGAACGATGAAATAGAGGACGAAAAAAATATAACAAAACTTGAGACACTACGTGAGAAAAAAAATAACTATGTACGATAAATTTATTTATTATTATTATTAATAATAATTCAACTCAACTGCAATCAGTTCTACTACATGTAGTTAACGATACATCCACCAACAAAATCCTTCATTTTAACAAATTCCAATCGTTGTTAAAAAGACGATATCATTTATCATTACATATTAACATTTTATAATCTGAATAATTCGTTTACGATATAATTAATATCAATTTTACACTGCGATGCAAAGGTGTTAAAGAATTAATAATTATAAATTACAAGTCGGGGTATATTTTTTTCTAATTTTATATGTGCGTTAATTCACAAAATTTAAAATTAAACCGTTATAGGGGACGAAAAAAACATAAGAAAACTGAGACACTACTTGAGAAAAAAAAATAACTATATACGACACATTCATTTAATATTATTATAAATATTAAACAAGAATTGTTTCATATTGCAGAACGAGAGAAAAATTTCTTCAGATAGTTGTCTCGCGGCATGGCTAAGCACCATTTAACAGAGTAATACACAAACTGAATGCCTTATTCATATGCTAGTGATATACAATTTAACACATTTTTGCCCTTAAAAAAAAACACACTTACTTGGCAGGCGTGTGTTCCATATCGGCGGCTCTATGTAGCAAAGCAGCCACTTTGGCGATGTCAGCCTACAGAAAAAAGATAGAAACGAATTGTAATACTATTAATAGCTTTTAAAATAATTATATTTTAATCAAATAACACATCGTTCTTTTTTTGTTTTCACATTTCTTTCATCCGATTACAAAACACGTTACGTTTTACCTGATCTACAGTAATCCATAGTTAAACACGTTACGCTTTACCACCATAGCCTTATCTGCAGATCATCCTTCAGCGGCTATTTTAAATACTGTAAATTCTGGGAAAATGACAGAGTAGTAATAAAATAGAGCGCGTCTCCCTATTCTGAAGGAACAGAAAGTTAGGGCAATCATCTCCCTTTCTTGTTGTTGTCGTCATGGAAGGACGGAAGAGGAGTGCAGCTTCTGTTCTGATGGAGGTAGAAGTCTGACTTTGGCTCCGTCACGCTCTTACAGTCATGGAAGACCGGGGCCTACAGCTTAAAGTGGATTCCAAACCACTACAAACATCGGTGGCACCGCCGGGACACGAACCCAATACCTGCGTCTCCGAGCGCCAGACACTCGGCTATTTAGGCCCAATCATCTCCCTTTCTTGTCGTACTAGAGTTGGCACTACATCGCCTCTTGGCTGCTTTTCCCTGTGCTCCTTTTTTAGAAAACATAAACATGTTACGAAGCGGATCTGAACATTCCGAGAAATTCTTGATTTCAGGATTTCTTTTAGAAAACAATTTGGTATACTCATATAAGAGCTCAGACGCATGGATTGGCATACAATAAAGTAGAGTAAACATTAAGATTAAAATATAAATTATAACATTTTACTCAGCATATGTTCACCAATACAATGAGCAAATAAGCATGTCAATCAATTTCAATAAATTGTTTCTCACACTCCACTGCGGACGTTCTTGACACCCCGGTGGCTATCAAATGTCGAACATCCGTTTCGACCGAAATCGGTCAGAAGAAGGGATAGGAAAAAGATTTGATTTGTCACCCAAGTTAGTCAATGTTATAATTTTGTACACATGAAACTTAACTAGACCGGGAACTACAGTTTAAAGTGGATTCCAAACCACTAACACACATGCCATAGCCAGGATAGAACCTGAAGCCTCTGTGGTAACAAAGGCCAGGACGCTAGTCAATTGACCATCAGGCCGCGCGGAAAATGGCAGAGAATTTCTGACTGTGCTGGGAGAATGTAGACCCTTTTTGGAAGACAAGATATCTCTTTGGTTGTAAATATTGTATAACTAAACTGTAAATATGGATAACCATAGCCAATTTTTTTGGCACTGTCCCTGACATCTGCGTGAAATTTCAAGTCAAAATATTGATTAGTGTTTGAGTTACGCTTGGCTTTGTGAGACGCTAACACTGATTCCGGCGATTTTTCAAACGTCTGAATCAATTGAGCAAAGAACTTGCATTCAATTTTGTTTGCGAAAACATATAGAATGTTGGAGAAGGCATGCGGTGAGCATTCCTATAGCGCAAAGAAACGCTTAGAAATGGTATAAACAGTTCAAAGAAGGCAGAGAACGCGTTGAAGACGAAGAGCCCTCGGGTCGACCCTCCACTTAAACCGACGAAACACGCGTCTAAAAATGAAAGATTGGGTGCTTGCAAACCGTCGATTTACAATTAGAAAACTTGCTGATGATGTTAGAATTTCAAAAGGATCGGTTCATTCCATTTTGGACCTCAAACGCGTCAAATCTCGTAACGGAAAACACTGAATGCTCCAGATCCCATTGCATTTATTCTTCGTGACTTTTTCGCCAAAACTGAAACCCATATCGTTCCACAACCACCGTATTCACACCGTGTGACGTCTGGCTATTCCCTAAACTCAAAAGACCACTCCGGGGACACCGTTTTGAGAGATTGAACGTGAATCGGCCCGCACTTTGAAGGCCTTCCCTGCCGTTGACTTTTTAGCATGCATTGAGGATGGGAAAAAAAGCTTGGCATGAGTCCGGAATACTGTGAATGGGATGAAATAAATTTGGAAGAATAAATAAAGAATTTTTGGAAAAAAAAGTTGGTCTTACTTTTTAGGCAAAGTAAGTTGCAAATTTAAGCATTTTATAACTGACCCTAAAAATGTTTTCTTTTATATTAAAAAAAAAATGGATCTTCAGTAGGTGGTAACAGAATTGGAAGAAGTTTTATCACGGACAATAAAGAAAAAGAAACAGTTCAGTAGAGGCGCAAAAATTTTTTAAAACCCTGATAAATGTCAAATCACATGACACCAAGCTGTCTACCTTCGTGATCGTTCAGCAGAATTGACTTAGTCAGTACAAAAGTACAAGAACAGGTGCTCATACCGATTGCTGAATACCAACGGATATTGGACTTGCTTTATATGTCTGAACGAAACGCGTTTCCTTCTGTGTAAGGTGAGCAGATACAAGAAGAATAACGCGATTGTGTTAGCAATTGGGAATTCAGGTTGCAATTAATGAATACGAAATGTTTCCAGTGGTCTGATTTTTAAAAAATTACTTAGCATTTAAGAATTAAACCATCTATATAATTGGGGCCTGGTGGCCGAGTGACAAGTTCTCCGGCGCTCGATGCCACAGGTTTCGGGTTCGAGTTCCGGCGGTGGCATACATGCTGGTAGTGGTTCGGGATCCACTTTAAATCTAATATGGCTGTTGAACTATTATAGCTTATTGTTATGGCTGTTACAATATTATACTGTACATTTTGAAATATTTTAGTCAATGATGGGCACGTGGTGCAATATTTAAATTACCTGGAAAGTAAACTGTAATTTTTTTTTAACGTATAACAATTAGACGTAATCTCCGCGTAAACAGATGCCACGAGTCTAAAGATTGGTGAGATTTTCGTAATGGCATAGAATTTATGCGCGTTATTTGAACATATCTTCTTCACTTCGAATCTTCCACTTCCGCTTTTAAATGGGATGTTTACCTTTTCATACAGTCGGTGGTCAACTACATATATCACTACTAACAAGCAATCGATTCGTCCATTTCTGCTTTTAAACCGGATGTTTACCTTTCCGTATGTAGATGTTACCACACAATCATACATACTACATACTAGTACTAAACTTATCTATTAAACACTATCCTATTTTGAATAAAAATTTCGCAATTCTTCTTGATTAAAAAAGAAAAATGACTGAGAATTCTTTTCGATTAAAATGAAAATATGCAATAGCATCAATATTCGAGCACATTGAATAAGATTTGTTAATTATTGAGAAAAAAAATGCATATTTTTTTTTTTTGCGAAGATGGCACTATTTTTACGAAATCGACGACAATTTTCAACTGCATGAAGTTGAAAAAGTAATAGGAAAATAAAACCTCGGTTTTTTAAAAAAATTTTTCTTCTGTAGGTGTATTAGTTTTGTTTCGTATCTCGGAGTTAATCATACATTGCTTTATTCCATAGTAACCACATAAAATCCATGGTATACATCCGCGGTCTGATGACCATTTGCAAAGCACTCTGGCCTTTGGTACTACAGGCTTCATGTTCCAATCATGGAGATGGCATGGATGTTTGTTGATGATTCGGAATCCACATAAAACTGTAGGTCCCACTCTAATTTGCCTAATGTGTGCAAAAAAAAAAATGACCGTAGGTTCGGTTTGTCGCTCTACGGTCATTTTGCGCACACTTTAGACTAGTAAGACCCGGACCTACGGCTCAAAGTGGATTCCGAACCACTACAAATATCCATGCCACCGCCAGGATTCGAACCTAAAAATTGTAACCGTAGAGCGAGAAAACCAAAATCAAACCATGGTATACATCCCGATTATTCATGTTGAAAGTAAAGATTCGAAACGAATCCAGTCCAACTGCAATTATCTATCTACACTGAGAAGGACGTGGTCATTCTACTCACCACGTTCTGGTCCTTGACCCTCTCGCCGGGCATGACCAGCAGCAGGCCTTCCAGGTAGTCCGGCGCGACCTGGTTGAAGATGACCTCGATGTACAGGTGGTTGTCCAGTCGCAGGGGGTAGTACCACACCGACCTGCAGAAGATCAGGTAGAAGACCTGGCCGTTTTTGAGCAGCTCCGTCGTCACGTCCAAGATGTACTCCTCCCTGTTCAGAGGCATGGTGTAAGGATCTGAAAAAAGTAAAATAAATAAATAACAAGTAATATATATAAAAAAAAAATAAATAAAGTCAATTCCTCCTTTTTTTTTCACTCTATTGCAGAAAGTCCTTTATAAATAATTTTCATACATTTTTTTAAATTTATCTTGCACCCTCTATGGGTGGATACACGCAACTTAAATCTAAAAAAAAAAAAACTACAATGAATTATTTAAATTTAATGAATGAATTAATATTTGGAAAAAACTGTATTAACATCCAGTGTCATCCATTACAAGTTTAAAAAAAATGTATTCGATGTTAAGTGGATGAATAAAAAGTATTTTGTTAACGATTGAACATTTGAACAAGATATATATAGGGAGAGTGTCAGCTAATAGAAGGAATTGAATAATAGATTTAAAAAAAAAGAAAGGAAACAGTTTGTTATAAAATAAGTTGACTGCATGATATTTAATCCGTTAAAATGTCAGACTGCGACGAAAGTTATTCGTTTTTTCTTCAATTCCTACTATTAGCTCACACTCTCCCTATATATATCTTGTTCAAATTTTCAATCGTTCATAAAATACTTTTTATTCCTCCACTCAACTTCAAATACATTTCTTTTGAACTTGTAGTGGAGGACACTGGATGTTAATACAGCTTTTTCCAAATATTCATTCAGTAATTAAATTTGATTAATTTTAAATTTTTTTATATTTAAGTTGCATATATCTACCAATAGATGGCGCCAGACGCAAGAGGAAAATTTCAACTTTATTTGTAATGGACTGATAATACCGATTAAACTTCTAACTATTTATAATAAATCACTTGGACTTGTATAATAATGACAGTCAGAAAAGACAAAGGGGTAGGCAACTTGTTGCCCTCGGTGAGATTTTTATGCGTCCTCATTATATGACATATAGTATACTGAAAACTATATAGCCGGTACACAGGGGCCTGAATGGCCGAGTGGCTAATGCTCTTACGCTCAGTACCACAGGTTACCCGGCTGCTCCATGGATGTTTGTAGTGGTTCGGAATCCATTTTAAACAGTAGGTCACTGTCTAATAGGATCGTAGAGGGTTGTGAGACTCGCTTCACATGCCATAGATCTTCAAGCTTCACATGCCCCCTGGATAATGCTAAATGAGTAACAACAGCCCTTGCTTATGGTGTAAAGATTAACTCTCTCTGTATTGCCAGATGCATTAGAAAAACAACACAACATATAGCCGGTACAATATTAACAAGCGTAGTGTCAGCAAATAGCAATCGAGGTAATAATAAACCCACCACAGAGTAGCAACATAATCTAGCACGCATCAGGCCTGCTAGTTTGGAGCAAACATACTCCCCATGTGACTTTGCAGTCATCACAGTCCACTGTCAGGATTGATGTGAGGGATATATATGTATATATATATTAGTGTAGCGGATGGGTTGGGATGGGAAAGGATTTTTATATAATGAACTGTTAGGTGACAACAGAATAACAGCCGCTGAAACTAAGGTGCATATAAGTATACACGCATAATGTTAAACCATAAAAATGAATACATAATGCATTGAAATATAAATTAAAAATGAAAAGTACAATAAAAAAATATATTGAAATCGCCCAATGGCTGAACATTGAGTGGGGTTTTAAAAGTGTATTAAGTTCATGTAGTTACAAAGATTGAGTGTGATATGCTAAGTGGGACAAGTCTTTAATGGCCATTTTGAATCTTGAGAATGGCAATTGTAGTAGTTTGAAGAACAAATGTAATTTGTTTACGACAAATTTAACAAGACAAAGAAAATTGTCCATATTTTGGAATAAAGATTCTTAGGCGACCAAGAAAAAAATGGCATCCACACCAACGAATTTTATGAGATTCAAAACAAGTATAAGAATGTGGATAGACATGTAAAAATATATACAAAAATGTATATCGCCTACATCTGTAGCGTGTGTAGGCGTGCGAACCCATCATAAAAGAGGCGACAGCATTGGTTTTGTAAACAAACATGGCCGTGCGTCAGAAAATGAAGGCCACGACAGAGCATGGTGAGTCAATACGGAACCCAACCATTCTCGCAGCATCTGTTTTATGAGCCAATGAAACGGAACAGAAACTCGCATTTAAATTCATCATCTTTTAAGCAGCAACGCGAACTTGAAATACATGTACATTTTAGACTAGGCCTAGTCGATTAATCGATGCTTTATAAAACATCGATATTCTTTCGTAGTTACCTTCACGGAGATATTACCAATTTTAATACACATCGTCCTTTAAAAAATAATATGATAAGAAATTCAGAATTTTATTTATATGACAGTATAAAACAAGCACTATTAAAATAGAAGGAAAAAAAAAAAGTCAAATACTCTTGCTTTTTGGTTGTGTTCCACTCTGAAGTAAATTGAATTTTAATAATATTTTATTAGTGTCAAATCTGCTTAGGAGGAAAATTTATAAAAGTAATAAATTGGAACTATAAAACACACCCTCAATTCGTTTGCTAATTTTGATTGATTATTTCGGTTTTTTGACGGGAAAAATTACTTCCATGTCATTCAACAGCTGTGACACTATTAGTGGAAAGCCCATCCAACACGACAAGGTCATACCAATTTGGGTGGGAAAAATCGGTGGAAACTTTTTTTTTTTATGCCGTACCGTTTCCTCCTTCTGCAAGTATCTTCAGTTCAAAATTGAACTCATTGTGTAAAGTAGTTCTTTTTTCTACAGCATTTTGAAAGTGGGTCTTTAATTATAACCACCCAGTACTTCAAATTCATTGATTCACAAACAAAGATGTTGCAAATTAGAAAAGCATAGCAGTAACTTTTATTTGATGGCTGCGAATCAACCAAGTACAGCTGTCGCAAAGGAATCTTCCATTTTATCCATGCATAATTCGAAAGCTTTCAGGGTTAAAAAATTTCCCATAAAATGTACTCGAAATATTTTATTCTTGTAAAGAATTATTGTTATCCATCACTTCATCTCGACTTAAGACAGAAATCCCATCCACCACGGCAAGGTCGAACCAAATTGAATGGGAAAAATCGGTGGAACTTTTTTTTTGATGCCATACCGTTTCTCCCCTTTTTCAAGTATCTTCAGTTCAAATTTGAACTCATTGTGACGAGTGGCTCTTTTTTACAGCATTTTGAAAGCGGGATTTATTATGATCACCCTGTATAATATATTTCCGTTTTAGGAAAATTTATAATTTTAATTTAAAGAATATTACCCAGAATTCTACGATTTATAATTAAAAAAAATGACGAAACTGTAATGATTTTTACATGGCGAGATAAATCCAACTTCAAATTATGCTAAAAAAAAAAAAAAAAAAAAAAAATTGAATTAATGAAATTCGAATTAACCAAATTTGATTGCATAAACAATATACAGTTCACGTTATGTTTCATTTAACTTAAATGTAATTGGGAAATAATAAATCTTACCTCCTTCTACTATACAATAAAGCGAGAATTCTTCCATTTCTAGTTGATTTCGGACGTTAAGAATTGTGCAGATTTCTTCTATAATGTCCTGCACAACAGTCGTGGACTTGGTGTTGATGACTCTTTCTGTGCCACCAGGTAATCGGTAGATTTGTCTTTTGGAATTACGCCCCGCCTACAAGAAGCAAAATTTCGTTAAGACATACGACATACGCAGATTTACATCATAAATGAATTACTAATACATTTGGCAAAATATTTTATAGAGAAATATACTTACGGATATAGCAGATATTTCTTCTATGCTAGGCACATTTTTCCTACCACCATATTTAAAGGTTTTTCTTAGATTCTGTAGGCATACCATAGCAGTACCTAAAGACACAAATTATGAAATAATTATTTATAAAAATAAAATTACATCATACTGTTTCCCTTGCGAAATTTTATCTGATAGATATTTTTAAAATAAAATTTGCCTTCTGTATTTTAGATAATAATAGTCGCGTTTTTATAAAATTCGACGAAAAAATTATTAAAAATATAACATACTTTTTCTTGAACTTGTAAAAATAATGTTTTAAAATTAAAATGTTTCATCCTATCTACAGAAAACATTGTATTTTGTGAGTTATTTGTAAAAAAAATTTATAAATAAATAGTTCAGATGGGGTAAATTTCATATTAATAAGAATTATTGAGATTTTATAATAGATATTAAAAAATGTACATAATATCCTTGATTATTCAAATATCTACTGAAATGTATCGAATTTACTTAAAAACAATTCAACAAACTTTTATCGTATGTTTAATTTAACCTAAATAATGTTAATTTCATGAAATAAAAGTAAAATTTTAACATAAAAATCTAAAAATACTCATTTTTTACAGCGTATATTTTCTTATATAAGCCGATCCGTGCATAAGCCGAGAGTGTGTAATTTAACCTACATAAAATTTTACTTTTATTTCATGAAATCAGCGTTATCATAAAATCTAAATTTTATATAGCGCATATTTTCGAATATAAGCCGACAGTGTGTAATTTAACTTAAATAAAACTTTCATGAAATAAAAGTAAAATTTTATTATAAAATTTAAAAATATTCATTTTATACAGGTATATTTTCCGAGTACTAGATTGGATAGGAGAGTCGAGTACCTGTGCACGTAGTGCACATCTGCTCAGAATTCAAATATAATAAAAACAAAGTATCACAGAATTAGCAGGAATTAAAAAATTTAAAGCAAACAGTTAATAGGAGGGAAAGAAGTTAAAAAAAAAAAAAAAACATATATATATATATACACACACACACACAAAAAAAAAAAAAAAAAAAAAGGGGGGGGGGAGCAAACTAGGAGATGACAATCAAGCAATATCAAAATACATAAATGCCCAATAGAAGCATATAATATTTTCCGAGTATAAGCCGGGAGTGTTTTTTTTTCCTACAAAACATAATCCATATATAAGCCGAAATAATTAATGTGTATAAAGAGGAAATGAATACGAAACGCATTAAAAGGGGTGATAATACACATCCAGACATGCCAATGAGCGAAAGTAAATGTGATGAACTATTAGGAAATTCTGATTTTGACACGGACTTTGAAAGTTGTAAAAATGACTTTTTTCCCCCATTTTTTACATAAGTGTTGCATTTAAAACAAAAAGTAAATCAAATGATTAAAGTCATTTTCATTTTCCATTATTTTTTATATACGAATTATTTACTTTATTCCATTATTATTTCTGGTGTACATTTTATACTTTGCCAGGTGCATACTTAGCCAATGTTTTGGCGATGTTTCGGTTTTGGCGACGACGATGCAACAAACCGGCACTGTAAACAATTTCGAAAATAAAACAATTCACTTAATTAACAATTAATTTTTTTCATAAACTTAAGAAATATAAACTAAAGAAATAAAGACGTGTATTGTTTAGTGATATTTTTGGCGATTTATCACTGCATTTTTTTTTTTCCTTCTTTTTTTTGCGAGATGAGCGAATTCGTATATAAGCCGATCTCCGTAGTATAGTTTTAGAAAATATACTAAAATTTCTCGATTTATAACACGAAAATATACGGTATGTGCTTTGATTTGTCAAAAATTTAACAGTAAAATCATAGGTATTTAATTAAATATACTACTTTAATTAAACATACTACATATGTTATTTAACTAAACACACTATTTAGATCATACATCAGTATGTTTAATTAAGCTTTGAAAGATTTATATATAATATAACACCTAAATATTGTTAGATTAATTAATAAGAGACCTATTAAAAAAAATTACATCTCGCATATAAGTGAGAAATCTGAATCTATAGAATAAAAGCAACTTCTTGCTCTAGAATACAGACAAACAAATTTCCGCATAGATCAGTGCAAAGATTAAATGTATGCAAATAAAAAGACGAGGTCAAAAATATAATAAAAAGAAGTGTATTTTATTACCATGGTAAGCTCTTCGTTTATCGTAAGCAGCTGTTTCTAAATATTTAAACAGGTACGGTTTCAGCGCGTCCGAGCATTCGAAATAGGCGACGACGATTGAAAACAGACGCCAGCCTCGTTGACAGCTATCTCTGAAACATCAACAAAGTCACATTTTTAATAAACAGGAAGGTAACAAAGTGCCACTATTGAATACATGGGGGGAAAAAATGTTTTTTTTATCAATTCCTACTATTAGTTCACACACTCGCTATATATATATAGGATTTGTTTGTGTGGTAATCAGCAGGCGTCGACACTTCACGATAGCTTGTCTTTGACAGAGCCTGTTTACAACGTGGGGAGTATTCAACTTTGAACTCTGACCCCACGAGAAGGGGACAGGACCCCGTAGATGAAGAAAGGGGAATGAGACCGCTGGCAGGAGCGATTGGGGCAGGCTGCGTCAAGCAGCGAGAGAATATGTTTAACCCCTTTATTAATGAAAATATCATTGTAAAATATAATATCATTAAATGGCTTTATTTAAAGTAAGGTCCCGTTACTGCGTTTTGTATGTCAAATCCCCTAGACACCCACTGCGAAAGTACAGCCATTGTTAGACTGACTGGTAGAGAAGTCTAACAAAACTGTAGGTTCGACCGGGATGAATCTATTGGAAACGGTGTAACCCTACAGAAATTGGGGGCTCGTCCGGGATGCATCTTTTGCAAGCGGCTAAACTCTACATATATATATATTTATATATACACCCAAGAGCCAAAACATTATGACCACCCCTACATTTTGCAATGAACTCGCCTGGATGACGTGGAAGGCACGTGATCAGGTGGAAGTGGTATTTAACTGGTATTAAGTGGTGGTATTAATCCATGCCAAGGAGGGTTGAAACTGTGTTGCGCGCCAAAGGTGGGCCAACTCGTTATTGACAGGTGGTCATAATGTTTTGGCTCTTGAGTATATATATATACAGTCGAGTCCCATTAATGTGACCCCCACCTACTTTCGACGTGAACGTGAAATAACCCATCACAAAAGGCAGGTGGCAGCACATTGCAGTGGAGTGCATAAAAAGGATGTCCTAGAGCATCGGAAAGTATTTCAATCGATGGCGTAATGCAGAAACGTAGTGATTTATCCGACGTCCAAAATGGCATGATTATTGGCTTTTGTCAGGTGGTCACATTAATGTGACTGGACTGTGTATATCTTGATCAAATTTTCAATCGTTATTAAAATACTTTTATTCCTCAAGTTCAAATGAATTTTTTTAAACTTGTAGTCGATGACACTGGAAGTTAATACAGTTTTTTGAATATTCATTCATTCATCAAATTTAATTAATTCATTAAAATTTTGTTTAGATTTAAGTTGCATGTATCTACCAATAGATGGCATCAAGAGGAAAATTTCAACTTTATTTATAAAGGACTTTCTGCAATAGAGTGAAAAAAACAGTAGGAATTGACTTTACATTTTTTTTTATATTACTTACTTATAGTAAAATTAAAAGTTTTGACTTACGGTTTTGGACTTTTGTTGTTAGTGGTTTGCTTCATCAATTGGCAATAGACTTCATCTCTCAGTTGAGGATACTTATGGCAGGTCTAAAATAATAATAATAATAATTTTTTAAATAATATTTCATGAGAAGTCACATATCAAGTAAAACATTGTAATTTATTTTACATCCAAAGCTGGTGTAAAAATGTATAAATGTATTAGATTTTGTCATATTCATTTGAAAATTTTTTGTTACGTTATAATATACTGGGGATGTGAATTACAGTAAATGAACAACTTATAACTTTTTGCATGATGCTATTTGCACTATTCAGAACACTTACTATATTGGGTAATATAATAAGAAGTTGAAACAAATGAATACCGGTGCAAAAATAAATATGTTATTTGAAATAACATTAAGATATTTAATAAATATTATTTTAGGCATAACAATATTAAAAAAATGTAACATTGTTAAATGTTTAAAAAATGTAACAACATAAATGTAGAAAGGATCTATAAATTTTTGTACTTTACATGTACTTTTGTACTTTACCGGCCAATAAATATTATTGCATACTGCATGTATTATGAACATTTCATTGAATCATTCATTTTTTGTATAATTTTAAGTAATCTCGAATCGAATAAACATATTGTTTACACCATTCAATGATGCAACAATGTCGAATAGTAATAATGTACGAATTTTAATAATGTATAATAGAATAGAAAACAAAATATTAAACAACATACAATCTTGCTTTAAAATTATCAGAGGTATATACATATTTTATTGGAATTTATGAATTTTATTTCTTGCAAGCAGTCTGTGATTGAATGTAGGAACTGAATAATAACTGATGGGTTAAGACATCTTTTATATTCAAATATAAAATATTCCAAACATACTTGTACACTTATTTATATTTAAACATAACAAAACTTTAAAAATTTAACGGTGTTAAATATTAAAAAAAATTTAACAAAATTAAATATTAAAAAAAGTAATAAATTGTTACGTCTTTTTTAATATTTAATTTTGTTACTTTTTAAAATATTTAATAATTAAATGATAAAAACATGCAACAGTGTTAAATGGTAGAAAAATGTTACAGTTTTAAATAGTAAAAAAAAAAATGTAACAATATTAAATTAAAATAAAAAAAAATTTAACAGCGCTAAATGTTTAAAAAAATTATAATAGTGTTAAATGTTTAAAAAAATGTAATAGTGTTAAATGTTTAAAAAAATTTAACAACATTACACGTTAAAAAATGTAATAACATTAAATGTTAAAGAATGTAATAGTGTTAAATGTTAAAAAAAATGTAATAGTGTTAAATGTAAAAAAAATGTAAAAGTATTAAATGTTAAAAAAAAAAGGAAAGTATTAAATGTTAAAAAAAAATGTAAAAGTATTAAATGTTAAAAAAATGTAAGTTAATCATCATTAGATTGGACTTTTTAAAGTATTTTCCAAATAAGCAATTGAAGTAGAAAATATTAAAAAATATTTTTATTATAATTTGATACCAAACGTCTTTAATATTATAGAATTTGTAAACTAAAACTGATATCAAATATTAATGATAGAATTAAATAACACTGAAGTTTATACTTACTACAAGAATGGTATACACGCAATCTACTTCGGACTGATTTTTTGTCATCGGGTAGTCGCCCATATATCTCATTATTGCTGAAAGAAAAACAGTAACCAACATTATATAAAAATCATTATTTCATTTAAATTCGAAAAATTAAATTTTAAACCGACTAAAGTATTTACAAAACTTTTCTCATCAAAATGTTCTTACCAACGAAACATTCTAGAGCTAATTTGTTCAATTCTGGAGCTTCGAACTTTAATAATGAGGCCATCAGCGGAGACTGAAAAACAAAATCCTCTTTTTAATATCATTTTTTTCTTAGTTAATTAATATTTATTTATTTATTTATAGAATAAAAACTATTTTTAATAAAATATACATATTTCACAATCCACAACCAATATTTTCATTTAATATTACATAATTGAAAAAAAATATTATTTTCCCTTATTGATATATAGTTGGCAACAATGGCAAAGTGCCAAATCGTAACGGGGCAATAGAGCGGGGTCATAGGGAAAGAAGATAATTTTGGAGGGGATTTAATAAAAAATAAAAATAATTTTATTTGACATTAAACAAAATTTTAAATTCCACGGTATCAAAAGAAAAATTAGATGATAAATATTCCATGATAATTATTAAGACTTTGTTTCTTAAAAACTGCTTTGTGCCGCGTCTATTTGACAAGCATCAGTTAACAACAAGCAATCGATTCGTCCGTTTCCGCTTATAAGCCGGATGTTTATCTCTCCACACAATCCGTAGTCGAACTGTAATTGTATTTTAAAGATTTTATGTGAGATGTAGCAAAAGTATAGTAATTTCCTTTTGCAATTATAATTATAATTCCTTTCTTATCATGAACATTTAATTGAATTTCTATTTCGTTAATTGAATTCAAAGTAGGTTTTTGTACAGTTATGTTTGTGTGAAAGCACTTTGGCGCTCTGTTCGAGTCCCAGCAGTGTTATGGGTGTTTCTAGTGGTTTGGAATCCATTTCAAGTCGTAGGTCCCTGTCTAATAAGGCTATAGAGCGTTGGGCATAGGGCTAATAAATCTAAAACGTAGGCATCTTGAAAAGAATGTAAAAACAACTTGTAAACATCTCCTGTCTTGAAATCTGCCAGTAGGCAGAAGGCCTTGGCCTACCATGGGGCTGTTGCGCCAATAAAGAAGATGTTTGTGTTAAGTTATTGAGAAGTGATAAAGGAAACACGTTTAATAATAATAATAATAACAATAATAATTAATACGAATTAATTACTACATTTTAAAAGTAATACACGAAAAAATTATAAATTTTTTTAAGCCTTTAATAAAGAATATCATGCAATAATCCTTTAACACTGACCCCCCTTGCAAAAAAAAAAAAAAAAATTGTTGTTTGAATCATAAAATTTATTTTATAATTTTTAATGCATATAGTTGAACATTAAAAACACTTTTGTATTTGCCTTAAATTAAACATTGCACTGAGATTGCGAACCTCAATTTAATCAACATTTTAAAACAATGAATATATTATTTTTATCTTCATTTGTATTTGCCCTAAATTAAACATTGCACTGAAACTGAAAATCTCAATTTAACTAGCATTGTTAACAACGAAGATTTCATTTTTATGACTTTCTGGAAACAAATCCAAACTCGATCAAACCATTAAACGAAGATACAAGAGCGACTCTCGCGTCTTATCATCGAAACGAGACAGTTTTATGGCATGGCAAACACACATTTGCCCGCGCCTAAAGTCTTTGTGGTCTAGATCCTTAGTACACTGATAGTAGAAGCCATAAAACGGCAGGCACTGATAGGAATGCGTACTATGTCCTCTCACCTTTGTGTACTTCACCATGTCCGCCAGCTCCTTCCAGGTCCAGTCGGAGGTGTCCTTGCTGCCCTTCTTGCCCTTCCCCTTCTTCGTCTTCAGGCTCTCGATCAACTTGATGGAACCGCGGATGGAACCGTCGCGCGTTCGCAACATCTCATATCTGGAAAAAAACGACAACGGTGGCATTGTATATCATTCAGTTAGAAGCTTTTTTTTATGCAGATATACAATAATGCTTACTATAAATGAAATTTGAGCAATTTATTTGAAAAATTTGATTATATTGAGAAATTTGAGCAAATCTATAGCCTACTTTAGTTCCCAATTATTTAACAATGATAATTTCAGAAGCACCAGCTTCGTTTTGTAGCTATACGGTCATTTTGTGCACACTAGAGGCTCATTAGACCGATACCTACAGTGTAACGTGGATTCCAAAGGTTTTAGTTTTTTTTTTTTTTTTTTTTTTTAAGAAATCTAATTTGAGTTTTATTCAAAATTCAAATTTTCATAATCAGTTAATTTAAAAGAAATGAATAATTTGTGAAGTTAGTATTGAGGTTTATTTGAACCAAAAATTTTTAAATATTTTACTAAAAAAAATTTTATTTCATGAATATTCTAGAGGAGCAAGTATTGATGTTTTTGAAATCTTTATGTTTACCATTGAATAGTTAAATTATTAACTGTCGTAATTTTGTCTGTTCAACCACAAGCCAGTTACAATCGGGTTGTTTAACTTGCACACTACACAATATTAATCTTTAATTAGTTATAAAGAACTTTCAGGTAACTATAAAATACAAAATAAATTGGAAACTTATGTTCAATCCTTGCCCATAAAGACAAATAAACACTAAAATATTAAAATAAAATAATGACTTTTAATAGTTTGCTTTATGAATTAATATCTTATTTGTTTTTGAATGGTATGATCCTATGCAGCTAAATCTAACTTAAAAACGCTTGAAACTTTTCAAAATATCACTATCTGCCAAATAACCTCTGCTAAAGGGTTCATGAGCAGTTCTGATATCTACAAAGCTTAATCCTTCTTTAAACGATTTTCTTAAACATATCTCTGTTTTTTTTGTTTGTTTTTTGACACGCTTATGAATCATGAAAATACTGCAATCCGAGAGATGGATTCTTATGTTCCCAATTATGATTTAAAAAGTCCGAGCAAAATTTTAGTTTAATTTTTAAATATTTTTTTCTTTTCTTTGTTTAGGATTGTAAATTAATTTTATTCAAATCAACATCTCTTAAATGTGTACGAAAAGATAAGAAATATGTTTTCGTAGAATATGTATTTTTTTCTCTCATAAATAACACATCAGTACGAAAATTTTTTAAATTTATTATATAACTAATAAAATATATTTGCAAATGACAAAAAAAAAAAAAAAAAAAAAAAAAAAAAAAAAAAAAGTCAATGTTTTGAGACTTTTTTTTTTTTAATTTGCGTTTTTCACGCCCCATTTCAAAAGAATTAACAAAATTAGAATATACTCAGACAGCATGCAGATTAATTATCGCCCGAAGGGGTTTGGGTGACGTTTATACAACAGTAACGAGTTGAGTTGTAGAAAAATAAGGAAAACATTTGCAACATTCAATAAATCAGAATAGATTAGATAATTTTTAAGCATGTTCTTTGCGTGGACATGTTTAAAAGTTATCTAATCTGAATCCTTTGCAAAATTTCAATCCTATAATTACTCTAATTGGCAAAAACGAAATTTTTTACATTTACAGCATTTTAGCGGAAATGTTTAATTCTGTAAAAAATATCTACATTCAGTTGTATTTAATCGAAAAAAGATTTTGTGAAACTTTCTCTATCAATCACAAATTTTTAAAGATGCTAATTTTATCTGTATTATAAAAATCCAAAATTATAGCACGTCAACAAATAGATTAATTTCATAACAGTTCATACACATTTTTAGAAATCTTATTTATGTCAATTTTCGGTGAACTCTGCAAAAAATTTATTATAAAGAATAAAAATTGTAGAATAAGTACGAAACTTTTATATACCTATATTAAAAATTTGGTTTTTAGAATATTTTTTTTTCCTTATCCCACATGGTAGACAACAACATGTAGACCAAGTCCCAGAACCCGTGTGGTCTCATGGAAGGATGTTTGTTTGTCGCTGTACGGACATTTTGTGCACACTTTAGGCTAATTAGACCGGGACCTACAGTTTAACGTGAATTCCGAACCACTCACAAACATCCATGCCACTGCCAGGATTCGAACCTGAAGCCCAAGGCCAGAGCGTTAGCCAATTAGCTATCAGGCCGCCGTGGAAGGAGGGAACGTGGCGGGGGGTGGATAGCTTCTTTTGTGATGGAGCACCAGTAGGTAGAAGTCTGACATGGCTCCGTGAAGGGGAATTACCCCGCATTTGCGTATCATATGAAAAAAAACGCGGAAAATTCTCACCATGTAGTCCGACTCCCGAGGCAAGATGCTGAATATCCTGAATGCCATTGAGACACCTCGTTTTTCGAAAAAGTGTCTACAACAAGGCTGCCGGCTGATTGGACCTCTGCCCTAATGTTCGCCAGTGGCTCGCGTTATCACTAAGTCACGACATGAGCATAATTTCGTGAACTGCAAATATCTTAAGAATTAGAATTTCAGCAGAAAAAGGAATGCCAGCTGATTAATTAACCGTCCAAATTACTCAGCAGTCATAAATAAGAATTAGATTAAAATTATTCAAAAAGAAAACATATCTTAACCTTTAGTCATTTAATGTTAAAAGAATACAACATAACAATGATAAAAAAAAAAAAAAAACTGCAAAAAAACTTTTTATGATGTAATACATACGTATGCAAGCAACTTAAAAGATAAAAAAACTCAAACATTTAAAAATCAAGCCATTAGCTAATTGCAGCTAAAATTTATTAATGCAGTACATGCGTATAAATGTTTAACTATTTATTGATCATCTGAAATTACATAACATTATTATTTATAATCATATATTTATGTAGTTACATTAATCATTTTTTTTAAATTTTATATTCAGCATTTTAATTCGATGATTTCGGACTATGTCTTCAAATATATAATATTTCTATGCATCGTATAAATGTTATGGCTTTAAAAAAATATATGCAATATGTATATCATTCACATTGTTACATAATTATTATAATCGCAAAATAAATAATTCTTGATAAAATTTTTTAAAATACAGTTTTGTTTCAATGTTTTTTTACGAAAATCGAAAAATGTATTAGAATTATGATCAGTACATTTTATTTTGTTTTGTTAATTTTCTTTATTAAAGAGATTTACATATAAATGTTATATAACATTTAATAATAATATTATATCTATCTATATATATATTTTAAACATAAATAAATTTGTATTAAAAACGGATATTACACATCAGAATCAAAACTATTCTCCTCTGGATTCATTGGCAGAGTTTCGATATCGCCATTATGATACATTGCTGCTATTATCATCACTCAAAATGTCTATTGTTTTTTTTTAAATGAGATATAAAATATAAATACAAATCAATAAACAAGCAGATCTTTGCAAATCTTTTGAGTACTGATGGACATCCGAAAACAATATCTGTGAAACATCATGATTGAATGGAATTTCCATTAGGTAGGCCAAAATCCAAAATAAATTTAATCCCGAGTCACATAAATATGGCACACAAATAATACCGTGTCAAAAAAGTAAGACCAATTTTCAGTTTCAGTCAATTTTTTTTATTTTAGTTTGCTGGAACTGTCCTTGGCATCTGTATGAAATTTGACGTCAAAATATTCATGAGTGTTTGAGTTACGCTTTGGCTTTGGGAGATGCTCAAACTGATTCCGGTGATTTCGGAAATGTCTCAATTCATTGAGCAAGGAACTTGCATTCATTTGTGTTTGCTGAAACGTATAGAACGTTGCAGAAGGCATTCGGCGAGCATTCCTATACCGGAAAGAAATGTTTACAAGTGGTATAAACAGTTAAAAAAAGGCAAACCGTCGATTTACAATTAGAAACCTTGATGACGATGTAGGATTTTCAAAATTACATTTTAAAAGATGTTTTGAGTCTCAAACGCGTCAAATCTTGATGGGTACCGAAAACACTGAATGAGCCAGCTCACACTGCATTGATTCTTCGTGACTTTTTCGCCAAAAATGAAACCCATATCGTTCCACAACCACCGTATTCACACTTTGCGACCTCTGGTTATTCCCTAAACTCAAAGGACCACTCCGGGAACATCGTTTTGAATCGATTGAAGAGATTCAACGTGACACGGCAAGCGCTTTGGAGGCCATCCCTGCCGATGACTTTTTAGCGTGCATTGAGGATTGGAAAAAAAGTTGGCATAAGTACGGATAATGTCCGGAGGGGATTACTGTGAAGGCAATGAAATAAATTTGGAAGAATAAATGAAGAGTTTTTGGAAAATATAAATAATTGGTCTTACTTTTTGGGCACAGTAGTATATTCGGGATAATCAATTAAATATCTGCCAATAACAGAACCAAGCAATATCCAAACAATTGTCAGTAACACAAAATAAAATAACACCACCTAAATGTTTACAGACTTACTGAATACCAGAGGTGCCAAACCATCCTTTCCGTCGAAACCACGATGCAATCTTTCGCATTCTAGAACACCAACACCACACCAAAAGATTTCTTTGATCACTTCCAGAAAACAACAAACACTCACTCATACGCTCCCTTTCACTGTACCCGTGTCTTAACTGGTTCGTTCCCATTAATTTCTCTTCTCGCATGATTTCCCGCCACGGATTATTAAAAGAATGAATAAATAAAAGTGAAGAAGAAGAACTTACTTGTCTAGACTTTCCCTGAAGTTGAACAGCGCGAATTGCAGCAAGGATTTGGCGTCGTTGGCGGGCTGTGGCGATTGGTTGACCTCGCTCCTGCCTTCGACGTCGAAGTTTTCCTGCCCCAGAAAGATCAGGAAGAGAGATGGTCAGGAAATAAGCAGTTAAGAAAACAAAACACAAGATTATCATAAAAACCATGAGATCATTCAGATTTGCGTGTCTTAAGTAAACAGTTATGCTTAACTTCCGCCATCAGATGCCAAGACAAATTGTATACAGATAATTCCGTTACTTATTCATGGGATATTAAATAATAACAATTCGTGTTATTTGTTAATCGTGTTTGGCTTGATAACTGGAAGGGATAGGAATGATTTTCTTTTTATGTAATAAGTCATTTAAATGTAATTTTATGGATGTTAATCCTTTTAGAATTAATTTTAATGTTTTTCAAGTCAACTGAAACAATCGTTTTTAGTAAGATAATCGCACTTTGTTCTTGTGTTTACGTGTTTTGAGAAACTTATTTCTGGTTGAGCTATTGAGAAATTTACTGTCGTTTAGATTAATCTCATAATCATAAGAGTTATTGGATTCAAAACCCCAACAATTCAGTAAGCTAAGATGAAATTTATTATTGCTGTTTGAGAAAAAGATGATTTAGGCTTAGGCCAGCGAGGCCCGGGCCTAGGGTGGAAAATTTTTAGGGGCGCCAAAATTTTCGAAGTGGCAAAAATTTGAAATCGATTTTGTTTTGTTTTTTTATCTCTGAAATATCTATTCAACTACAGATATGGCTTCACTTATTTTTTTAAGTATTCCTGCAAGAAATTGTTCTTTAGAAAGATCGTTTTCCACCCTGAAAAGAGTGAAAAATTATTTACGTGCAGGTATGAAGCAAGATAGGCTCAATGCACTTGCACTATTGAACATTGAAACACAATGAGTTCAAGAAGTCAAGCATGAGGATGTCCTGAATACTTTCGCACGGCTGAAAGCAAGAAACAAATGATTCATTTTATGATTCATTAGATAGATAGGTTTTATTTCTTAATTAAAAGCAATTGATTCTAAATTGTATGTTTAGTTATTATACCAAATATATATATATAATTCATGCCTAAATTCAATACCTAAACTTAATTCGAATCCATTATTACTATTCGTATTATTATTATTATATATAAGGGTGTCAAATTAACTTGGGCCTAGGGCGCCATCGAACCTAAATGCGTCACTGGATGTCCATTGCTTTACCATTAAGTAATAGCATACCAGTACTATTTGATAGGTTGTAATTTTATGGCGAGCTAAAACAAGAGCCAAATTTGGCCATGTTGCGCCAAACAACGGTACTTTTTTTAAATTCTGTTAAAATTGAATGGTTAAAACTAAAAAGTCAGCTGCAAGAACTGGTAAAAAAATCAGATCCAAATAAAATCCAGTACCATTTGAGTAATATAATTGGAAAACACTGAATATGTTACATACAGTTTTAAGATTTCAGAGATCAATAACACATTTATTACACACACACACAAATATTTTTTAAAGCTTGCGTAACCAGATTCTGTTTTACATATCTCTATTTTAATATTACGCGAAATCTTCTAAACGTTTAAAATTACAAAAAATCCAATTTTAAAATTTTATTTATGAAATTGACATGTGTAACTTTGGTTAGATTACATATTGATGAACGTTATACTAAATTTTGTTGTTTGTAATAAAGTAAAATTAAGGTATAAGTTTAAAATTTTTGATACCTAAAACGAAAAATGTTTTCTATCCATATGTTCTTTTTAAAATTTTTTTAATTGAAGAATTAAAAAAAAGTTAAGTCGTCTCCTTGAAAAATGAAGAGAAATAAGTAAAGAGAAGTAATACAAAGAGTAGTACAAAAATAGAGAAAGTAGTTTTCTTAAATCTAGAAAAGTCTGAGCAGGGTGAGGAAATAATCGACTAAGTAATACAGAAAGTAGGTGTTTCTTAAACCCAGAAAAAGCCTGACCAAATAGAAAGGAGTAATAGGTTTGGTTCGTCGCTCTACGGTCACTTTATGCACATTTTAGGCTAATTAGACTGGGACCTATAGTTTAACGTGTATTCCGAAACATTCCCAAACATCTATGCCACCGCCAGAATTTGGACCTAAAGCTTGTGGTATCAAAGGCCAGAGCGCTAGCCAATTGGTCATCAGGGACGAAAGGGAGTATTAGAGAAAGTAGTTTTCTCAAAGTCTGACTAAGAAGAGAAAATAATAGACCAAAAAATAGAGAAAGTAATTGAGAAAGTAGTTATATCCTATATCCAGAAAATTTTGACCAAAGAGACAAAGTAATAGAAGGAGGAGAAAGTAGAGGAAAATCATCATCATAACTGGCTCGAGAGCCCGTTGTGGGCCCTGGCCTTCTTTAAAAGATCCAGCCAGGCTGTTCTTCTCTTGGCCGTGGACCTCCAGTTTTTGATCTTAACATTAAACTCAGAGTCTAAACTAAACAGTCGACCCATCTCTTTTTCGATCTTCCCCTTGCTCGTTGTCCAAAAGGGGTTACATTGAAAATCTTCAAAGCAGGTCTATCACTTTCCATTCTCGTGAGATGACCGGACCATCTCATTTTAGCAGAGGAACATAGTTTTCTGAAATCCAGAAAAGTCTGACCAAGAAGAGAAAATAATAGAGAAAGTAGTTATTTCTTAAATTCAGAATAACCTGAGATAATATAAGTCACAGTAGCCACAATTTTTTTCTAATTAGTGACTGCAGAGCCTAATTAGTGACCTCCCAGCAATGGAATCAAATCTATGTGATAACGAACATTTACACTTGAAAATAATTTTTCAGATATTTGAAACTCAACCGAAGCTGAACAGCGAATCAAGAGACAAAGGTGAGAAGCCATGCGAGACTCGATTTGATGGAAACAACGCATTCGCGTCCTGTTCCAGCGACATGTTTAGGGAAGTAGGAAAAAAGGGACTTTTTTTTTACGCTCCACAAAATTTAGAGGAAATGAAAAATTTTCAAGTGCGGATGTCCAAACCAATTCAAAGAGACATTAAAAGCAAGGTACCTATATTGATTTAGATTTTATTTTTGATGGGATTTACATGAATGTTTGGAAGTTCACAGCTAGCTGTCCATATAAGTGATAAGCTGCTTGAAAGAATAATTGATTGCAAGACAATAGGGAACTGAAGACAAGGGTTTTTTTTCGTGGAATATTATCTTATAATACAGGGTGGTTATAATTAAAGTCCTACTTCCAAAATGCCATAAAAAACACCCACTTGTCACCATGAGTTCAAATATGAACTGAAGATACTTAGAGAAGGGGAAAAAGGCACTGCATAAAAAAAGTTCCAAAGTGTATTGATAGATGGCGCTGTAAGCGGCATAAAGAAAGCGAATTCGGCTGCCAGTGATATTTCGAATCGAAATGACAACACATATGGCATGAGTTGCACATTTTAGCCAACTGTAGTGCTCAATGTGCTTGAGTGTTTCGCATTTTGGACAGAAAAAATTATTTCCAAGTCATTCAACATCTGTGATACTGTGAATGGAAATCCCATCCACCCCGGCAAGGTCATACGAAATTGGATGAGAAAAATCAGTAGAACTCTTTTTGGATGCCATACCGTTTCCCCCTACGAGCATATTTAAACACATTGTGACGAGTGTTTCTTTTTTTTACAGCATTTTGATAGTGGGACTTTAATTATAATCACCCTGTATATCTCATTAGCATCCTTAATAAGCAATCGATTCTTCCGTTTCTGATTTTAAACCGGATGTTGAACTTCCGACATAATCGGTGGACAAACTATATTTGATCCTTTTTTATTAATTATTGTGCAACAGAGAAAAAAAATTTAAAACAATAACAATCCTCTCACAACACCGCAAATCTTTCAACAATAATCTACTATCTAAACAATACATATATCTTTTTCTTCTGTTGTAAAATTTCAAAAATCCAAAAATGATTAGCTAACATCATTTCACACCAGTAGTAAGCTAGATAGTAATAGTTTTTTCCACCCTTCATAAGTCAGCTAGTTTAATAAAAATTTCCAAAATTCTGTACCAGATAGAAAATGTATGTTCATATCCCATCAATTTATTCATAAAAAGCTTGCTGAGTCTGAAAATCTTAGCGAAGGACTTCACCATGCCGGACTCCATGCAATCGGCCATGGAATACCTCAAGAAAAAGGAAGGCTTCGATTGCAAGGATATTTTGGGAAAAGGGACCTACGGGTCCGTCATCAAAATATCGAGCAGAGAACGTGGATCCATGGCGGCTAAAATCGTCGAAAATAGGTAAATTGCGAGATCTGTCATCAAATATTAGGTTTTTCTTTTTCAATTCCTCCTATTAGTTCACACTCTCCGTATATATATCTTGCTCAAATTTTCAATCGTTCATAAAACGCTTTTTATTCATCCACTCAACTTCAAATGCATTTGAACTTGATACACTTTTTAACAATAATAATAGCTAATAGAAGGAATTGAAAAAAAAAAACCGCATACGAATACAGACATAATTTAATAATAATCAAAATATATTATTTCATATCAAATTAACGTTAATAAAATTAAACATTAGAATTTTTCTGATAACATTTAACATTTTATTATAACGTAGTATAACTATATAATTATAACATAGCAAGTCGTAGCATATTAGATACAGATTGTCTATTTCTTTTTTCAATTCCTACTATTAGCTCATACTCTCCCTATATATATCTTGTTCACATTTTCAATCGTTCATGAAATACTTTTAATTCATCCCCTGGAGTTCAAACACATTTTTTTAAACTTGTAGTAGATGATACTTGATGTTGATGTAGTTTTTTCAAATATTAATTCATTCATTAAATTTTAATTAATTCATTTTAGTTTTAAGTTGCATATATCTACTAATAGATGGCGCCAGATGTAAGAGGAACATTTCACCTTTATTTGTAAAGGACTTTTCTGCAATAGAGTGAAAAATAAGTAGGAATTGACTTTAAATTTTTTTTTTTTTATATTACTTGTTCTAATGCAGCTGGCAAGCACTCAAACAGTTGTTTTTGATGCCTTAAGGCAAGCGCTGCATCCACGTCACTCACTTAGCACTACCCAGGAGGTACGTGTAGTTTGAAGATAAGCTCCGGAAGCGGAGTAACACTAACACCACAACGTTCCACTATCATGTTGGGCCGGGTCATAAGGTTTAAAGTGGATTCCGAACCACTCTAAACATCCATGGACATCATGTCGCCTTCAAATATTAATAAAATTGAAAGATAAATAAAAGTTTGAATTGTACAACCATTTTTTTATTAATTTAATTTTCAAAATCAGTAAAAAGTACCGAAATTTTCCGCCTAATATTTGCAACATATATATGACATGCAGGTGTAATTTTCGAAAAGACGAAAGATTTCGTACAATCCATTGCGGCGTATAATACATGAAGAAATCAGGATTGTTTTTTGGTATGCCAAATACCAATCAAGTGTCGTGTTTATCCCATGGCATGAAACTAATAAAAAGATTTTTTCAGTTCTAAAGAGCACTTTTGATGATTTGTGGAGATCGAAAAGACGACATGCATTTAGTTGTTCTTTGACATACCACATACCAAACAAGTGAAGTATTTATACCATGGCATGAAAATAACAAAAATGTTTTAAACAGCGCTTTTGATGGTTTGTGGAGATCGAAAAGACGACATGCTTTTAAAAGAATTTTACGGTTCTTTGGCATACCACATACCAATCATGTGCCGTGTTATATATATATATATATATATATATATTCACCACGCCATAATCAAAATAGGTAGTTGAAAAAAAATTAAAGTTTAACGTTTCCATTTTTTAGAAATTAATAACGACCTTGAAATTTTTTATGCTTTAAAGTTTCAGCCCAAACCTTACTAAAATTAAAACACTTTTAAATATTTTTTAATTTAAAATATTAAGCGTATTTTAATATTGTTCTAAAAGTACGCTAACTTCGCATGTCAGTTAAATATTTTAGCTTCTTAGAGTTTCCAATCTGGAATTATATTAATTATTCCAGATTGGAGACTACGGAACTGCGTTATTATAACGGAATACGGAATTATTATATTATAATTATATTACGTAACATTATGTAATACGGAATTATTATACTACGTAACATAATTATTCTCACTTTGTTATTACATATAATTTTTTAGTTACTTAGCAATTTTCATATCTGTTAACATTTCTCAGCGAATATATAAAAACAAGTAATGGCAATGCCCGTACTAGTTTTGGAGTGAGAGTTTTAAAATCGCGAAAACCTACAAAATATCATAATTAATATTTAAAACATGAATAAAAATACAATTCTGGTTGGTAGTTGCAGTTCTTTATCAGCTCTGTAATTGGCTGATAGAATGACAATCAAAATCCTATTGGTATAATTAGCGGTAACAGGTATTGAAGAGGTTACTTGAAGATGAAGATGTTAAATTTGACGCATTATCTTCCAAAAGATTTTGACGCCGAGATTATGGGTTCAACTGTGTTTTCAATGTTTTTCTCTTGTAGTGTTGTATTTTACGATCATTCAAAGAAAGACTATTAAAAATTCAATTCTTTTGCCAGGGTGGTCAACCTTCTGGAAATCAAAGAATGGTGCAAGTTAGAACACCCGAATGTTCTCCGCTTGCTAGATACAATCTTCAATGTTGATGGCGTCGTGATATTTGTGACCGAACTCATGCAAACCAACCTCTTTATGCGCCTTCAGGACAAAGAATTCAAAAGAGACGCCAAGGCATCAGAGAGATGTCGCCAGTATGCCCGCCAAGTGCTGTGCGGACTTGCCTACATGCACCGCGTGGACCTGTGCCATCTGGATCTGAGGGCAGAGAATGTATTCATTGCCAAAGATGGCAGGGCTGTTGTAGCGGATTTCTCGGGGCTGTGCAGAAAGAATGACATGAAGAAGTTTTGCCCATTGCCACATTCACTGCGACCGCCAGAAATGCTGACCAGCAAGAAGAAAGTGTCTCCTTTGCCCATAGATCTCTGGGCTTATGGTAAGTGTAGCGATAATTAATTGAGAAATCATAATACTTTTAAGTTTTTTTTTTTTCATTGTGGGTTGATGATAATTTTAACAAATATATGTATAAATTCTGAATAACGATAATTGCCTAAAATATTAAAAAAAATCAATCGAACATTTTTATTTTAAAGTGTTTTGAATATTTTATTTTGTGAATATATTTTCTTTCTCCACTTTTATCAAGCCTATGTGGTGTTTGCGTAGATTTATCGGTATCACGCGAATTATTGCGAATCACAATGTAGAAGATTTCTTTTTAACAACGTTTCAGTAGTTTTTATAGATTATTGTGGTGGTGGTTTTTTTTGGGGGAGGCTTATTTTAGTAAGGAGGTTGTTAGTTAAGTATTGATTTATTTCGGTACATTAGATCAGCCATTGTCAACAACACCAGGCATTGTAATTCGCAGCCACATGAACATTGACGATGTGTAACTTCTTTTCTCAACACTCCATCCCTGTATCTAGGGCTACATTAATCCTGCTAGTCAGATGATTTGGTTTGTCGCTCTACGGTCATTTTGTGGGCACTTTAGGCTAATTAGACCGGGACCTACAGTTTAACGCGGATTCCGAACCACTCACAAACATCCATGCCGTCGTCATGATTCGAACCTGAAGCCCTTGGTACAAAAAGCCAGAGCGCTATACAATTGATTACCAGACCGCGCCAATCAGATTAGTTGGGGAAAATTGATAGAACTCATGTGTATCACGAGCATCCCACCGACGGATGTTAAGAGAATAATGACTTCTACGATGATATTTAGAGGCAAATGCCCATCATTTGCGTATCGTATAGGAAACTATTTTATTATTATTGATTATCCAGAACTATTTTAAAAAAAGTCGATTTTGCATTAGGTTCCTGAGACTTTTTCTTAATTCTATAAAATAAAAAAAAAAAAAAAATAAAAAAACAGGTGCACGCCAAAGTTTGAAAAGACTTCAATTTAAACAAACGAAATTTTTAAAAAAAGTTATTAACAAAAGGAATTTCACATTTTTTAAAAATGTTCTATTCATAACTAACAGCAATCTATTCATAACAACAGTAATCAGTAATAATAAATACTGTTTCTTAAGGTCTACTTTTAGCAAACTTATACCTCGGCAAAGGATTCTACGTGTGCACCGTGAAAAACCAAAAAGCTGGACATCTAGACGCAGTTCTTCAGTACACGGGCCTGTTCCAGTGCCAAACCTACGTGGGGAATTTCTTCGCCCAAACCTACCCCAACAACCCGGCATCCGACGCGAACATCGCAGACATGATGTCCTTGATGAACAAATTCCTGCAATTGGATCCTGAATCGAGGATGCCCGCCGAAGAAGGACTACAGCACAGATTTCTGAATTATTCTCCAGAAGAGACAACGACATCTTTAGCTGAGGACATGGATGCTTCTTCAACTGTGGCAAAAGGGGCATCTTCCTTGTCGGCTGATGAGGTAAGAGTTTTGCAGTTCATTGCTGCTTCAGGCAATATGCTTTTTTTTTTTTTTTTATGGTTTCGTGACTGGTAGATTGAAAGGAAGTTGTTACGGGGATACTTTGAAATGGTTACGGATAAAATTTAATGGGAGTCGAATTAAAAATAGAAAGTTTCTGAATAATAAGTTTAGAATTCCATTTAAATTGAATTAGGTCAAATTACGTTTGGTCTGTTATAAAATGAGTGTGATTAATTCGTGCAATATCCTGATTGTAAGGAGCAATTAAAGGATTTATTAGTGGTAAATTAAATAAATTGTTTGTATCTTACATAAAATGATTTTTTTCTCTAAATAGGGATTCTTATATATGTATATTGATTACGATATCAAATGCAGAATATCTGCAGATTCTTAGGCTATAGAGTTGCATTCTTAGTTAAATTTATAAAAAACTCACAATTGTATTGTGACGGATAGTATTGTGACATTTTGGGATACAACATTGTGGCATTTTATGATAGAGCATTGAGGCATTTCATGATAGAGCATTGTGGCATTTTGGAATAGAGCATTGTGCCATTTTGGGATACGGCATTGTGCCATTTTGGAATAGAGCATTGTGGCATTTTGGAATAGAGCATTGTGGCATTTTGGAATAGAGCATTGTGGCATTTTGGAATAGAGCATTGTGGCATTTTCGAATAGAGCATTGTGGCATTTTCGAATAGAGCATTGTGGCATTTTCGAATAGAGCATTGTGGCATTTTGGAATAGAGCATTGTGGCATTTTGGGAAGTTTCAAGCTAAAATATTGTGGAGTTTCGGGATGGAGTATTGCGGTGTTTGGGACTAAAATATTATGGCATTGTTAAAATGCCACAATACTTTAACACAATTCTTCGTGTGCAACAAGACCTTTTTAATAACACTTTGGGATACCAAGGAATTTAATATGAAGAAGAAATACTTGTGTCTGTTTTAGTTTAGCATGTTACATATTTTTACTAGAAGAAATTTATTTTAAAATCAATTCTCTTGAAGAATACTCAAATATTTTTCAGAGTTGGAAATGAAATTAGAGCTAAATAAAATCCCAACGAATTTCGCTTGCTTTAATAACAATAATAATAATATGAATTAAAAAAATTGGTACTTACGAATTAACGATACCTTGGCGATAGACTTGGCGGCTTTTAAGTGTCGCCAATCTAACAGCTACAGATTTGGCGGTTTTTAAGTGGCGGCAATCTAACAGCTGCAGATTTGCTGAGTTTTGCCGCTATTTTGTAGTGCTACGAAAATGCGTATTTGGGATTTGCCAGAAACAGAACAAGATGCAATTTTATTTTTTCAGGAGCGAAATATTTTACCAAAACAACGAAAATGTCCCAATTAGACTGTTTTGAATCCATGTTAAACGCTATATCGGCCTGTTTTCCACTGAAATCTGTTTGACTACTTTGTGTTTAAATAAAGTGTTTTTAACTACTTTGTGTTTAAATAAAGTGTTTTGAATTTTGAAAGCGTTTTGATTTTAAATGAATTGTTTTATATATTTTATTATTCGGAACAAAAAATTTTTGAAAGCGTTTTGATTTTAAATGAAGCGTCTTATATATTTTATTATTTGGAACAAAAATTTTAAGTGTAGATTGGCGCCACTTAAAAACCGCCAAATCTGTAGTTGCGGTTGGCGCGTGTGCTCTTTATTGGCGCAACTGTCGGCAAGGTATCGTTAATACGTAAGTACCAAAAAATTAATGTATCAAATAATTAATAAGTGTTTATTTACATAATTGATGTAATTTTAAATTAATTTTATTTAATTATTTTCAATTTGAATCGACAGGCCCTTGAGAAAGCAGTATCCCAAAACATCGACATGAAGATCTTACAGCAAAGCGCAGGCACCATCAAACCCAAAAAGAAATGGCAAAAGTATAAATTCAGGCTTGGCAAGTTAAAACTCAACTTCACGTCGCATTCTGCATCCAAGCCAGAAAACGTCAAAATTCAAGAACCGAAAATCAAGAAGAACAGCTCTTCTAAAGTATTCTTTATAAAATAAAATTAAATAGGCAATAAAATTTTTTTTTTATTAGCGTGTATTTGTAAATAGAACTTTGACATATTCATTTTTAAAAAGTATTTTTGAACTCTGATCATAACGTCAATATCAATGCCACTTTTTATAAATTTGAATTCCTTAATTTTATAAATCTTATTTATAATAATTATTCTCAACTTAGATGGGGACAAATTGTAGAAACCCTACTAAAGTCAATACACCAAACTGTGTATTAAAAAATAATGTATAAAAGGTTTTTTTTTCTTTCTAATGCAGCTGGCAAACACTTAGACAGTTTGGTCTTGGATGCCTTAAGACGTTACACGCCTTGCATTACCCAGGGGGCGCGTGTCACTTGAAGATAAGCCATGGACGCGGAGTAACAATGCCCCCGCAACGCTCTACGATCCTATTAGACCGGGACCTACGGTTTAAAGTGGATTCCGAATCACAACAAACATACATGGCACCGCCGGGACTCGAACCCGAACCTGTGGTACCGAGCGCCAGAGCGCTAGCCACTCGGCCATTCAGGCCCATGTATAAAAGTAACACGACCAAAAAAAAAAAAACCCTTTTTTTTAATGTTAATGATTATGGAAAAAAATAATTTAGAATGTGGAAATATTATTAAGTTTAGAACATTTGAAAAAAAAAATGTTTTTTTTTTTTCAAATGTCCTAAAATTTAAAAAAACACAATCACAATTTCTCTGTAGTTAATAAAAAAATGGTTCTTGTTGTTGTCGTATCCCTCATGGAAGCAGAGGGGGGGGGGTACTACTACAAATACTACATTTCTACAATAGTTTTTCAATAAAAAAAAATTTAAAAAAATGGCAAATTTCATTCATCAAAATATTTTTAATGTTTTTTTTCACTTTAATTTAACAAAAAGACACCGTTATTATTAGTAGTATTAACTAAATATGTGGTTATTTAAACTTTAAGAACACAATTACACTGTAAAAATTTATATTTAGTTTAATAACAAAATATTACAACTTATATTCGAATGTGCACTCACCATTTTGGATTCAATCCAGGCTGGATTCTCGCTCTCTCTTTCTCTGTCCAACGTACCATTCATGTGGTTTTCAGAACTATTATAGGAAGCCATGTCTTCGATGTACTGGCTTCGACGTAGTTTTTGCTGAGGTTTGGACTGCACCAGACTTTCCAACTGTTGAACAAAATAATGAACCCTATTATAACCATTCATATCCAAAAGCTGAAGTTGATATAAACAATCTATAGTTCCCAAACTAAGTTGGTATAAACAATCTACGATTCACAATCCAAGTTGGTATAAAAACAATCTAAGATTCACAATCCAAGTTGGTATAAAAACAATCTAAGATTCACAATCCAAGTTGGTATAAAAACAATCTAAGATTCACAATCCAAGTTGGTATAAAAACAATCTAAGATTCACAATCCAAGTTGGTATAAAAACAATCTAAGGTTCACAATCCAAGTTGGTATAAAAACAATCTAAGGTTCACAATCCAAGTTGGTATAAAAACAATCTAAGGTTCAGAATCCAGGTTGGTATAAAAACAATCTAAGATTCACAATCCAGGTTGGTATAAAAACAATCTAAGATTCACAATCCAGGTTGGTATAAAAACAATCTAAGGTTCACAATCCAAGTTGGTATAAAAACAATCTAAGGTTCCCAATCCAAGTTGGTATAAAAACAATCCAAGGTTCCCAATCCAAGTTGGTATAAAAACAATCGAAGGTCCCCAATCCAAGTTGGTATAAAAACAATCCAAGGTTCCCAATCCAAGTTGGTATAAAAACAATCCAAGGTTCCCAATCCAAGTTGGTATAAAAACAATCTAAGGTTCACAATCCAAGTTGGTATAAACAATCTAAGTTGGTATAAACATTATGGTGTAATATCATTCCGCTTGTTGTTGATTCGATAATTAAGCATGTAAAGCCATTTTGTCCAGCTGTACAATTAATGATAATGAATGCATTCTTTAAAATGACCTGGCATGACAACCCAGAACAAAATGCAACTACAACACGCAACTGAATAAAAAATAAACGTTCAGGAAAAGTGGAAATGCATCAAATGAATGATAACTTTTTCTTTTTTAAACTTCCTGTTCTTAAAAGGTAGGAATTTCGAACTAATTGGAATAATTTTTCATTCATGCGAAACAAAAAGAGAGAAAATGTTTTTACCATTGATATCGCAGAATTCCCCCGCGAGTGTTTTTCCCCCCTACTAATCGTTTGATTTAGGATTTTGATTGTTCTTATTAAAGATAATAGAATTGAAACAGAAATTTGGAACGAAAATTTTCCAATTCGAAATTGCCTAAAATATATTTTTTTTAAAAGCTTATTACTCAATTTAATATGAAAGCAGAAAATTTTAGTATTTTTTATAGGGATTACAAAAGTTATTATGGGGATAAATGTCATCAAAGATTAATGGTATTGTTTTCAATAAACGACATTAGCATTTATTTAGTTCATAGAGTATTTTATCTTACAAATCAAATGAAATGAAAAAAAATATTACTCGTTGAAATTATGAAATTAATAAATTAAGAATAAAAATTGCTTTTAATAAAACTTTCACTTTCTAAAGACGTAATATTTTGGCTTAAATTAAATTAAATTCAAAGCTTTAAATTAAATTTCATTTTTTTCAAATAACCTACCATTAATATGCATGTGATCCTGAAATCTTTATGGATATAAAAATCTTAGTATTTTTTTTATAGAGATTAAAATATAATGATTTAGTTAATAGGGATTTTTTAAACTGATGAATTTTGTAGGGATTTTTATACTGATTAATTTTGTAGGGATTTTTATACTGATTAATTTTGTAGGGAATTTTATATTGATTAATTTTGTAAGATTTTTATACTGATTAATTTTGTAGGGGATTTTTATACTGATTAATTTTGTAAAGATTTTTATACTGATTAATTTTGTAAAGATTTTTATACCGAATAATTTTGTAAAGATTTTTATACCGAATAATTTTGTAAAGATTTTTATACCGAATAATTTTGTAGGGATTTTTATACCGATTAATTTTGGAGGGACTTTTATACTGATTAATTTTATAGGTATTTTTATACTGATTAATTTCGAAGGGATTTTTATACCGATTAATTTTGTAGGGATTTTTATACCGATTAATTTTGTAGGGATTTTTATACCGATTAATTTTGTAGGGATTTTTATACTGATTAATTTTGTAGGGATTTTTATACTGATTTATTTTGTAGGGATTTTTTATACCGATTAATTTTGTAGGGATTTTTATACCGATTAATTTTGTAGGGATTTTTATACTGCTTAATTTTGTAGGGATTTTTATACTGATTAATTTTGTAGGGATTTTTATACTGATTAATTTTGTAGGGATTTTTATACTGATTAATTTTGTAGGGATTTTTATACTGACTAATTAGCTGATCCATGTAATTTTCTAGACGGGAAATGTTTTATTTATAGATGAAAGAAAATTATTTATACAAAATGTAATTTGTGATTCTGAATTTGAATTTGTACCGTTAGGGCATTTTGTGAGTTATTGTACGAATCAAACAATATAGGACTCGCCATCGATTAATAGAAAAGAATTCAAAATTAATTACAATTATAATTTTTTTACAATAAAATTAGATTAATTGACAATATTATTGGTTGCGCTGTTTGGCTTCATTACTTTTGGGTTTGAAGAAATTTAATAGAAATTTAGATTTAAATCAATTTTCATGGTTTAATTTCTTAACACAACATTTTATGGGAATTATTTTATTTCAATGGGAGGATAAGTATAAGAGTAATTTTTCCCAACTGAAATGAAAATTACTTATTGTTTTTTCAATAGAGATGAAAAGTACTTATTTCTGTTCAGAGATCAAAAGTACTTATTTTTTTCCAACAGAGATCAACAGATATCAAAAGTACTTATTTTTTCAACAAGAATCCATAGAAATAAAATTAAAATACACCGAATTGTCTTATTTCTTCGTCATTTAAGCAACTATTACATTAAAAAAACATCAAAAACAAAAATTAAAACTTAGTAAATTAAATAGAATTCTAAATTTCAATAAAAAGACATTAGAGAACAAAAACTTTACCTCTCTCCTCTGTCCCCTTTTGGCCTCCTGCTTTCCAAGGGGCGCTACATATTCGCACGGGAAAATGCCGGACTCTCCATTATCCAACACTCCGTACAACCAACCTATCGGGGAGAGAAACGCTCTTGTTAAATTATGCACGGTGAAACCTTTTCAAGGCACACTTAACAACGAGAATTAGTCATTTCAGATCTTCGGCGGAGATAGCAGGTTTATCGGTGCAAAAACGGTTTCTATTTGAGATACTGCTGATTTACTGCTGATGACGCGTAATATTCGATATAAAAGTTATAAATTATTCATTATAGGACATTACTACTGTGCCCAAAAAGTAAGTAAAATTTTTTTTTTTCACTAACTCTTTATTTATTCTTCCAAATTTATTGCATCGCCTTCAAAGTATTCCCCTCCGGACACAATGCATGTATGGCAATTTTTTTTTCCAATCCTCAATGCATGCTAAAAAGTCATCGGCAGGGATGGCCTTCAAAGCGCGCTCCGATTCATGTTGAATCTCGACACAAAACGGTGACCCAGGAGGGGTCTTTTGAGTTCAGTGCTTTCGGTACCAATCAAGATTTGACGCCCAAAACATCTTTTAAAATGGAATTTTGAAATTCCAACATCCTCAACAAGGTCTCTAATTGTAAATAAACGGCTTGAAAGTGCCAAATCTTTAATTTTTTGGACGTGAACTTCATCAGTTGAGGTGGAGGATCGACATTCAATGGAATGTTCTCAAGCATTGCAGTTTGAACTTGAAAAAACAAGCACCATTATGACAGAGCATCCAGTCTCCCGAAAGGTCGTAAATCTTTTGATACGTGACTAAAAAGCGACACCAAGCTGAGCGGTAATTCTTTTCCCTCGAAAGCTGATAAGTGAAAAGGCATACGAATCGATTTCCATACAAATTGCAATAAACTGCCTTGGTGTGCGGTGCTCAAAACAATACCATGCTAATGTAGTCACTGCTTTGAAAATAGACTCCTACATATACTTGTAAATCATTTTAAGTTAACAATATAAGTTTATACATTTCCTATATTATATATAACATATTTCCTATATTATATATGAAATTTTATATATAATACATATTATTATATCAAATTAATATCAATATGTATTAATATCAACTGATATTATATATCAGTTGATATTAATACAGTGAAAGAGAGAATATATTTAAATATTACATTAGAAAAAAAAATTTCGAATTAAAAAATAAATACTACAAATTACTAAAAAAAAAAAAAAAAAAAAAATTCAAGAAGAAAAAAAAAATTATAAATATATATGAAAAAAAGCATTTATTACAAATTAAAATTCTTTCAACTGCAAAATTTTTAAAAGTGGTATAAATTCAAATTAAAGAGTTATAGAATCGCCACATTGCTTAAATTAATTCAAAAGTATAAAATAAATTTAATGAATAAATATGTGTGGGTATTTCCATTTTAAAAGGAAACCACTTCAACAAATGGCTATTACTCAACGCAATATTTAGCAATAATTTGTAACTGACACTCATTAAAATTATATGGTCTTTCTCAATATTCATTTCTTCTAAAACTTTTTTTTTTTTTTTGCTATTCTGTGATTACTGAAACATTTAGTTTACATCAAAGTGCTATAAAAACTTTTCTTTAATAATACTAATAATCATCATCAATTAACATAAAAATGAATTAACTTCCAAGCCAAAATTCTCAAAGGTTTTGTGCATTTGTGTTCGGTGCCGTATTAAAGAAAGGAGGTAAAAAATAGCCGATCGAAATTGAAAAACACGCTTTCAAAGAGAAGATTGTTTATTATATAATTAAATAATTAATGCATGCTTTAAAACTAATGCTAACCACGCGAAATTATACGATAGATATTGTATGCATAGCTGAATGTATACATGCAACCACCAATCTACTAAACCAAAAAACAAAATGGAAAAAAAAGCAGCATCTAATATGATACATATTTATATATTTCTTCAGAAAAACAATACGTCATGTTGTTTATTCACTAACGTACATCTAATATAAACATTTTTTTTCTTGTAAACAAATTTTTGCACCTGTGTGAGGGAAAACACCATAATAATTTATTCCCACTATATTTTACTGTAATTAAAATGATAAATACTTTATGATAAACTCTTAAAAATATATTTTTTTTTAAATTATCAAATTATTAAAAACAGACCACAAGTAAATAGGAAAAGTAATGTTTTCGTTTATAACTTATTAATCATCTTGCATTACACGAACAAACAGTTTAATTAAATCATCTAATTTTAGAGCAAACAAATTGAAAGATGCTGAAATAGATGTAAAAGCTATTAAATTTAAATATTTTATAAATTAAAAAAAAAAATACACTAGCTATCAATAAAAAAATATAAATATAAATGTTTTATCTTATATTGAATGAATACAAAAAAACGATAAGCAATATAAATATTTCTGATAGCAAAACACCACTAAATAATTTTAAAAAAAAATTCAATAAATTAGTACACAAAGTCTGGTTAAAGCGATATAAAAATTCACGATTAATGAATTATACAATACAAATTGCATTTTTGTAAGGATAAAACAAAAAAAAATCTGGTAAAAAAATTTTTGATTAAGAATTATACAATAAGAAACATTGTATTTTTGTAAGAGAAAAATAAAAATTCTGATAAAAAAAAACTTTGAGTGATAAAAATACATTAAAAAATATATTTATGATTTATTTTTCGTTGTTGTATTTCAATAGTTTGAAGGCAAAGAATTTTATATTCAAATTTTGTTAAATAAAATAATTTTCTTGCTGTTTTTTAATTGTTTCATATGTTTAACTTAAAATTAAAAACATTTTTTTTTAACTTATTGTATAAATAATAAAAAAAGCACCGTTAAAATGTTTTTTTTATGTATAATTACCACTAAAATATCTGTGAACTACTTCATTAATTCTGTCCCTGTTTTTAATTAATCAATGCAACATTTTACGTTAAAAAACCTTTTTTACAATTAATGATTTCATGAAAGTTTAAAAATTGTATTTTTAAACTTTCATGGAAACATTAATTGTAAAAAAAGGTTTATCTATAAAAAAAATAAAAAAAGGTTATCTAGTTGTAAAAGCGTATTATCAAGTATATAATATTCTCGAAATTAAAAAAAACCTTCACTAATTTAAAATTAAAATTATATAATTTTTTTTTAATTATTTAAATAAAATATGCAATACTATTCAGATTTCTTCAGTTTAAATATTTCAAAACGTTTTTTTTTTTTTTAATTAAGAAAGAAAGCAGTTATCACCTTGAATATATAGAAACAAAACTTTAGCATGCAATTTAAATAAAACGCAAAATAGATATCACCTTGAATATGATATTCTAAAAATCAAAAACCTTCATTAATTTATAATTAATGAAGGTTTCTTTCTTTTCTTCACACACTATCGAAAAAATTCCTTGAATTCTAAAAATCAAAAACCTTCATTAATTTATAATCTAAATTTCTTAAATTATTTAAAAATAAATTATGCAATAATATTCAGAATTCTTCAGTTTAAATACTTTTAATTAATTACGAAACAGAACTTCACCATGCAATTTAAACAAAACAGATATCACCTTGAATATATTCCTTCACACACGAAACCCTATTGGAAACGCAGCTCACAGGCCGCTTGCGATTACGATTAAAGGGCAGCAATAAATCATCGAAAGAAGTCGCGTACTTGACCCTTGAATATTCCATGATGCCGCATTTAGTTCAAGGCGAGCCATCCCAGCGCTGAACCTTCATTTTCGACGGCGGTCTACATACAACACAACACAACAACGCTGTCCCAAGTTCGACACTGGTGAATGCACACCTGCTTGCTGTTTTTTTTCTCTCTCTCTTTCTGTGCTACTGCGCACAACTTGATAGAAGCGGTGCAGCGTGTACAAATAAAAGGCAGCATTTCTAAACAAAAGACTCGATAGCTATGTTACTGCTGCGCAGAGTTTCCAGTAGCTGCTACTTGAAAATGACGAAATGCTTTTAATGGTTGGTAGAAGAAGATTTTAAGAGCTGGGTAATACACGGTAGATGGATTTTGATTGGCATTTAACAGGAGGTGTTTGAAATTGACGTTCTGTTTTGGGAAGGTTGTTTGGAGTGGTTACATAATAGAGAGAGCTATCGGTTGTTGCCAGCTTGGGTCAAACATAATCGTCAGGTGATCATATACCTCATGTGACTTTTACTTCGTAGTTTGACATATGGGATGATAGCTTGGCGGTGTTAGGCAGTAATCTGTACTGTTGGTTATTATTATTCCACGCTATTCCAAACAAAAACTCGCCAAGAAAATTCCTTGATGGAAGCTAATGGAATCATGAAAATCCATTAACTTACTTTAAAATAATTGTCTTCTAACATTTTCGCTACTACCACACCACACCACACCACATCACTGCGCCTAGAATTGAGTTGTCTGTTTACAGTTTAGGAAGTCCGATTGGGCTCTGTGATGCTCTACGGTCATATGAGACCGGAACCTATAGCTCAAATTGGATTCCGAACCACTACAAGCATCCATGGCATCGCCGCATCTCGAACCCGAAATCTGTGGCGCCAGAGTGATAGTCATTCGGCCATCAGGCCCACTGTTCAGAATCGTTTCACACAAAATTTCAACAGTTAATAATTTAGCTATTCAGCATTAAACGAAAATTTCAACAGCTAACAATTCAGTTATTCAATGTCAAACATAAAAATGTCAACAGTTAACAATTCCGCTATTCAATGTCAAACATAAAAAATTTCAACAGCTTACAATTCAGCTATTCTATGTTAAACATAAAAATTTCAACAGCATTAGTAATTGCTTTCGTAGAATATACATGAGATAAAAATTTTTTTTATTAAAATATTTACAATTTTTGTTCAAATAAACCTCAACACTAGCTTCCTCAATTACTCCTTACTTTTAAAAACTAACTGATTACGAAAATTTTAATTTGTAATAAAACGCAAATTAGATTTATTGGGGAAAAAACACAATAAGAAGTTACTAATCCACTCAATTATCAATACAAATTTTAACACCCTAACTCCACGATCAAACGGATTTGAAAAGGAAATAAAAAAAAAATTGCTTTTCAAAATTAAAAATTAAATTCTACGACGCTATTGAGAAGTTAATTTAAAAAAGGTCTCAATTTAAAATGCGGGGGAGTTTATCCCATTAACAGCTTATTGTGATGAGTCCCTCCCGTATTCTAATCAGGCATTCGGAAGAGATCAAAGTAGCCAATGGCTGGTCACTCTTGAAAAGTATTTAACTTATTGGTCAGCGATCTACCACAGAAGTTCAGGGAAAGAAGCCTTACAAAATAAAATGCTGACTTAACAATTCCCAGAAAAGATAAGAGATAGTGAAAAAAAATTACTGGACTTCCAGGAATCGATTCGGATTTTCAGAGGTTCGTAGAAATTGCCTTAATGATGAGTAGCATATGGATAAATTATCAAAAGAATAATTAACAAATATTACTAAACAAATATTCCTTTTTAATTCATCAATATTTCGTTTTTTTTAATACCAGTTATAAATTAACCCTTGTAGTGTGCATGCTGGGCAAATAAATTGTAACTGGGTGTGGTTGGGTTCAGATACTTGAGACACAGGTTGGAGAACTCATAGCTTCATTGACACACGCACAAACACCACACCAAATGCTGATTGTTATTCTGTATGTTTACTATTTTGTGTCAACCGTACTTTTACTTTTGTATTAATCTTAAAATTCTTTATTTTTTATTTTTTCTTAACTTTAAAATTTTTATTTTAACTTTAACCTTTTTATTTTGGGCATCGACAACGGACTCCTAATTGTACCTACAGCTTTAGCTTTTTCGATCTCTTGCTTTAATTGTTCTCAAGCAAGAGATGTTTTTCCTAAATTTTAATTGTTTTATTTTTAATTATTAACATTCTATAATTTAAGAAACTTCATTTAATGCTAATTTTCTAACTAATTTAAGATGTGGAGGTTTTGTGGTTCTTAAAACCACCAAGGAACTCCGTAACCGGTACGCCCGTTGCCCACACCACCATACAATTAGAGATGTACATCATTTAATACATTTAAAGACAGATTGTTACATATGCGTGAAAGGACTACACTTTTAAGCCGAAAACCCGATACTCGGCTAAGTGCAGGATGCGCGAAATATACTTCCTCTCCAGGTGAAAGCGTAGGACAGCTGACCATTTCTCGTGAATGCGTTCTTGTCAGTGGGTAGTGGGTAAGGCTTGATTTGTTACTCTGCGGTCATTTTGTGCCCACTTTATGCAACCTACAGTTTAAAGTGGATTACGAACCACTCACAAACATGCATGCCCCCGCCAGGATTCGAACCTGAAGCCTATAAATTAACCTTTGTAGTATGCAGGTTGGGCAACCAAATTGTTACTGGATGTGGCTGGGTTCAGATACTTGAGGCCCAGGTTGGAGAACTCGTAGCTTCATTGACACACGCACTAACACCATACAATTAGAGATATACATTATTTAATACATTTAAAGACAGACAGTTATAGATGAAATGCAAATTAGATTTAAAAAAACATATTACAAGAAATTAATAATAACTTTAAATTATCAATACAAATTATAGACATGCACCCTAACTCCATGATCAAACGGATTTTAAAAGGAAATAAATAAAAAAATGCTTAAGAAAATTAAAAATTAAATTCAATGACGCTATTTAGAAGTTAATTTGACGAAAGATGCGTGAAGGGACTCCACTTTTAAGCCGAAAACCCAATACTCGGCTAAGTGCAGGATGCGCTAAATATACTTCCTCTCCAGGTGAAAGCGTAGGCCAACTGACCAAATCTCCTGGACGCGCTCTTTTCAGTGGGTAGGCTTTGGCTTGGCTTGGCTTGGCTTGGCTTGGCTTGGTTTGGTTTGCTGCTCTACGGTCATTTTGTGCCCACTTTAAGCTAATTAGACCGGGACCTACACTTTAAAGTGGATTCCGAATCACTAATAAACATCCCTGCCCCGCCAGGATTCGAACTTGAAGCCTATGGTACCAAAGGCCAGAGGGCTAGTCAGTGGGTAGGATGAAGTATGGCTACGACCTACATATTGCTACCTTTTCTTCCTATATGATTTAAACACGTCAATTTTGCTTATAATTTTATAACTGTACATCAGTTACAAGAGTATGTAATCAATAAGATTCGTATACCAATTTTTCATATATTAATTAATTCGATGATTAATTAATATCATTATCATCTAATTAAAATGAAGACATTCAACACTAATACTCAGTATCAACCTATTAGTATTAAGAACTAGTACTAGTAGTAGCACTTGTAGCAATATAGTAGTTAGTACTAGTAGCAGTATAGTAATATAGTATGAGTAGTAGATAGTAGTATAGTACAAGTAGTCGTATATTAGTAGCAGCACTAGTAGCAATATAACAGTTAGCACTAGTAGCAATAGTATAGTACGTGTAGTAGTATATTAGCAGTAGTATAGTACGTGTAGTAATATATTAGTAGTAGTATAGTACGTGTAGTAGTAGTATATTAGCAGTAGTATAGTACGTGTAGTAGTAGTATATTAGCAGTAGTATAGTACGTGTAGCAGTAGTATAGTACGTATAGTAGTAGTATAGTACGTGAAATAGTAGTATATTAGCAGTAGTATAGTACGTGTAGTAGTAGTATATTAGCAGTAGTATAGTACGTGTAGCAGTAGTATAGTACGTGTAATAGTAGTATATTAGCAATAGTATAGTACGTGTAGCAGTAGTATAGTACGTATAGTAGTAGTATAGTACGTGTAATAGTAGTATATTAGCAGTAGTATAGTACGTGTAGTAGTAGTATATTAGCAGTAGTATAGTACGTGTAGTAGTAGTATATTAGCAGTAGTATAGTACGTGTAGTAGTAGTATATTAGCAGTACTATAGTACGTGTAGTAGTAGTATATTAGCAGTACTATAGTACGTGTAGCACCACTATAGTACTAAATAGAATTACTATAGTACGTGTAGCACCACTATAGTACTAAATAGAATTACTATAGTACGTGTAGCAGTACTATAGCACTAATAGAAGTACTTTAGTCTAGTAAGTATTTGGTACTAGTACTAAATGCTAATATCCTAAAATATATATCTATACATAAGAAAATGTAATGAAAACAACGAAAATACCGAATAATTATTTAAAAATATTTTATAAAAAAATTAAAATATTATAAAAATTCATTAATAAATAGTATATCATTTGACGAAACAGGGCTTTGAAATTAAATACTTAAATTGTTAATAATATTCCCAGCAATTCAACAAGATGTTTTTTAATTCTTTGGCCTTGACTGCTGACACTAGTTTACATTTGACTATGTTCCCCAGATATTTATAAGCATCCGAAGAAGTTAGAATCAACAGATGCCACTATGGACTTGCAGTAACCATATGTTAGAGACGTAAACAAAAATCTGTTTATGGTAAAAGTAAACAAAGTGGGAAAACTTTTATGGGCACGCAATTATAAAGTGTACCAAAGGCGAAAATAGATCAACATGGATTACGTCAGAAACACTTCGTTTATTTTTTCGGATGTTTACTTGCATCTGATTTTCGTGTGCGAATAGCAATAAAAAAAATTGTAAGAAGTTTTACTTACGAAGGAAGTTTTCCTTCAATTTACTGTTTACATAGATAAATTTGAAAAAATAAGCTCAAAGGTTTTACAGTGTACATGGGCCAACAATGTTTAAAAATAGAAGATATTAGCTCTTATATCAAGAAACGTAAAATGGCATCGAAAAACTTGAAAATTTCCTAGCGAAACGTGTGTACATATATACTGACGCTCACCCAGAAAGGAAGTATATTTCGCGCACTCTGTGCGTAGCCGATTATCGGGTTTTCGGCTTAGAAGTGGAATTCTTCCACGAATCCATAATTATTTGTCTTTAAATGTGTTAAATATGGTATGTCTCTAATTGTATGTGTGTGAGTGGTGTTACTTCGTGTGTGTAAATAAAGTTGCGAGTTCTCCAACCTGTGCTTCAAGGATCTCAACCTAACAGCACCCAATTACAATCTGGTTGCCCAACCTGCATAATACAGGATTTATTAATGAAATAGCCAACTAATTTCAAATTATGTCAGTGAAAAAATTTATAATACGTATTGATTCTATATGTAATGTAAAAGTTAAAGTCTTTTTTTTTTTTTTTTTTTTAAGTAATAGAATGGTAGCATTAAAATATCTTAGATGAAAATGTTTTTGAACAGTAGAGGTCTGATATTGATTTGACAGATTTAATGAAATTATCTAATTTACAAGATCGGACTTCATGCAAAAAAAAAAAAAAAAAAAAAAAATGAATTTTAATGGATTTTAATATATCACAAAAAAACAACAACAGAGAGCTTATTTTTCTAATTCATATTTACGCTCTTTGATTAAAATCGTAATAATTTACTTGTTACTGGAACGAGCATTGTTATATATATATATTACTTATGTGAAACTTGGCTGATAGATATCAGATTTGCAATATTCAATTACAAATTATCAATGCAATGAAAAAAAAAAGGTAGGAATTGACTTAAATTTATATATATATATATATATAAATTTAAGTCAATTCCTACCTTTTTTTTTCACTCTATTGCAGAAAGTCTTTTATAAATAATTTTCATTCAATTTTTTAAATTTATCTGGCGCTATCTGTTGGTAGTTACATGCAACTTAAACGTAAAAAAAACTAAATTTAATTAATTAAATTCAAATAATGAATTAATATTTGAGAAAACTGTATTCACATCCAGTGTCCTCCACTACAAGTTCAAAAAAAATGTATTTGAACTCGAGCGGATGAATACAAAGTGTTTTATGAACGATTGAAAATGTGAATAAGATATATATATAGGGACAGTGTGAGATAATAGAAAGAATTGAAAAAAAAATACTCTTTTTCACTAAGAAATCCTCCTTTTCACAGATAAAAACCATGCTTATGAGGTATACAAAGAATCTGTCGTAGATCTGTGCTTGTGTCAGATTTTTAAGAACCAGTTCTTTAATGAGATCTTCTTGAGATACGAATGTCTTTGTTTTGTTGTTAGCAGCGGACTTCACTTGCTATTAGCGTGTTCAGAAAAGCGTAGCGGGAATTTAATAGGGTGGAAGTGCTTTTAAGGATGGAATAAAGTTCGACCGGATATGCGTCACACTAGAGCCGGATGTCCAAACGATTGGAAGGACCTCAGCTGAGTCATTTATGTTGTTGCCAGGTCGTTTTTGGAACAGAGACTTCGGGAAAATACGCTTTCACGTTGATTTTGAAAATATTAAGGAACTTATTGTTTAAAAATGGGGTGGCCAACCCGCGGCCCTCCTTGAATATTTTTGCGGCCCGTGAGATTCATCACACTTTTACAAAATATATTTTATAATGGCCAAAGGAGTGCAAACCAATGTATTAAAAAAAAATACATTATGTGTGCATCCATATATTCAAAAGTTATGAGAAAAAATGAACTTTGATTTTAAAATAATATTCTTGCTAATATTGCCAGTTTTATTTATGAGTTTACAGTTATGAAAGTTCGCTGAATAATTAAATTATATTCTACGAACGCATGATGCGCTCGCATTTTGGAACATCTAACATGTCCGGTCATCTCATGAGAATGGAAAGTGATAGGGCTGCTTTGAAGGTTTTCAATGTAATCCCTTTGGGACAGCGACCAAGGCGAAGACCGAAAAAGAGATGGGACTTTTGGATGTTTAGACTCTGATTTTAATGTTATCAAGATCAAAAACTGGAGGTCCACGGCCAAGAGGAGAACAGCCTGGCTGGATCTTTCAAAGAAGGCCAAGGCCCATAACGGGCTATCGAGCCAGTTATGATGATGAATATAACAGGTTCTATGTTTCACTTTAGGTGACCATCCCTAGATACTAACAATTGATTGTTGATAGCAGAGCAAACCAGACTCTCAGTTCAAATTGTACATTAGTTGTTTTGGTTCAACTTACACATACGAATAGTTTTTTTCGAAAAATGAAAATGGCCCAACACAAAACACGTTCAAACATAGCGAACGTAACATCGACTACGATAGGCAAATACCCAAATTGAGATTGATTTGCCAAAGATAAATGAAAGAGTGGGGAAACACATATCATAATTTTTCATTCCAAAAATGTCTATAGGGGGTCTACATCTAATGTGGGGATATATAATTTTATATGCGGCCCGCGGAGTTAGGATACATTTCCAAAGTTGCCCGTAAGATCATTTGAGTTGGCCACCCCTGGTTTAAAACATAAAAAAAGCAAACAGTAATTAAATATTTACAAGCACTTCAGTTACTTGATTTTATCCGAAATTCTAAATTACAATGGTTTAAAAAACGAAAATAAATAAAATTTAACTAATAACCTAAAACATACAGAGTAACTTTTTAAAAAAATGCATACTTTCTCAGGTAAGATTTGCATTAACGTTGGTGAAAAATATTTTCATTTTTCATTTTTAAAAATAATTTATTCGAAAAACATATCAGATAATCTATGATTTGGTTATTTTATTTTATTTTACACGAGCATAAATTCATAATTGAAGAGAAATTTTTAAAGATAATATCTAATAAGTATATTATATAAAGCTCTGCTAATTTAATATTGAATCATTATCACAAATATTCTCTCAATAGTGATTAAGCATTGGTACAACTTATACCAGAAATTTTTTTTTTTTTTTAAATAATCACAATATTTTTGAAAAAATAAAAATACATTGAAAGAAATAATGTAATAACTTAATGCATTAAATTATAAATAAATTAATAACAGTAAAAAACTTGGCGAGCTTAATCTCTTGTCGAAAAACATTTTTCGCCAAGAGAAATTTTATATTTGTAACAATCAATAATATACATTTCCATAATGAATAAATTTTCCTTGTATGTGCTAATTTAATTAAATTAATTATAATAATTATTAGTTTAATTATTTTATATGTGCGTTAATTTAATTTCTCTTAAAAAAATGATTTAAAAAAATTAATTTCTTAAAAAATTGATTGAACTCTTAAAAACTGTTTTAAAACTCTTTCTTTAACTTTTTAGAAAATTGATTGATTGATTTCTTTTGAAAAATTGATTGATTCTCTTTAAAATTGATTCTTAAAGTTAAGTAAGTAATTTATAAAACAGCTAAAAAATTTTAATAAATTTTTGATATTTATATAATTTAAAATTAAAAAAATAAACATGATATAAAATTTACATCTTCATTTAAAAAGCTTCTTTAAAGTGATATGCAAATTCATAACACTTTTTTTTTTAAGAACAAAAACATTGATTAATGAACATTAAAAAAATAAATAAAATGGTGACTAACAATATTGCAAATTTAAAATAAAAAATTTATCATAAAAGTTTAACACTGCTCTAATCTTTAAAGCTAAACTAATAACTTTGTTATATTGCGGAATGTTTAGAATTCTGCTGTTCAAAGAATTTGCAATACTGGATTTCATCATTTACACAATAATAATATACATAGTTTACACAATGGAAATGAGTAAATGCAGATTCAATTAAGAACATTTACATTTTAAAAGAATTTCTCTTAAACATTTTTAGTATCATTTTATCGTTATTATTTTCATTCTGATTGATAAATTAAAACACATTTTTTAATTAAGCCACTTCTAATCCAATTCATTATTTCAAAATTAACTAAATATTAAAACTATCAGATTATCTGAAAGTAACTTAAGAGATATAATGCAAACAAAATTAAAAATCAAAATCAGTTTAGATTTATGTTTATTTACAGAAAAACAAAATTTAAATAAGTAATCAAAATCAAAATTAAAATATAATATAAAATTAAAATGTAAAATATAAATTTAAAAAAAAAACATTTCAAATTTTTTTTTATAAAGATAAAATAAATAGATGCATTTGAATCACTTTCAAAATAAGGTACTAAAATATAGTTATTTATATAATTACAACAAAACTAATGTATTTTCATTATCACTATTCCAAATATTTATAAAAAAAATAATAATTAACTACCTTTCGGAAAATAATCAATCAAAGATAAAACTCCTTTCTTCTTCATTATGTATCCAATGCACAACAAAAAACGAATATTTAGAGAAAAAGAATATATTTTTTTTAGAACAATAAGAACACACATCAGAACACTAAACCAATTCTTAAAGCTGCATCGCAGTAAAACGCCATTCTCTCTTATGCACCTTTAGAACAAGAACGTTTTGATTTTATAACAAACAGATAAAGAATAGTTATAACAAAACTAATACATTTTAATTATCACTATTCCAAATATTTATAATAAAATAATTAACTACCTTTTGGAAAATAATCAATAAAAGATAAAACTCCTTCGTTCTTCATTATGTATCCAATGCACAAAAAACCCCCGAATATTTAGAGAGAAAGAATATATTTTTTTTAGAACAATAAGAACACACATCAGAACGCTAAGCCAATTCTTAAAGCTGCATCGCACTAAAACACCATTCTCACTTATGCACCTTTTCGAATAAGAATATTTCGATTCTGCATAAAAACACTAACCTTGGAACATCGTTTGTAATTTCCTCAAAGATTTTCAGTCCCTGTGGCAACAAAATCAACAACATACTGGGGAATTACGCCATTATGAAGTCGAGAGTCAAGGTCAATCACGTCTTTTGAACTTTCCCTCATAACCTTTTGTAGAATAATCCATCCAGCGTTCGAATTAATGAAGTGTTCGATTAACCAAACGATTTTTGTCAGCAGCACTGGCGACTACTGGCATCTTGGAATCGTTTTGGAATACTTAGAAGCCATTGTGGAATTTCTTCGAACAAATTGTTTGACCTACTACGATTGTTAAAGGGGGTAGGATAAAAAAAAAGTGGGTTGTTCTTCGCGTGATTTCATTGTTTTTAAAAGAATCGTTTTCGATTTTATTGGCCATTAAAAAGCGTTACTAACAAGAACACAAGGAAGTTGTGGCGTTTTTATTGTGTAATCGGTTATTTTTAACTAGGACTTGTGCTTCTTATACAGCCTCTGGCAAATAGAGAACTACTTTTTTCAATTTTATTGACAGCTCGATGAATGTTTAAAGCTATTACAAATTATTCATTGAAATAGATCAGTTTAATAAAAAAAAAAGTTCTTTTAAAAATATTTTTGTTACGTATAGTACAAATTTTGCAAAATTGATTAGCAATTCCAATAAACATCATTTTAAAATCGTTATTTTCATTTTCCTTTTTAATCATTGAAAAAGGGACAAAATATTTGCTAAAGTTTAATAAAATACTAAAACACAATGTTTAAATATATGGGGCAATAGGTAAATATAAATCAAAATTTTGAAAAATAAAACGAACATGGAAAATTTAAACAAACTATAATAGCTTCAAAAATATTTAATCATTTATATGTTTATAGTTTCTGAGAACGAAGAAAATCAGCGATTTTCAAAAGAAAATTTTCAAATGCATGTAAAAAAAAAAAAAAAAAATACACAGTTGACATAATGAGTTTATGAGGTTGACATCGAACCTTGTAAAGTCTTCGAAAAATATTTTAATTCAATTTTTTTTTTAAGAATACATTCTAATAAATTAGAAAAAACAAAATTGAGATAATAAAAATGTAAAATTAAGTAAATTAAAAGAAACGTTCACTATTTTACTAAAAAATAAATTAACATGAAAATAATCCCTCAGTGGAACAAATATAAAAGTTAGATGTTTACAAAACTCTTTTCCTCTGTGATTAAAGAAAAGCCAAAATACATGGAGTATTTAAAATCATCACCAGTTAATTTTGACATTTATCTCTATAAAGCTTCAAAAAAATATTTAAAAAAAATCCACTTTATACAAATAAAGAAGCCTATGCTCTAATTCGAAAATATAAAGGAGGAAAAAACTTATTTTGGAATGTTTTTTTGCGTCATCCTATTATTTTCTTTGTTGTCATTGGAATTAAAAATGTTTTCAACAATTAATGGCTTGTTGGTTTAAAAAAATTTTTTTTTTGTAAGCGATTTATCTCCGTAATCAATAAATGGAGCGCACTTTAAACATTGTTGAGTAGGATATATGAATGACATAGTTTGTTTACGTTTGAAGGTCATAAGCAATTAATGCTTAGTGCTAGCAGAGTTAAAAGCATTATCGGATACTGGTAGATTAATTCAGTTCAGACGTTAATTGCAGAAAGATTTGAGTTTATTTGGTGCTGGTAAATTCCGGAATTATTATGTTCTAATACAGGGGTGGCCGGTCTTGAATATTTTTCCGGCCCGTGAGATGCATCACACTTTTACACAATATATTTATTTTACGATGGCCATAGGAGTGAAAACCAATGTATTAAAAAATACATTATGTGTGCATCCATCTATCTATTCAAAAATGAACTGCCGAAATGATGAGAAAAAATTGACTCGCGGATATAGGACAGATGTTGCCTGCTTTATGGATGAGTTGACAATTATGAGTTCGCAGAATAATTAAATTATATTCTGCGAACTCATGATGCGCGTGCATCTTGAAACATCTACTACAACAGGTTCTATGTTTCACTTTAAGTGACCATCCCTAGATACGCACAGTGGATTGAGCCACGAGTCGGGCATTTTTTTTTAGTTAATATATTATATTATATATTATTTATATATCATATAATATATTATTTCGTTGATATATTATATTATGATTATTATTATTTAGTATTTTTCGTTCGTTTTCTTTGATATTTATCATTTGCATTCAATTAGCAGCACGTTCTTTAACTAACTGGTATAACTACTCTGTCAAGATTTGAATACATAAACATTCAGTTCTGCATTACATTTTATGAATAATTAGAATTAATATTTATTTTATACTGTTAATTCCAAATTCTATCAAGACAAACTGCATATATTTATCAATATTATTAAATGTTATTTTAATTTATACAAATCCAACACAGCTTTTTAAGTAAAAGATTTAATCCGAATTTATTTTGATGATAAGTACCTTATTTACTCATTATTCCAAGATATTTTAACTATATTAAAAGTATATAAAATAGGTAGTTAACGTTTTAATTATTATTGTTTCTATTTTTCTTTTGGAATTAAGCACTCTTAAAAACATTTGGACGAATTAAATGTATTCTATTTACTGCTCATTTCATAGTCAATTATTGATATTACGTATTCTTAATTTGGAATTCAATTGCAGACATAACCTTGAATCTTAATCAATGCTTATTTAAAAAGTCGACAATAAAACTTTTATGAACCTGGCAACACCTCGAAACAATGGGTTTTAGCATCTTGATTTAGAGAAGAGATTTAAGATTCCAGAAAAACATGACGTCAGATATTCCTACGCATTTTTACGCAGCGAAATTGTACGCATATTATCTCTTTTTATTTATTTTTTATTTTTTATCTCTTGCAAACAATAATTTCGACACACAAAAAAAAATTCTCACGTGTGTGTGGTTTATTGGTAGATTTTTTTTTTTTATAATATCATAAGTATTAAGTGGATGGACTTAATGGATAGTAAGCCTCGTGCATTAATTTTGATGTAGACATCCTTTTGATAATGACTGAAATAAAAATTATTTATCACAAAAGTTACTTTTGTCTATGGTTAATGAAATTGAAGAAATGCAAATGAATTATTTTTTTCATAATCAAATTTAAGAACTACTAAATTATTATGATTTTTTTTTTCATTTTGGTCAATTTTAAAATACATTTTTTAGACAGGATCTATAAATTAAATGGGTTATGGTTTATGAATTTTTATTCCGTTTTTGAGAAAGTTTCAGAAATAAATTTATAGCAATATATTAGTCTTTATTTATTATTATTAATATACACTCAAGAGCCAAAACATTATGACCACCACTACATTTTGCAATGAACTCGAATGGATGACGTGGAAGGCACGTGATCAGGTGGAAGAGGTATTTAACTGCTGCTGGAGAGTCTGAAGAATCCTTCTTTCACTTACTTCTGTGTGTGATGGGAAAGGCTGCGGATCTAAGCGACTTTGATAGAGAGCCGATTGTAATGGCTCGGAACAAGTATTTCCGAAACTGTACGACTCGTGGGTTGTTCGCGATCTCCAGTTGTTAGTACTTATGCAAAGTGGATGGATGACGGTGAAACCAGCAGTAGACGACATGGTGTTGGACGTCCACACGCTATCAAAGAAAAAGGTCGTCGGAGACTGTCTCGCATGGTGAAGCAAAACCGGAGCCAGACAGTGGCTCAGCTGACAGCCCAATACAATGCAGGGCCAAGTAGAATCGTATCGGAGCACACTGTTCAGCGGACCCTTTTGGATATGGGGCTACGTAGCAAACGTCCCACTCGTGTGCCTTTGCTGACCAAGCGTCATCGCCAACTGCGCCTGCGCTGGGCCCGGCAACATCGTGACTGGTCCATGGATCAGTGGGAGAGAGTTGTCTGATCAGATGAATTACGGTTTGTCATTCATCACGCAGATGGCTGTGTCAGGATACGCCGTCTTCCAGGCTAACAGTTGCTCCCTCAATGTACAGTAGGTCATACACAGGCCGATGGTGGCGGTATTATGCGTTGGGGGACGTTCTCTTGGGCGTCTCTGGGACCCGTGGTTGTGGTAGAGCAGACCATGAATGCTACAGGGTATCTGAACATCATTGCGGACCAGTTGCACCCTTACATGGCCTCTGTTTTTCCAGCTGGAAATGGAATGTTCCAACAGGACAACGTCCCTTGTCACAAGGCTAAAATTGTGTTGGAGTGGTTCCAGGAACATGATGCTGAATTCCAGTTAATGTCCTGGCCGCCTAACTCACCGGATATCAATCCAATAGAACACATTTGGGATGTCCTGGGACGGCAGCTCAGAGTTCAAAGACCACCAATTCGCAATATCTCGGATTTGCGTGACCGTTGCTTAAACATCTGGTATAATCTGTCTCCGGTCATCTACCAAGGACTTGTGGCATCCATGCCAAGACGGGTTGAAGCTGTGTTGCGCGCCAAAGGTGGGCCAACTCGTTATTGACAAGTGGTCATATTGTTTTGGCTCTTGAGTGTATATTTAGTTATTATTTGAGTAAGTTTCAGAAATAAATTTATGGCAATATATTAATTTTTGTTTATTATATCGATTTTTAATAATTCCATTGTAAACCAAAATTTGCAAATGGTGCAACAACAAAAACGTAAAAAAGTGAAATATATCGACTTTCTTAAAAAAATTTTAAAAATTAGTTTCAATATATGATTTAAATTTTAAAAAATTTCAATCGACTGAGCAAAAAAAGCTGTAACAAAAAGAGCCACTCGTCACAATAAGTTCAAATTTGAACTGAAGATACTTGTAGAAAGAGGAAACGGTACGGCATCAAAAAAAGTTCCAAAGTGTATTAATAGACGGTGTTGTAAGGGGCATAAAGACAGTGAATCCAGCTGCCAGTGATAGTTTCAATCGAAATGACAACGTATTTGGCATGAGTTGCACATGAAATCCACTGTAGTTTTCAATGTGCTGGATTGTTTCGGTTTTTGGACGGAAAAAATGACTTCCAAGTCATTCAACAGCAGTGGCACTGTAAAGACATTTTTTTTTTGTTGGCATGTTCTTTTTATAATTGTAAACGTTATAAACGTCATTGCCATGTTTGATACACGAAAATAAATTAATAAATGATTTTTTAACTAAATAATTTCTCATGTGTAAGATTAATCAAGAACGATTTAAGATGGGGGGGAAAGAGAAAAAAAAATCGAGAAGATAGCCGAAGAAGATTAATGACACAAAAGGAAATGAAGAGCTTTCTACCATGAAATTACTTCAAGAAAAAAAAAAATGACCTAAAATTCTTGATTTCTACCAGCGCTTAACATCTCTATCCAGAACAGTGAAAAGAAACTCGGCCATTATTACATATATCAATGTTTACTAAAGCTTGACAATCATCTTCAACAGTGATACATATCACTGACTGATAAGTTCAATTAGTAATCAGAAACAAGTAATATATATAAAAAAAAATTTAACTCAGTTCCTATTTTTTTTCACTTTATTGCAGAAAGTCCTTTATAAATAATTTTCATTCTTTTTTTTTATGTTAGAAAAAATTCTCTCACACACACACTTTCCATCTCTCTCACTCATTTATTCACATGTTTCAGTTTCCATGTTGTTCCCTCCTTCACTCAGACTGGAACCCACAATGAAAAAAGAATCTGAAAAAGACATTTTTTTCTTACGCGCTTCGCCACTGACGGCATTTATTCCTAAATTTATATCCTGCTAAATATCTTAAATAAGAGAAATTTCTTTCTCCCTTATAAAACTAAAATGAATGAATTAAATTTAATGAATGAATTAATATTTTAAAAAACTGTGCTAACATCCAGTGTCATCCACTACAAGTTAAAAAAAATGTATTTGAGCTTGAGTGGATGAATAAAAAGTATTTTATGAACGATGGAAAATTTGAACAAGATATATTATATATAGGGAGAGAGTGAACTAATAGTAGGAATTGAAAAATTGTTAAAATGCATGCAATTCTTACACAAAACGTTTAAGATATCTAAGGTTTCAATAATTATACGAAATCTCACTGTATTATATTATTAATATAAGTTTTAAGGGTCAGAGAAAATAAGACGCCATATATAGATACAACTAAAAACAGTCTCATTCATTTAATTTTAAAATTCAATAACTAACAATGAATTTGAAAGCAAAATGATCTGTAGAATACGTTTACGAGAGCATAACAATATTGTGTTTGCTCGATGAATTTTATTACAATTTGAGATCTATAGTATAATTTGAAAGTAGAAAACTCTCCGGGATTTTGAATGGCCTCGAGAAAATATAAGCAACTGCGAACTTTAGAAATTACGAAATAAAAATAAATTCGGAAAAACTTTAAAATAGAGGGAAAACCCGTCTTGGCATTCTTTTGTAGGGGAAGAAATCCCTCTGTTATATCACGTTTGAAAGTTAAAAAAAGAAAATGTTTCCATTCGAGTTTGAAACTTTAAAAGAAGAACCAACTTTCATTTTTTCTAGTTGCTAAAAATAATCCAATAATAATTAAAAATAAATAATATTTAAAAATCCCCTTATACCACGGTAGAAGCAATTCTACTTGATATTATTTTGTAGTTGTGCCTGTTATATGCTTTCGAGAATTGACGATCAAATCAATATTCTTACAAGAATTGAGAATCAAATCAATATTCATAAGAGAATTAAATCAACATTCTTTCGAGAATGGAGGATCAAATCAGTATTCTTTTGAGAATTGAGGATCAAATCAATATCCCTTACGAGCAGGGCCGAATTTGGATGAAAAGAGGCCCTAGGCTATTCCACTTATGAGGCCCTTTCACCTCCCATTTTTAAGTGTGCAAATGACATGAGAGATAATGAAATACATCATTACTGGCATATATATCAATATGTTAAATGAAAGCATGCTGTGATGGGTGCCAATCTTTATAAAAAATGTGGCACGGTTAATAAATAAAAAAAAAAATCGAGAACACTTATTCTCAGCATCCTATACAGTACTTGTAACAATAACTCATCAAACATAACCCACAACATTTACAAAGAAACAAAATTCAAATAATAAAAATCTTTGATTACGAAAATAAAATATTCAATAAAAACTATCCTATTTTCTATCAAATTAAATAAAATATATTCAATACATTGAAGATTAAAGCAAATTCAATTCAGATAAATTTATTTCATAATTTCTCCTTATTTTCGATTCAGTGTTTTAGTGTTTACTGTTTTTAGAATAGTGTAATTCTAACTTTTCTAACAATTTGAATATAGGCCCCTCATGATCTTGAGGCCCTAGGCTGAAACCTAGTTAGCCTATAGGAAAATCCGGCCCTGCTTACGAGAATTGATGATCAAATCAATATTCCTTACCAGAATTGAGAATCAAATAAAATATTCTTTCGAGAATTGAGAATCAAATCAATATTCTTTCGAAAATTGAGGATCAAATCAATATTCTTACGAGAATTGAGAATCAAATCAATATTCTTTCGAAAATTGGGAATCAAATCACTATTCTTACCAGAATTGAGGATCAAACCAGTATTTTTTGGAGAATTGAGAATCCATTCAACATTCTTTTGAGAATTAAAATTGGGTGGTAGGTTGGTTTTGTGTTTAATGGCACAAGAACCAGATTTGGCAATCAAGAATTAAGAATCAAATCAATATTTTTTCGAGAATTGTGGATCACATCAATATTCTTGCGAGAATTGAGAATCCATTCAACATTCTTTGGAGAATTAAAATTGGTTGGTAGGTTGGTTTTATGTTTAATGGCACAAGAACCAGATTTGGCAATCGAGAATTGAGAATCAAATCAATATTCTTTCGAGAATTCAGGATCAAATCAACATTCTTAGGAGAATTGAAAACCAAATCAGTATTCTTTGGAGAAATGATAATCAAATCAATAATTTTTTGTGAATTGAGGACCAAATCAGTATTCTTTTAAGCAAAAAGTTCATTTTTGCATCTAAAAATAAAGGTAACGCATTTATTTTTAGAAAGAGAAGAACTGTGCTCGTTTCAGCAACAATTAACCGTTTTGTAGGTGAATAGCAGTCCGTGAAAACTGTTTCTAAAATGTTCGGCATGGAGACCTTGACGTCAGCCTGTTTACGAAGCTGCAGCTGACAATTTTACGCGCTGCCCACATTGTGGTTACGTTAGTTTACGTTTGTGCAGCTGCCGCCTTATTTGAAGGCTACATTTGTAAAGGGACTTTTGATATTCACAGATAATAATACATCGCACACACTTCGTCGTTCCATGTTAAAGAAAAAAAAATATTTAATGTCGTGTAATTTGTCATTGAAATGATTTATTTGAAACCGCAACAAAGGAAAAAAATTGATCTATGAAACATAAAAACACAACATTAAACGAGAATACATTTTTTCTCCAATAAACAGTTATATAAAATACTTGTTCAAATAAGATTATGAATACATTTACTATTTGTTTAAAAAAATGATAGAAATTATAATTTTTAGCTAAGAACTGAACAACTGTAATTATTATAATCAAAAGCCTGAAAAAAAAATTGATTTCATAATACAATTAAAATCGTAGTTTAAATTATAATTAAAATTTTGAAATAGCTTTATTTTGATACATGTATATATATATTTCAAAATAAAACAAGTAATATAAAAAAAATTAAGTCAATTTCTACGTAGGTCAACGAAGAAAAATTTTTAGTTACTTTTTATTAAAAATTTTTTATTTTAGTTACTTTTTCTTAAAAAATATTATTTTAGTTACTTTTTATTAAATAATTACAATTAATTAAAGAATTAATATTTGGAAAAACTGTATTACCATCCAGTGTCATCCCCTACAAGCTTAAAAAAATGTATTTGAACTTGATGAATAAAAAGTATTTCATTAACGATTGAAAATTTGAACAAGATATATAAATATACACTGAAGTGACAAAAGTCATGGGATAGCAATATGCAAATTTTCAGATGGCAGTAGCATCGCGTAGAACAGGTATAAATGCGCAGTGCTTTCATTTCTGTTCAAGTTATTCATGTGAAGAGGTTTTGACGTGATGATGACCGCACGACGGGAATTAACAGACTTTGAACGCGGAATGTTAGTTGGAGCTAGACGCATGGGTCATGCCATTTCGGAAATCGTTAGGGAATTCAACATTCCCAGATCCACTGTGTCAAGAGTGTGCCGAGAGTATGAAATTTCAGGCATAACAATCCCACCATGGACAGCGCAGTGGTCGACCGCCTGCACTTAACGACCGAGACCGGTGACGTCTGCAAAGAGTCGTAAATTCTAACAGACAAGCAACACTGCGTCAAATAACCGCAGAAATCAATGTGGGACGTACAAGGGACTTGTCTGTTAGAACTGTGCTGAGAAATTTGGCTTTCTTGGGCTATTCCAGCAGAAGACCGACTCGAGTACCTTTACTGACAGAACGACATCGCTTGCAGCGACTCTCGTGGGCACGTGAGCATATCGGTTGGTCCCTAGATGAATGAAAAACCGTGGCCTGGTCCGATGAGTCACGATTTCAGTTGGTAAGAGCTGATGGTAGGGTTCGAGTGTGGCGCAGACCCCACGAAGCCATGGACCCAAACTGTCAGCAAGGCACTGTTCAAGCTGGTGGTGGCTCCGTAATGGTGTGGGCTGTTTTTTCATGGCATGGACTTGGTCCTCTGGTGCGACTGGACCGAACATTGACTGGAAATGCTTATGTTCAGCTACTTGGAGATCACTTGCAGCCATTCATGGACTTCATGTACCCAAACAACGATGGGATTTTTATGGATGACAATGCGCCATGTCACCGGGCCACAACCGTTCGCGATTGGTTTGAAGAACATTCTGGACAATTCCAACGAATGATCTGGCCACCTAGATCGCCCGACATGAATCCCATCGAGCATTTATGGGACATCATAGAGAGGTCTGTTCGTGCCCAAAATCCTGCACCATCAACGCTTTCACAATTATGGACGTCTATCGAGACAGGATGGCTCAATATTCCTGCAGAAGACTTCCAACGACTTGTTGAGTCCATGCCACGTCGAGTTGCTGCACTTCGCCGGGCGAAAGGAGGGCCGACACGATATTAAGAGGTATCCCATGACTTTTGTCACTTCAGTGTATATAGTATGAAGTAATAGTAGGAATTGGAAAAAAAAATGATAAAATACATATAATAGTGATTTAATTTTTAAAATAAAATTAATTTAATAAATTTAATTTTTAACTGCAATCCGCTCACGAACTATTATTTATCCTGTGTGAACATATTTTCAATAACCCGAGAAATATATGAAGCAATGGATCAGAATATTACAAGAACGGGATTTGTTCTGCTTGTTTATTTGGCCATTTTTTTCTCTCACAGTTCTCGCCAAGTTCCTTCCTAAACAAACAAAATAACCGCCGCTATTGTGGCGATTCCATTTGGCGCGGAAAAAAGATCGTTAAAAAAATTGATTTCATAATACAATTCAATTTTTTGGCGAAATAGGTGCCCTAAAGTGCAGAATCTTCACAATAACTATTCAATTCAATAGAGTCAGGAATATAACAAAATTGAGTAGAACTTTACTAGAACTTTACTACTGTGTCCAAAATGTAAGACCAGTTTTCCATTTAAATTTCCCGGGCATATGGTATTGACATCTGTGTGAAATTTTACATCAAAATGTTCATTAGTGCTTGGGTTACACTTGGTTTTGTGAGATTCCGGTAATTTTTGAAATGTCTGAATTAATTGTGAAAGAACTTGCGTTAAATTTTCTTTGCGGAAACGTATAGAATGTTGCAGAAGGCATTCGGTGAGCATTCCTGTATCGAAAAAAAATGTTTACAAGTGGTATAAACAGAGAGAATGCGTTGAGGACGAAGACCCCACCAACCTCAACCAATGAAGTTCACGCCCAGAAAATTAAAGATTTAGTGCTTGCAAACCGTCGATTTGCAATTACAGACTTTGCTGGTGATGTTGGAATTTCAAAATTCCATTTTAAAAGATGTTTTGGGCCTAACGCGTCAAATCTCGATTGGTACTGAAAACGTTGAATACGCCAGCTCACACTGCATTGATTCTTCGTGACTGCATTGATTCTTCGCGAAAAATGAAACCCATATCGTTCCACAACCACCGTATTCACCTGATTTAGCATCGTGCTACTTCTGGCTATTTCCACTATTAAAGACCACTCTGGGAACACCGCTTTGAGTCGACTGAAGAGACATTTAAAAATCGCCGGAATCACTTTTAGCATCTCACAAAACCAAGAACTAATGAATATATTTTGACGTGAAATTTCACACATATGTCAAGTACAGTGCCAATAACCTAAAAAAGAAAAAAAGTTGAAATACCATATGCCCGGAACCTTTAAATTGAAAACTGGTTTTACTTTTTGGACGCAGTGGTATGAAGAAGCAACTGCATAAATACTACAAGAAGCACTACCCAATTCAGACACGGAAGTGAGGGTTAAATTAACTTTCATAAGCATAAACTGATCCTCGGACATTGTTTTGAGGAAGTTAAAACAATAAATTTTGAAAGCCAGACTATTCAAAATGAACGACAGAGCACGTGACTTGATAGGGGTCGATCGTTATATTTAGCAACACGTATTTCACGCCAGTTTTGAAACACACGTGAAAATCAGCTTTTATTTTTAAATAAAATTTTCTCATGCTGCGCGAGGAGATTAACCTATTTTAAATAATAACTTATACTCTTACTCATTTCGTAGTCACGACTTTACCGTGATTTAAGCAATATTTAGTTTTTAAGTGACCTAAAAAGGCCTGAATGCAAAAATAAGAGTCATAAATGTTAGTACGTAGCAAAGTTTTAGCACCTAAAATATCAAATGCTTTTCATTAATTATTTAAGCGTGTATAAATTATCCGGCCATGAGATTTATCACATTTTTACAAAATTTATTTATTTTATAATGGCCAAAGGAGTGAGAACCAGTGTATTAAAAAAATACATTGTGTGTGCATCCATCTATTCAAAAATGAACGGTCGAAATGATGAGAAAAAATTAACTTTGATTTTAAAATAATATTTTTGCGAATATAGGACAGATATTGCTTGTTTTATGGATGAGTTTACAGTTATGAGTTCGCAGAATAATTAAATTATATTCTAGGAAATCATGAGGTTCGCGCATCTTGGAACATCTAATATAACAGGTTCTATGTTTCACTTTAAGTGACCTCACTGACCGCAGTGACCATCCTAGATACGCCCAGTTGATTGTTGATAACAGAAAAAAAACAGATTCTTAGTTCAATTTGTTGGTGCTATTGGTTCAACTAACACCTGCTAATCGTTTTTTTCGTAAACGAAATGGACCCAACACAAAACACGCTCAAACATAACGGACACTAACCTACAACACCCATTACGATGTGCAAGTACCCGAATTGAGATAGATTTGTAAGAGCCAAGTGAAAGAGTGGAGAAACACATATCGCACTAGTCAAATAAATATTTTTTTATGATTTCATTTTGTTATTGCGTTTATATTTATATATTTTATTTTAGTGTTATATATTTCTTTACCGTGTGCGTTTAGTATTATTATTATCATATTGTCTATGTTTATATGTAAGAATAATAGTAAACACAAAAACAATAACTCATTATATTTCAATTTTTCACTCCAAATAAATAATGTCTATAGTGATTCTAAATCCAATATGGGGCTATATAATTTTATATGTGTCCCGCGGAGTTAGGATGCATTTCCAAAGTGGCCCGCAAGATCATGTGGGTTGGCCACCCCTGATCTAAGCTAACGTATTGTGTAGAGAACCTATGTCCATACTAAATAATTTTTATTAGAATACAAATTTTAAAAATATACAAATAATATTTTTTGAGAAGAATCAAATAAAACTTATTTGTCCTTATGTTAGGAAGAAGAATAACAATTTTAACTTTTATTACTAAAAAAAAAGAAGAAATTAAAATGCTTGCACTTATAAAACCCATTATTTTACTGGCTTTTATAAAACCCATTATCAATGATATTGGACTTGATAAGAAGTGCAATTTTCTAAAAAAATGGCTAAAAACACAAGGGTTACAAAAAGATATAAAAATAAACTTTTTATCGCTTATTTGATTCAACCTAGAAAATAAATACTATGACAATATAATTTATGGTGATAACTTCTTTATTCTACAATAATGGAAAAAAATGGCATTATAATATTTTTTTGTAAATTTTTCATATGATTTTCATATTTACGAATCTGGTGGACTCATTTTAAGTCTATTTTAACCAATTTTTCGAGACTTTGTACAATATTATAGGATACGAATTCCATCAGAATCACTAATGTAAATATCTATAATTTCCAATCTTAATCAGACATGTTTAATGTAACATGTATACTTATGATAATTTAGCGTGGTTGATAATTATATTATTTTAAAAGATTTATTATTTTTTATACATTTAATTTTCAAATGACACAAAATTTAATATAAATGATCGGTTTCGTAAGTAATTAAAAAAAAAAAACCGCAGAGCAAGAGTATGCTAAAGATTATATTACTATTTTTAGATTGTCAAAAAAAAATGAATTTATTAAGCACGAAAATCGTCATAACGCATGAAGTTTGCACAGATGATATTAATGCACATATTAGAAGCTGTATAAACTGCACACGACATAGAAACTTCAATATATTTCAGAAAAAAATATTGGATTATTACTCTTAAGAAACAATTTTAGATTGACTGTTTTAACAACTTAATCTTAATCACTTTTGACACGAACATGACGCAACAGCCATTTTGATTAAATACCTCCTGCATACAGCGCCATCTATCGGAGGCTCCAGAATTATTTGCATATAATTTTTTTTTTTCTATGGATTTACGTACACAATGGCGCTTTTTATGGCTGTAAATTCTAATGAAATTTACTGCATACCAAATGTTTTTTAATACCGATGAATTTTTCTTCGACCTTCTACTGTGTCCAAAAAGTAAGACCAGTTTTCGATTTAAATTTCCCGGGCATATGGTATTTCAATTTCTTCTCTTTTTTAGGTTGCTGGCACTGTCCTTGACATCTGTGTGAAATTTCATGTCAAAATATTCATTGGTGCTTGAGTTACGCTAGGCATTGTGAGATGCTAAAACTGATTCCGGCGATTTTTGAAATGTCTGAATGAATTGAGCAAGAACTTGCGTTAAATGTTTTTTGCAGAAACGTATAGAATGTTGCAGAAGGCATCACGACTGGTACTGAAAACACTGAATGCGCCAGCTCACAATGCATTTATTCTTCGTGACTTTTTCGCCAAATATGAAACCCATATCGTTACACAACCACCGTCTTCACCTAATTTAGCATCTGGCTATTCCCTAAACTCAAAAGATCTCGCCGGGAACACCGTTTTGAGTCGATAGAAGAGACATCTCAAAAACCGCCGGAATCAGTTTTAGCATCTTACAAAATCAAGCCTAACTCAAGCACTAATGAATATTTAAACGTAAAATTTCACACAGATGTCAAGGACAGTGCCAACAACCTAAAAAAGAGAAAGAAAAAAATTTAAATACCATATGCCCGGGAAATTTAACTTGAAAACTGGTCTTACTTTTTGGACACAGTAGTAAATAAATAATGATTAACAAGTCATTCATAAATAAATAAACCAAAAGGAAAAAAAATCATACATATTATCATATAAAATCATACACTCAAGAGCCAAAACATTATGACCACCAGTCAATAACGAGTTGGCCCACCTTTGGCGCGCCTGGATGCCACAAGTCCTTGGTAGATGGCCGGAGACAGATTGTACCAGATGTTTAAGCAACGGTGACGCAAATCCGAGATATTGCGAATTGGTGGTCTTTGAACTCTGAGCTGCCGTCCCAGGACATCCCAAATGTGTTCTATCGGATTGATATCCGGTGAGTTAGGCGGCCAGGACATTAATTGGAATTCAGCATCATGTTTCTGGAACCACTCCAACACACTTTTAGCCTTGTGACAAGGGGCATTGTCCTGTTGGAACATTCCATCTCCAGCTAGAAAAACAGAGGCCATGTAAGGGTGCAACTGGTCCGCAATGATGTTCAGATACCCTGTAGCATTCATGGTCTACTCTACCACAACCAAGGGTCCCAGACAACGTCCCCCAAAGCATAATACCGCCACCACCGGCCTGTGTATAACCTACTGTACATTGAGGGAGCAACTGTTCGCCTGGAAGACGGCGTATCCTGACACGGCCATCGGCGTGATGAATGACAAACGTGATGTGATTCATCTGACCAAGCAACTCTCTCCCACTGATCCATGTACCAGTCACGATATTCCCGGGCCCAGCGCAGGCGCAGTTGGCGATGACGCTTGATCAGCAAAGGCACACGAGTGGGATGTTTGCTGCGTAGCCCCATATCCAACAGTGTCCGCTGAACAGTGTGCTCCGATACTATTCTACTTGGCCCTGCATTGTATTGGGCTGTCAGCTGAGCCACTGTCTTGCTCCGGTTTTGCTTCACCATGCGTGACAGTCTCCGATGACCTTTTTCTTTGATAGTGTGTGGACGTCCAACACCATGTCGTCTACTGCTGGTTTCACCGTCATTCAT